>VZTB01001066.1:862436-935715 GCA_013397245.1 Thryothorus ludovicianus
TCCTCTCCCCTCCTCTCCTCTCCTCTCCTCTCCTCTTCTCTTCTCTTTTCATGATAGGGATGGTATAGGACCCAAGAATGTTTCCTACAGTGTGGTCCTGTGTGAGACTCAGTTCAAGGGATTTGGCCAGCTTGACAATAATATATATATACACACACATAATATTTTTTTTTTTAATTCCTCTTTCCTTCTTCAAGATCCTAGGAACTGGCCATTTTAACATAGGTTTTCTCAAGTGTTTTCTGTTATATGGATTTGATCAGGCTCCATCTAAAATAATATTTCTCTTTTAATCTTAGTTTTGCAACTCTAGTGAGAGCACATTATCTTGCAAGATTGCAGAATTAAGTCATGGCAAGTTGTGCAAATTTTCCTCCTGCTTGGCTTTAACAGATATGTACCATAGATTTAGAGTTGCTCAAGATGAGACTTCTATGTGAGTAAGGGCAGCTAAAAATATAACTTGTATTATGACAAGTTTTGGAAGAAAATAAACAGACTCTAATCTCACCCAAAATATAGTGCTGGTATTGTCACTCTTGTTTGACTTTTGTGATGCTTCAGTTTCCTAAAATTAGTGAAAGTGAGTATATGTCTAGTCTAGTAGTGCACTGCTAAGTGCATTATTTCAATAAAATTTGATGGCATCCGTACCAAAAATATTAATGTGAAACTGGGCAGAGAGGACACAATTATGCTTAGGACACAAAATTATGCTAGGGACACAAATTGTGTATCTTTTAGAAAACATAATTTAATATCAGATTTTTAAGGGTGAAAAATATATTTTTTTGTACCATATTAGTCTGTTCTAATTTTGTTTCTTGAAGAGCATAAGCTTGTGTAGGCAAATGTTTGCTCTTTCCCCTGTGTGTATCTATCTTTCCTTCAGGTTTTTAATAATTTATAAGCCTTTAGGCCTGTTACAGAAAAACATTACTGAAGAGTAGATGTCTCAAAGGTATTCCTTTTCAACAAGTTGGAGAGACACCACTTCCCCAGTTTAGAGTGTGGCCACAAGGCTTATCTTTTATTGAATATCTTCATTTCAGTTTTGATGATCTAAGTAAATAGGTGAGGTGAAAAGTTGTGGTTAGAGGTAGAATCTCTAATTAGATTAATTAGAGTTGAGAAACTTAAGGGTACATAGGCCTTTCCTACAGAGCTTGTCTTGCTATCTGTCTTTTCAGTCATGAAAGCATCCAGAGGAATGGGAAAGCCTAGAGAGATTCTAGAAACCAGGCTGCTTTTCTTGTTCTACTCCTAACAGAAGCATATTTCTCTGGTTTGGATTTGGTTTTCTTTTTTTTTTTTTTTTTTCCTGAAACCTAAGAAAAAAAGTTAATTGGAATTAATTGGATGAAAAGACAGAAAGGTGTTTGTGAAAGAGGTGGACATGAGTCAGTTTTCTTGCTTTGCTCTCTTGATTCCACAAGACTTTTGCAGTGGAAATACGCTGCCTGGTACAACAACAACAAGGAATGTTACAAAGAGTGAGCAGAAATAGTTAATTTCCTCTTGTTATACTTTGACATTGGTGCAAATCTGGTCAAGAGAAAGACATAGTTTAAGAGAAATTGTGGACTACATTCCTTGTTCTGAAAGCATTTGTATATGTGCTTGCATGCATTATTCACACAGGTAAAATATATTATGAACAGAATTCTCTGCACAGTAAAGTTTTTACTTATATGGGGTTTTCTTTGGCTTTATGGATTCACTCCCTCTTTGCTTCTCTGCATCTGTATCATTTATTTTTCTCATTCTGTCATCTTTCTATATGAATCTAAATAGATCTGCAGGGTAGTTTATAATGGAATGTTACCTTTCAGCTTGTTTTCTTCCATAGTTCTAGTCCAGAATCTATCGAGTATGTTCTAGATTACCTGAATTTTTTATTGCAACTTGCACAGAGGGTAAAAATACATCTAATGTAGTTTTTTTCTTCTGATTTTCCCTATGGTTATCAGTCACTGTTATAGATTTACAAAAGTGGATTTTATTCTTCAAGACAGCATTTGAAGTTTTTGCTTTTCTTAATTAGTGGTTTATCCGTTTTTACCATTTTAAGGTCTCATTTAAAGAAAACATAGAAGAGTAATAGTGAAATAGAAAAAAAAACTAAACCACATCCTGCTGACTTTGTTCAGAATTCAGGCATAATAGCTAAAATGGGGAATTCCCTCTAGATCTCTTATTTCCTACTTAAAACCAAGTTTTTTTAGCAAAATAAATTGTAAGAAGAAATATGACCTAAACATATTTAAATGTCAAAAATGTGTAGCATTGACAGTATTTTTTTTTTATTTCTTTCTACAGATATTGCTGTTGTAGAGATGAGTGATGCCTTCCGTCAGCCTTCCCTGTTCTACCATCTGGGAGTCAGGGAGAGCTTCAGCATGGCTAACAACATTATCCTCTACTGTGACACAAATGCCGAGTCTCTGCAGTCACTGAAGGTAGCTCTGGGTGGCAAAAGGGGGTTGGAGGGCAAGTCACAGCTAGTCTAACACTTGAAATAGGTTCTTTCTGCAAGAAATGCACAGGCCACTTGTGGTTCAGAACAGAATAGAAAAAATATTCTGAGGCCTGGCCAAGATATCTACAATGGAATGCTGTAAAACTCAGTTCAGTTTTCTGAAGAGAAAGATTTAGATTGCTTGATCACAGTCAGTTAAATACTTAACTGTTAAATGGCTGTTTATGGAAACAGAAGTTTGCCAAATTTGAGATGAGAAACTAAACACAAGACTTTGTCATTCAAGAGAATTACTGGTGTTTGTGGTAGACTGTTACAGTAATAACAATCCTGTGAGAGTGGTAGTGTGTAGGCAGCAAAATAATCCTTAGGCTTTAGCTTCTGTCTAAATTAGCAGTTTTCTGCCAAACCTTATGGGGCCTCCTGATATCCCTTGCTAAACCTTGCTGAGTTACAGCTGTTTGCATCAGGTACCTGCAGGATTGCTGTGCTGGAGATTAGCAGCAGTGTAATGGAATCAGTAAAAACAAAACCTTTGCCTCAGTGCACAGTATGGTGCCTTGTTTTAAGGCAAGAGGGTGTTTTAAGGTAACCTGTGGGATTGTGAATTTTGTCACCCAAGAAATTGATACTTTCTTCCTACTGCAACTATAAAAGGTTTAGCAACTTCCATGATGGGAAAGGATAGACAACTTGGATGGCGGTCTTCAATTACTTCCCCTCTCTCAGATGCATTGGCTTTTCTCAGGAGGTGTAAGGTCTCACACTTCCTTTCCAGGCTTTGCTGAGAAGAAGAATTTAGGGTGAGCAGCTTGGTGAGTTAGACTGCAGTCTGGGCACAAGCACCACTCAGGAAGGGCAAGTGCCAGCTATTTGGCTTTGTTTCTGTCCCATTTTTTTCAGGTTGGCTCTATATTTGGGAGGGACATGCTTAGTAACTCAGTTTCTTCCCCCTGCGCTTCCCTCTAAATTTTCTCAGCTAACTGGACCGCTTGCAATCCAATTATTTCCGTTCTTTTTGTGACACAAAGAATATACAGGTAAAAGCCCTAAAAGTAATGCTAATGATAAAAGATATATCTGGGAATTGAATTCAATTGTGCAAATACAATGATCTACATTATAAGCAGAGCAGAATTTCATTGTACTGGGCAAAGAGCCAAATACCCAACTCCCACTGAGAAATCACTGGGATGAGGCATCAGGCTTTCTTGGGCACTTGGAAGAACTTTTTACTAGTTTAGAAGCTGGACTTTGTAAATGGATCATGTGCTGAATTCCCACTGGCATCAGTGGAAGCCCAGTGCTGTGCAGGGAGACTTGGATGTCACAGTTGCCACCAGTACTCTGCTGACTGCTCCCTTCGGTTTCCCTTCGCCATGACCTGGGCTTGTGTTTCTGCTCTTGATAGTCTATAGGGAAGTAGGCAAAGAGCAAGACCCTTCCCATGCTATTTAGTAACTGCCTAAAAAAAAGTAACTATGGTCATACTGGGATATCTTCTGAGGCAGTGTTTGTACCTGTATTTGTTACAGCCAGCAGGTAAGAGTAGAAGCAATGAAGGAGAGCATATGCAGTTTTAATCTTGTATGAAAGGGGAATTCAAAAACTGAAAATGAAGGAAATACAGAACTGAAGCACATGATTTAATCAGAGCAAAAGTAGGTGTAAGTAAACTTTTGCTGGTGAAATGTTCTTCTTCATGAACGTTCAAGGCCAGGGTGGGGCTTTGGTCAGCCTGATCTCGTCAAAGATGTTCCTGTCCATGCTGGGAGATTTGACCAGACCTTTATGGACTGCACTTAGAAAGCTAGAAACAGTCATATGCAAAACATATCCCTCTTCTCCAACATGGAGAAGAGCAGTTTTATCAAAGCCTGACTTAAGCAACATGGAAAGTATGAGGTGCCTTGGTTTGATGCTGTGCTTGTATTTAATGCTATTGTGCTGGTGAAGCTGCTCACCAGTCCCAGTGGCAGAGGCAAAGCTGTTATGGTTATCAGTTCCTGGGATCAGAACTTGCTGGCAAATCATGCTGAAAGCAAGATAATCATTGTTCAGAAGTGGTTTACACTTGAGCAGTACCACCTGGATTAGTGTGCAGGAATCAGCTCTTTCCATCTGTGTGTGCTTCTAATTCTCTGAAAATTCACATTGAAAATGTGAAGGTGTGTTCTCTGCATCTGATTATTAGAGCCAAGTGAATTTAAAGCAGTTTTGTAATATTTGAAAACTGCATATGAATACTGTTTTTACTATTCTTTTTGATTGCTTTTCCTGGTAGCAAAATGTTACTTACTCTATTTGACTTTTCAAATATGAATAGATGTTTATTAATAGACAACTTCTGGACGTCATCCTTGCAGGAAAATTTATAAATGGAGGGGCATGTATTTATGTGTATATATGTATACTCACTTGCAAACAGTAGGTATGCTCTTATGTATATATAATTTGTATGTATCTACTTGGTTCTATAGTAATTTTGTCTCAAGACAATATCTCTTTAATGTTGATTTGACAGAATCAGAAAGTCATACTGATCTTTCCTAGTGCTATTAACATTATTTTCTTTTTTTTATTTTTTATTTCAGGAAATTATTTGCCAGAAGAATAATGTAAGTATGATGTATGGATTTCAGTTGAATTATAAGCATTCCAAACTTCTGTTTCATTTAATGTTGTTTATATTCTGTTTTCCTCTTGAATCATTTAACACTCTCCTACTGCATTTTACAGAGTTAGATGTAGAATTCTGGAAATTCTAGCAGAAAATCTGAGTATATCACTTGGTTGCTAGGTACCAGGCTCACATCTTACCTTGCCTCTATCTATGAGTGGTATTTTCTCTGCTGCCTTTACTTGTCTGTCGTGTTATCTCACACCCATTTGCATTTGTCATTTTATCTTTTCTTTTCTGTTGTTGCATTTTTCTGTACATTGTTTTTCAATGTTTTTAAGAAATACTCTATTAGCAAGTGGAGTTGTTTGGAAACTGTTGCTTATTTTAGAAACCTATGGCTACAGCTCTGAAAAAAAAAGTGTATATATATGTATGTGTATATATATATATATAAATACATTTATAAAGAGAGTATTTATTTCTAGAAGTTGAGTCCTGGAGCCTGTTAGTCCAAGTGCAGTGCAGATCCCGGTGGTCTGAGTGCCAGTCATTATTAAACTGTAGGTTTCTCACCTTGACGTCCCTTTGGTTTCTGAGGTTGACCTTCCAAATCTCCTTTCTCTTTTTCACTCCCAAGTTCAAGGGAGGAAGACTTGTGGCTGGGAGAACACTGCTTTTTCAATGTGGTTTGTTCTGGAGCAGCAGGGCCAGTCATGTCAGAATATATATCTGGCATGTTGAGTTGTTCTTGGCTTCGCTTCATGTCTTACTGGTAGCCACATTTGCTAAGATATAATTTTATAAAGGTTAGTCAGTGCTGTGCCGATCTCCTGAGGTGCTATGTGCATGCTGTACAATTCCATTTATTTGAATAGAATATTCTAGAGGGGCTTATGAAGTATTTAATTTCAGAAATTGTCTAGGTTTTATTTTCCTCAATGTCTTGAAAACTAAAGTATTCTTGATTTTACTTCTTTATTTAACAGTGGACTTAGTAATTACTTTTGCCAGTATAAAATATGACTCTCTGAAAAAGATTCGGTCTTTTCTCCACATGGAGTTTCTAAAGATGGCTTCAAAACCAGTGCGAGCTTTGGTATAATGCTGCATTTTAAATTATGGAATTTATTTTTTTTTTGTTAAAAAAACAAAAAAGCAAAGAGGTTTCCCTATAGAGTTTCTGTATAGCTCTTAACCAAAAAGTGCTTTTCAGACACTCACAGAAGGCTGTGAAAGATGTGCTAGACTAGAAATCTCTCGCCTTTCTCTAATGAAATTGGAAGAAATGAGTTAGGCCTTTTACATAAAATGAAAAGAGAACAGTACGGCCTTTCTTGTAAATGAATGTATTACATTCTGTGTTTTTGTTCTGGTGGCCCAGGACCTAGGGAAAATGATGTGTGACTAATGTAATGTTTCTGGGAGGGTAGGGGGAAGAGCTCTCTTAGCAGGAAACCAGCAGGAGATGACTGGTATAATAGAATAAAGGGGAGATGTCATCTTGTCCTGTTTTTAAATGACAGTCCTTGGAGCTCAAAGGTGTGATAACTCGGCCTTCGTCTGTTTCAGCAAGGATTGTTCTGGTNTGTTATCTCACACCCATTTGCATTTGTCATTTTATCTTTTCTGTTGTTGCATTTTTCTGTACATTGTTTTTCAATGTTTTTAAGAAATACTCTATTAGCAAGTGGAGTTGTTTGGAAACTGTTGCTTATTTTAGAAACCTATGGCTACAGCTCTGAAAAAAAAAGTGTATATATATGTATGTGTATATATATATATATAAATACATTTATAAAGAGAGTATTTATTTCTAGAAGTTGAGTCCTGGAGCCTGTTAGTCCAAGTGCAGTGCAGATCCCGGTGGTCTGAGTGCCAGTCATTATTAAACTGTAGGTTTCTCACCTTGACGTCCCTTTGGTTTCTGAGGTTGACCTTCCAAATCTCCTTTCTCTTTTTCACTCCCAAGTTCAAGGGAGGAAGACTTGTGGCTGGGAGAACACTGCCTTTTCAATGTGGTTTGTTCTGGAGCAGCAGGGCCAGTCATGTCAGAATATATATCTGGCATGTTGAGTTGTTCTTGGCTTCGCTTCATGTCTTACTGGTAGCCACATTTGCTAAGATATAATTTTATAAAGGTTAGTCAGTGCTGTGCCGATCTCCTGAGGTGCTATGTGCATGCTGTACAATTCCATTTATTTGAATAGAATATTCTAGAGGGGCTTATGAAGTATTTAATTTCAGAAATTGTCTAGGTTTTATTTTCCTCAATGTCTTGAAAACTAAAGTATTCTTGATTTTACTTCTTTATTTAACAGTGGACTTAGTAATTACTTTTGCCAGTATAAAATATGACTCTCTGAAAAAGATTCAGTCTTTTCTCCACATGGAGTTTCTAAAGATGGCTTCAAAACCAGTGCGAGCTTTGGTATAATGCTGCATTTTAAATTATGGAATTTATTTTTTTTTTGTTAAAAAAACAAAAAAGCAAAGAGGTTTCCCTATAGAGTTTCTGTATAGCTCTTAACCAAAAAGTGCTTTTCAGACACTCACAGAAGGCTGTGAAAGATGTGCTAGACTAGAAATCTCTCGCCTTTCTCTAATGAAATTGGAAGAAATGAGTTAGGCCTTTTACATAAAATGAAAAGAGAACAGTACGGCCTTTCTTGTAAATGAATGTATTACATTCTGTGTTTTTGTTCTGGTGGCCCAGGACCTAGGGAAAATGATGTGTGACTAATGTAATGTTTCTGGGAGGGTAGGGGGAAGAGCTCTCTTAGCAGGAAACCAGCAGGAGATGACTGGTATAATAGAATAAAGGGGAGATGTCATCTTGTCCTGTTTTTAAATGACAGTCCTTGGAGCTCAAAGGTGTGATAACTCGGCCTTCGTCTGTTTCAGCAAGGATTGTTCTGGTTTCCATTTAAATTTGGATAGGTGACTGTGACACTGTCATTTATCACTTGTAGAAATGCTTCAGTGTATGCCAGAAAAAGAATGTGTTCCTTGAAAGTCTCAGATGTTTTCAAGCACACCCACATAACATCTTTTCTGGGAGGAAGTATTTTCCCTGGGATTAGAACAGGGAAGTCAGTGAAATAGTTTTAGCAGCTCCTTTGTCTCTTTTTCCTCATTTTTTCAGCAAGATGTCAGCCAAATTACCTGGAAGTAGACTTTTCACAATTGATGCCTGCCTAACTACTGAAAATAATACCTGCTTCATAAAAATCATGTTTCTTCATAAATTGTAGGATTCTTGGATAAATGGGTATGATAGAGGTTCTGTTCTAGAGAAACTGTGTCTTTGATGACCACCCTTACCAAAAATAGTCATGTGAGGTTACTGATACGAAAAAATAATGAAATTCACATATGGATAAACAAGGAGTTCAGTCATGCTGTTCTAGAACATGTTCTTTAATAGCATGCAAAGATCAGCCATATCAGGCCCATGGTATCCTTGGCACCAGGGGATTAAAAACGTTGCAAAACAAGTGTGTGCTTATCTATATATATCTGCTTGACTGAAATTCCTTGTGTTTGCTTTTCCTAAACCTTGTATCCCTAAAAATAAGTGGGTTTAAAAAAGCCCAAAACAATCTATTGCCAACTGTTTTGTTCTTTTGACGGAATTTTTGTGCTTCCTATTAACAGTCAATACAGTGGTGCATGGCAAGGATAAGCTGCCTGGAGCCTGTCTGGGCAGAGCAGTACAAGATAACGTTGGCTTGTTTCCTGTTATATGTGGTTTTATAGCTATTTAGTTGGACCTTTTCCAAACGTTCCAGTAATACCAAAACCATACATTTTTACAGGGAGTCATACTTTAACAAGAGGTAGTTACTTTGCTGGTTGAAAGCTTAAGTTTCATTTTTACTGTTATCTGATTTTTGAGGTCAATCAAGCAGCAGAGGCATTCCAGAAATTACTAGTAAAGAGTTTCAGTCATAAGATGTTACTATAAAGGTTATAGTTCATGACTGTACATTGCTAGTTTTAGCTAACCAGTTTTAATTTCATCATAATTCTCTACAGTTTAAATTCTACTACTTTTGGAGGAAAGTTGCAAGCCTATTCAATTAAAAAAAAAACAACTTCTTGCTGAATATGAGTGTTTATTATGCATGTATTCTACACATGGCTTGCAACCCATTGCGGCAAGTTGCACCTTCTTCAAGCTCATGCCTTTCTGTTCAGGCTGCTTGCTTGTACCCAGTTGGAGCAGTGGATAGCCTCTGGGGCTGCCTGAGGTGTGAGACTGCAGTACAGCTCCTGTTCTGGTCAGAAGGGCCCTTGGAGGGAATAGGAATTGTTCTCTTGGGCAGCTGACTTATAGGTGCTAGCAATTGAACACCAGGGTTAGTGTTGTATGGCTGGGCACCCTTAGTAGTGTTTTGCTTTTCTAACTCTTGAAGGGATCAGATGGTAGTGATAGGACAAAGGGCAATGGCTTCAAGCTCAAAGAGGGTAGGTTTAGATTTGGAATTAGGAAGAAATTATGTACTGTGAGGGTGGTGAGGCACTGGAACATGTTGCCCAGAAAAGCTATGGATGGCCCATCCCTGGAAGTGTTCAAAGTCAGATTGGATGGGGCTCTGATCAACCTGGCGTAGTGGAAAGTGTCTCTGGCCACAACACACATGTTGGAACTGGATGACCTTTAAGGTCATCCAACCAAACCAAACTATGGTTCTATGATTGTAATTTTTACTGGTTTTCCACAATTGCCTTTCCCAATTGCCTCTTGTTTAAGGTATAGCTTAAGAGACAGTTTGGTGTAGCACTCCTTTGATGTGAATGTGTGAACTCATCCTGTTCTGAGATCCCCAGTGCAAGAGAGACATGGAGCTCCTGGAGCAGGTCCAGCTCAGGGCAACAAAGATGATGAAAGGACTGGAGAGCATCTCTTAGGAGGAAAGGCTGAGGGAGCTGGGAGTTCAGCCTCAAGAAGAGACAGCTGAGAGGGGACCTCATCCATATCTGTAAGCATCTGAAGGGAGAGCGTCAAGAAGATGGAACCAGGCTTTTTCCAATGGTGCCAAGGACTAGAACAGGAGGCAGTGGACGGACACTGATGCACAGGAAGTTCCACCTGAATAGGAAGAACTTCTTTACTGTGCAAGTGACCAAGCACCAGAACAGATTGCTGAGAGAAATTGTGGAGTCTCCCTGACTGGAGATACTCCAGAAATGTCTGGAGACAGTCCTGTGCTGTGTGCTCTAGGATGACTTTGCTTGAGTGGGGAGGTTGGACTGGGTGACCATTCTGTGACTCTGGATGAGGCATTCCAGAAGCATCTGCAAGCTCAGAATCTCCATATAGCTGCTGTTAAAAGACCGTAGCATAGGGCATGTTTAGCTGTTGGTTTATTTCACCATGGAAATAGGGGTAAATATTTTTAATACTCTTCATCCAGCCAACAAGATATTTGTGACCAGTTTAATTTTTGATATCCAAGTGTGTAAAAATGCTATGTAGCTTTCAGTAAATATTTTGTTGAAAATGATAACTGTGGTATTTATTATTTATGACACAACACTATCTCATGCTTATTCTTTAATTTTTTGAATTCTTGACTAATATATTTGACATATACTTCCCTAGGGAAAAATTGGTAACTTTTTTTCCTATGTAAATATGATGAAAGGGCCATATAGGTTATAAGATGATTTTTAATAAGCATTTAGGATGTAGCATGGCTGCAATAGCATACTATTGCTGGGTATATAAAGAAAGAAAATATATTCTCAAAAAACCCAGGAAGTATTGATAGAGTAGATCCTGTCTCTGTGCTTCAGTTCAATTCAGGCATGAGGCTTACTTAAGTTCTTTTTCAAATCAGTAGTAAGGCTATCATTCATGTGAGTGGGATTTAAAGTAAACCCAGACTGAGTCTGCATTCATTAAAACATCAGCACATGTTGATTTACTGTGTGTTTGGGGGATAGAGAGAATAGATTTAATAACTTATTTTATGATTTTGCCATCTGCTATGTGTAATACCATGTGCAGTCAGAGAACTACCTTAAAAATTTCACCAGAAGAATTGAAATAAAAGCAGATAGTTCTCAAAAGGATGAGTGGGAGAAACAGAAAAAATATCTCTTAATTAGAAGAGTGTCAGCAGGAGGAACAGTTCCTACTGTGAGAGATACTGGCTATTTTTATTACTTCAGCTGAATTTTTTTTTTCTTTTATTGAAGTTACATTGGATGATGACCTGAAGCTTTGGCAAATAAATGGGTTTTTGCTAGATTCTCCCATTGATGGCTAAGTTATCATGGTTTTGGTTTGGGGAATCTTTGTTTTCTTTGATACTTCTTGTCTTTGAAGGCAGTTTTCCTCTGTTTGTGGATATTTGACTGCTAAATGATCCCAAGAGAGCAGTGTTAGTAAGAGCCTTAGTGAATTAAAAGGACTGTGCATCACTGACTGCAATTTTTCAGAGTTCTTCCCCTCTTTTTGACTAAGTGAAAATGTAAAGCAAAATGTGAGCAGATGGGAAGTGTGTGTCAGAAAGACCACCTGATCCTTTCTGACTTAAGTTAATGTAGCTTATATTTTGACAAAAAAAAAAGAGAATGACATATAAGTTGCTGAGATAGGTTGCATTACCTGATGGGTGAGGAGAGAAGCAAGTCACACACTGTTTTGGGGAATATGGTTGAGAGTTGCCTGACATTTAGAGTAGCTCCACAACTACTTCCCCCGCAGCTTTGTCCTCTTGTTCTCCCACCCTAATCATAGCCCAAATGCAGCTGGAGTTGGGCTCTTTGCAGTTTGAATTTGTGATGGTGACACAACATGTTTCTCCACAGTAGGGAACTGACTATAGACTTTGTTATACAAAAGCAGTCTTGCCATCACTGTTATCTTTCCTCCACCACCACCTTTAGTAAATACTATATAACTTCGGATTCTTTTTTTTTCTTTTGATGCTAGAGTTACTTCATGTCTGCCTTTGTTAGGTTTTGCTGTTAAATATCTACCTACTGTACTCTTTATCTAGGGAAGTGAAATTGAAGTCAGTATTTCTCGTGCTTCTTAGCTTTATTGCATGTGTGCCCTTTCTACTTTTTTTTTTAAAGTGTATTTCCTAAGAGCTTGTACTGGTTTTTCATCCTCCACATTTGTTCTGTGTCAGCCTGTTTGTCTATCTGATGAATTTCAGCTGAATTTGAGAGGTTTCATACATAGAGAACTCCCACAAAAGATAACTATCTAGGTTAAGTTATGAAGCAAGGTGATGCCCTGGGTGAGGGAAAGGCCACTGTGTTTTCAAACTTCCTGCTACTGAATATCAGGGTGAGATTCTACCTTGAGGCAATTCCCCTGAGATCCCTGGGGGCCCTCTGAACAACTGTAAATGGATTTAGTTTTTTCTCTTTTTTTTCCCCACAGTGTTTTCTCTTGCCTTTTACTGTTAAACTCTTCCTGTCCACTGCTTCAAAAGACCCTTGGGTCTGCATATCTTCTATACCAGGCTTTATATTATAACCAGCTTTTCTTTTTCACCCTCAGCTAAGAGGAAGAATGCATATAAACTAACTTTTGCTGGCTCTTTTGTTTCACTGAAGTAGATTTGTACTTCCTATAGAAGGTGCACTCAGAATAAGTTTCTAAGAGCTCATGCTCAGTAATAGATTCAGGCACTTGTCATCTGCAGGAAGAGCAGTTTTCCTCTGGGTAGAATTGAAAATTAAGACTAGTACTGTCTATGTAGGTGGCATAACCATTTTACAAGGGTAAATCTTGGGTTCTGTGAGTTTCAAGAGATGGGAACATCCTTTTTCACAGTTGATTTTTATTTAAGACCTGAGCATTGGGAACAGTGTGTCCGAGGTCTGAAGGTCTTCCTGCAGATAGTCTTGTATTTATTTTTAATACACCGAATAAACATTAGGAAGTAAAATACTTGTCTCTGGGTATCTGTAGCTACTTCACCCTTTTTCTTGGCTCTGACTTCCCAAACTTTTTCTCCTTTATCTAGAGAAGGAAAGCTGGAGAATACTCTGCCTATGTGTAATAGTGGCTCTTATGCTAGTGGCTATGTACCCATCTCCTATAATTGCTGAAACCAGTCCCAGCAAATTCATCATTTTCTCTCTGCCTTTGACTGTGGGGCTTGTTAGATTTTAGCAGGGTAAAAAGTTCATGCATTCACTGTTGAAAGCATGTGATTGCCTTATATGCTAGGATATTCTTGAATAGAAGTATCCATTCACTTCTTTGCACAGACAAGCAGTTTGGGCTCTGGCATCCCACTCCTTAGTTACTTGTTAAAAAATTTGTCATACACTCCCCAGTTCTCAAGTTTCCCTTGGAATTGCTGCAGTTACATAGAGATAAATATTCCCTAGCTCTTCAACAGCAGTAGTTCACAATGGTTGGGGAAAGAAGACTAAATTAACCCTTGTGCAAGGCGCTGTATACAATAATCTCCAAGCAACTTCTGTGTTAATTGAACTCAATTGACCTAATGTAAATGCCTCCACCAATTATTTTCAGATTTTACAGAGTCTGTCAATACCCCTCAGAAGTGCAGTGGGATTGCTTTTATATTGAGGTCTTAACAATTTCACAGTATGATGGGTGTAATTAAAAAATAATTCCTGTACTTTTCACAGCCAGTCTCTCATTTGTACACAAACATGTGTTCACTGATGTATCTACATGCATATGTTTTGCAGACTCGAATACCTCAATCCTTCCATGTTTAAAAGTCTAGTAATGCATGATAAAATGCATGTTTTAAGCACACAGCTGGCATTGTGCATTCAGAAACTATTCAGTCACTGTCCTCAATGCCTGGAGCTCAGCTGGGCAGGGGAGTTTCTGAAATGGTTCTGAAGTCTGCATTGCTGTATTGGCTTCTGAGACAGCAGAAGTATCTGAATAGAAACTAATTAACCTTGGAAGTAATTTAGGGGTACCAAAAATGGTAAGTCTCAAGAATTGCTTCCTTAAGGCTTTTGTTTTGGGCTGCTGGAAACTTCAGTAATAGAGTCTGAGCTTTGAGAGACGAATGGAGGAACTCCTCCCAATTTTGTTGGAATTCTGTCTCATAGTTAAGACCCTTTACACCACAAATATTCAGCAACTTTATCTGCATATAAATCTGTACTCACACACATACCACAGTCAGCAGACATCTTGCCTCCCTCTTCCTTGGAAGATACTTAATTTTTTATTTTTTATTTTTTAAAGTATCTGTCATACATTGATATCTAAAAATAAATGCAGTTTAGCAATGCTGAGATGCTCTGTAAATGGTTATTCTGAACTATGTGTGATTTTAAGAATATTTTAAATATTTGAGAATATTTTCTATGTAGCAGGCAATTTATTTTGCTTTTTTTATGCAAAACTATTTGAGTCATTTTGCAGTTCATATGAGTTCGTAGTTTTCTCTATGGTTTTCCTGTTGTGAGGCAACTAGATTGTGTTACTGTTTCCAGTATGTGTGAGGCAAACTGTTCTCTCTTCTGATCATCTGTCACCTTGAAAAGCGAGTACCTCAGCTTCTTTTGATTCCATCTGCCTCTTCAGGGTGTGGCCTGAGAATTGTTTCACTACTGAGCCAATTACAATTTTAAAGTCAACTTGATACTTCAGAAAAGACTGATTTTACAGGAAGCAGATCAGAAATCTGAAAGAATACATTTCAGTTGTATATCATATTTGATGTGAAAACTGAATTTATGAGTCAACACTTAGTCTTGCTGAAGTAAGCAGCACGTCTCCCTTTAACAGGTGGAATTCTGCAGGTAGTTTATGCAGTTGTTTCATACTTTGGATTGCCAAGCCATAACTGCCCTAAATATTGCCCCTTGTTTCCCTGCAGATGTGCACTGGGAACTACATATTTGTTCCTTACATGATAACTCCACATAACAAGGTGTACTGCTGTGACAGCAGTTTTGTGAAGGGACTCACAGAGCTGATGCCGCCCGGTTTTGAGTCTCTGCTTGGGCCTATTTGCTTACCCCTGGTGGATCGATTTATTCAGCTCTTGAAGGTGGCACAGGCCAGCTCGAGGTGAGTTGTCTTCTTTTACACCTATGTAAAATGCAAATATTCCAGCTGGCACGATAAATGTCAGCCTCTTTTGCCTTCTGTTTAGAAAAAATGATAGTAGATCAGCTTGTCCAAATCTCTGCATTGGCACTGCTCTATCAATACATGTTCTGCACATACACTGTGGGAGAGCTGTGGGGCCAGAAAAGCAAGTGTGAGGGACCTGTCCCAGATTGCTGATGTGAAGTTGTTCCTCTCCAGCCAATATTTCCGGGAATCCATTTTGAATGACATCAGGAAGGCCCGGACGCTTTACACGGGCAAAGAGCTTGCAGCAGAGCTGGCAAGGATTCGACAGCGAGTAGATAACGTTGAAGTTTTGTCTGCTGACATTGTAATAAACTTGCTGCTGTCCTACAGAGAGATCCAGGTAGGAGTTTTGTGCACTACTAAGAGTGGTAAATTAAATTACATTCTCACAGAGATTTTTAATGTATTTTGCGCAGATTTTTTTAAGAAACTGTGTGGATAAAGCATGCTAGTAAAAATATGTTATGTATCTTCTCTGATGTTTTTATTTTGTTTTGTGGTTTTGCTGTTTGCCTTTCTGTAGCAGAAAAGGGTTTTATAACTACCTAAAAAGTACATGACATATAATAACTTCCTCCATCTCAACATTTCTGTTTGATGAACAGCATGTAATTAAAGGCTATGGTGGCACTCTGCAATTGATAGGCAAATGTATTCTTTGTCACCAAAGTTGGTGATGTGTCTTATGGACACATAAATAGTTCATATACATTTCAACTTTTGGAATGATGCTACTAAGTTTTTTCTTTGTTGTCCATAATTTCAGCTGTTGCTCTTTGAACATTATGAAGTGGTTTGAGTTTGATTTTTTATTTTTGTTTTTTTAAAATATGTCAGTGAGTAAGCTACTTTAAAAACGGCAGTATTAAGGAGTCTTGTTTTTGTGGCTTATGCCTACTTCAGAGATTTGAGGTGCCTTAATTCCAATGCAGTTATCTTTTTAATGTCTGCATAATATGAGCACTGACATGTTCATCTCCTGTAGCTAACTTTAATCATGAAACAGATGTATGAAAATTTCCACAGGACCATGATGAAGCAGCACAGGAGACCAAATTGTGCTTCCCTGCTAAATACTGTGCTTATTCCCATCTCTGATTAGTGCTAGGCTATTTATAGTTTGAGACTGAGGAGTCTGAAATCCAAAAAAATTACAATGGACTGAAACTACTTCTTAGTATGAAATAATAGCTGCTTATTTTGAAGAGGAGTTTATACAGGCATACCTCAGTACTGCAACTTAAAACTTTATTATTTCTTTCTTTTGGAAGGATTACGATTCCATTGTGAAATTGGTGAAAACTTTAGAAAAGCTGCCCACTTTTGACTTGGCTTCCCACCACCATGTGAGGTTGCATTATGCATTTGCACTAAACAGGTAAGAATCTACCCTTCCTTCTGCTGTGGAACAGTAAATCAAAACTTCAGACTTTGTAAGGAGTGAGTAGTTCTGTGTGAAGTGCCCTTCTGGGATCTCTATATGCAGTCCTATAATTTTGAATGAAGCAGCTCTGGGGATTCTAAGCTACTTTTTATCTCATACTATCAAATTTCATTCCTTTTCCTTTAGCGTGTTTGATTTGTCTTTCCATAGGTTTGCATTTTTTTTCTTTTTGTTTCAGTACTTAAGGTAGAGCAAGTAAATACCTGACAGTATTTTCCTTCTGTAAAGGACACTTTTAATGTTGTTGTGTGAGTGAGAGCGCTGCATCGTTTGTGCTGGCAAAGACATCATCCTCATTCAAGTCTGAGTTCTGGTAATGTCAGGAGACAGAAGCAGACCTTTCATCAAATGTCCATAGGAAGATTTTCTTGTTTTATGATGACAAACTAATTTTCATGTTCTCTGATAACACGGGCAACCTGTGATACATGGAGCAACATACACTGCTTCTATGGATTAAATAAAAGCCAATCCTAGATTTTCTGTCTAGGATACTGACATTTAGGGAAGTGACTAAAAGGGGAATTTTTTCAGAGAAAATTACAGATATTCTCTGCTCCATTGCTGTTATCACAGCGAACATTTTGCTGTTGACTTTTAGAGGAGTAGACCAGGTGTCAGCAGGTATTGAAATTGTCAAGTATAGAAAATATCTGTAGATGATTATGCTTCTCACAGATTTGAATTTTTTAATTCAGGTTCACTGAGGAGGCTTAAAACTGCATATCATATGAAAGTGATGTCAAAACATGTCACAAGGAATTACTTGAAAAAATAAACCTGGTTTTGAAAACAAAAGAAGAAAGCAAAAAAAAAGAGTTGTCTGGCATGTCTAAATAAAATGTCCAGATTTTTTCTTGTGCCTTTATACTTAATATGTAGAAATATTGCGCCTTTTTTGTTTCCACTTTGACATAAATATATGAAGTTTTGCAGATTAAATAATCCAGCATGTATCTGCCACTTCTACAGAGACTTCACAAGGGTGACTAGGTGTTCCTTGGAGTTGTAACAGGCTGTTTAGACCTCAAGGTCACAGTTTTCTGAAACAAAGTCACCTTTGAATACCTTTGAATTCATTGAGGCACTAAAAACCTAGAAGACTGCAGCATAATCTTTTCAGGCATATCCTTATACTTCACTTTTTCTGTGACTCTAAGATATTGCCTCTGAGAGTATCTGACAAAAGATCTACACAAGTACCTCCAAAGGATTCCAGATGAGATTTTCCTATTCCCCTCCTCTCCAGGCTGACCATTAAACTAGAGGCCATGAGAGCCATGAACTTTCATGCTTTGGTGTGCCAAGAAAGAATTACTTTGGCTAGTTGAAACTTTCTCCTTACTGGGACTATGGAGGATATGTGTGAGCTGAGGCAGGTCTGGAATACCCTTTGCTTCTGAACCTTTGCTGTGAAAAAAATGTGTCTCTTGCTTCTAATCCAGGTCACTAGCACGGAAGGATGGAGCGGCTCAATTAGTCAGGATTAGTCTGACCTAAATCAAGAAAATGTGAGGGCATTGATGATGGAAAAGTAAACAGAAATAAAAGTAGGGACCTCTGTCTCTGAAGACCAGCTGAGCATAAATAATCCATGTTGCAAAACATTATTTGCTGTACTGTTTTTGTTCTCATTAAATTCATTAATCTGGATTAATGATAGTCGATAAAAGATGTGGAAGTGTTGAAGAGGGAGTCATTTGATTGCTCAGTACACAGCCATGTTAAAATTCTAAACTTTTGATACTGAATGTGTATGTACCAAAACTATGACTCACCAGGAAGTGTCTAATGCTTGCAATTACGTGGTTTATTTGTCTGAAGTACTTCTTTTAATATTGCCTTATTGGCTTTTCTCCTAAACCTTCCCTATCATGGGAGTTTAATCTGGTTTGTGCTTTTTGGGTGTTTTGATTCACAGTCAAAATGTATATAAAAAGTAGATAACAAACACAAGATTGAATCTTTTTTCCTTTAGAGAAGAAATTATGATCAAAGAAATACTAGATATGAAATCAAGGTTCATACTTTTCTATCTTATAAGGAAGTAACACATGATCCTTCTAGGAATTTCACTGGAGGCTCTTGATGCTGTTTTAAGTGCTTTGCTATAGCTGATATTTCATGAGAGACAGAAGTTATGTTTGGGGGCTTTTATGAAGGTTTCCCATGATACAAAGAAAAGACAAAAATAAAAAAGGAAGGAGGGGGTAAGTGTGTATATATATAACAGTCCATTGTGTCTGTCATTTTATGTGGATGAAATCATATGTCTGTATTAAAAAATGGTCATGAAAAATTATTTCTTGTTAACTTTGGTTTTTTTTGATCAAAATTATTGTTTTCAACAGGCGAAATCTGCCTGGAGACAGACAGAAAGCTCTAGAAATTATGATTCCCCTTGTAGAGCAGGAAGACCAAGTAGCTTCAGATATGTACTGCCTGGTTGGTCGAATTTACAAGGACATGTTTTTGGAATCTGGGTTCATAGATATAGAAAGCAGGGACAAAGGAACTTTCTGGTGAGTACTGTTTTCCTAGTTTATGTCATTTTGTTAGCTTTGGGAAAATATTCCTTGAATATATTTAAACAGTTTTTCTTTCCAAATATTTGGCATCCTTAGGGGATACACTGAATCCTCTAAACTTCCTTGCTTCATTGTTGAGGATGAGAGATTTCTGTTGTTAACACAACTCATTCTGCAAAGTTCTTGAAATGCCTCAGAGTCTTGAAGTTTAGGTGTAAACTAAACTCATCAGAATGTATTTTCTTAATTTTTCCCAAATATGGAGTCTCCTGTTCACTGTATTGTTCTTAGGAATCTGGGCCAGAGAATAATCAGTCATTAATTGGTTGGCATGTCTGGAATCTGATAGATATTAGCTATCATGGCTTAGAGGTTTAACTCACAACTGTTATGACTGTTCCAAACTTGCTGACAAAAGTTTTATCACCCCAACATCATCATACAGTATATGCATATTGCAGTGGACTACAGTGGCATCAATAGTCAAAGAAGCACACTATTGTCCTCATTTTAGAGACAAGAATTTTGGTTTTTTTAATGTTTTTGAAAGGCAGTAAATCACTCTTAAATGGAAGAGGTTAGAAAATGAAGACGTGGGATGTCATCCTAGACTTCTGTCAGGATGAGCTGCTTCTCTGCATTCAGATGAGGATACAGGCAATGTGCTTTTTTGTGTCCTGCACATCACATCTTAGCTCTAGTCTTGTGGTCATCAGCTGCTTGTTGAAGCAAATGCTTAAAATGAAAAGCTTTCTTATTTCTTTGTTTAACATTTATTTTCAGTAAACTTCAGCTTAGAACTGTCTCTCATAAAAGATAAATTAAAATTGTTTACCAGTTATGGCCTCAGAGTACAAATGTAGTTTATAACTTCTGGTCACGCTTTACAGTTAGGCAATTCTTACTGGACTTTTAAAAGATGTTGAAATAACAGGAATGCAACGTATTATTGTCATCCCTCCAAGCATAATTTTGGATTAAAGAAGAGTTTCATTTCCTGTAAAGCACAAAGCCTGTAAAAAACTTTCAGGGGTCTTTTGTAAACACTGTATTTTGCTAATGTCATGAACACAACAAAAAGAGAAGTGTAGTTCTGTATACAAATTTTAGACATTATTACAGACTAAATTGAATACAAATTACTCTTGCTATTGTACATCTTGCTTTCTCCTTGTTCATAGTGCCTTCTGAACAGATAAACTTTGATATTGTCCAGCATAATTAAACTAAGAGTGATTATATGTATAACAGTGGTGAGTTCATGTAGCCATTTTAACACAGTTTGAATAAATACATCTTAGCAGTCATTATAATCATAGATGTGATGGCAGGAAGTGATTGCAGGCATTCCAGTTTAGGAAAGGACAGAGGCTGGTAGCTCCTCTGCAGGGTAGGGTGCTGGCCATCCAGCCCTTAAATAATCCCTGAAATCTCTGGCAAGTGAGACCCAATACAGAATGCTCTGTGTGCTGTAGAAAAATGAGATCTCTGTCAAGTCAAGCTGGAGTTTGTCTGGAAGCTGTACTGGATGGTCCAGTTGCTTTTGGTTTGTACTTCATACTGGATATTGGTTTGAGTTTCTGGTGTTACTCATACAGCAGGCTCAACATGCTGAAAGGCTGACTCATAACTCAGTGAAAAGCCCTTAGAAAGGAGCAGGCCTTCTCTAGTGCTACAGCAGGCCACAACAGGACAAGGTGTGTGCAGGAGTAATGCCTCCATAGCAGTGCTATGTTATGTTGAGATACAGGTTATTATCTCAGCCTTAGAAAAATAAAGGTGTAAGAGAGGTATAGTGACTTGCATGAGATAATGAGAATTTGGCAGCAGAACCAAAGCATTGTTTTTGCAACAGCTAGTGATGTCAAGGTACTTTGGTCTATTCCAGTTAAAAAAACACAAACCAACAATGCGCTTTTCTGACAATTAGAAAGCAGAACAAAAGACATCTTTCATGTAAATATGAGAGAATAAATGAAAGAATAATTATTAACTGTCACTTTCTTGTTTCACACCGACAGTGTGAATCAGACTTACCAAAGCTACCAAGTCTTTATTCATATCTTTTCATTGCTACCTCCCTAATTCAGTGTCCGCACTGCAACATTTTCTCAAATGTCAACAGCTGCAAGATTTTTCCAGAAGTACAGTCTCTCTTGTATTGGAACAAAAATACTAATTTCCATGGTATTTTATTCTTATGTCAATCTTTTCTCTCTCCTTTTTGTATTACATGAATATTACAGCATGGGACATCTCTAGGGCAGAGAAAGTGATCCAGTTCCCAAAATTACTATATCTCCAGAGAGATAATGCCAGCTAGAGGGCTTCTCTTAGATGTATATACTTAGAATCAATGACAGCATTCTCCTGTTTAGCTGGTGGATTTTTATGTGTTGTGGGTTTTTTTAATAATTTAAAAAAATTTTTTTTCTTTGTTTATTTTGGTTTTAAGTTGGGTGTTTTTTGTGTTTGTATGTGTGAGTTGAGTTTTTTTTAAGTGAGACAAAAATATTTCTTCTGTACTTTCTTCCTCACTTTTTTGTAACTCAAAGTACAAGAGAAAATTGCAGATAATGAAAGAAAAAGATCTAGTACTCTCCTCTTGCTTTTCTTTAGAGCAGTAGGCGCTTGTCTAATGATTAAGTTCTTTGGAGGTGGGCAGCTGAAGTATAAAAAGTATATGTATGTAGCAGATTGAAGAGAAGCCTGTCTTACAGTTTTATAGAACAGAGCTTAAAGGATAAGTTAAAAGATACAAGTTAAAGGACACAAGTCATTGATCATTAGAGCAGAAAAACCAATGAACAAACAAATTAAAAACCAGTCATGTTTTTGTCCTGGTGGGGTAAAAATTAGCTTGACTTGCATGTCAAAGTGTGGTCTAGAAGTCAAATCCTTAGGTTTTGCACAGGTTGGTTTTCTTTCCTTCCTTACATACTAATCTCACAATCTGTTATTTTTTTTTAATGTATTCCATTTGTTTGTCTGTATTTTTTTCATCCTTTAGAAGGTAATTTTAAACTTCATTGCTTTTACTGTAGTGAGTTGTGTTGACTGAATCTCTTGTTATCCTTAACTCACATACAATAGTAGTCTGCCTTCTCCCTATGGAGGTGTGAATGTGTGTGTATACATGCAACCAAAGGTGTTTTTATTCTGAAGAATAAATTTAGACCACTGTAGGTGTCCTGTTGCTGTTGTCACAGCTACATGCATTGCTAGCATGAGGACAGTGTGTGCTGTGTTCATGTGAAGCACCTCCACTTCTTTTAGGACAAGACTGAGCCTAGGTGAATGCCTCTGCCATTTCTCTTTATTGCTCAGTTCCTCTTGAGTAGAATGAAATCACATATAGTCCTTTTTTATGTGAACTCATAAGGACAGTGTCAATAAGACACTCAGTAAAGAATAAAATTTGGGGTAGCTGAAATCATAGCTAAATGTGAGGTATATTCTTGTATCGCTTCTGTGCTTAAGCTTTTTTATATTGCTGTGTGCCATTGTAGCAGATCCACAATAAAATCTAAGGTTTCAAGTCAATGAAAATTCATATATTAAATGCTAAATAAATGAGCTTATTAATAAATATAACTCTGAAACAGGTCTTTTACAAACTGATAGTATTATTCTGTTTTAATTGATCTTAAAGAAAATGTTGTAAGATACTGTAACTTTACTGGGATGGATGATTATGATCTGCGCTTGTTGTGTGGGGGGAAAGGAAATGGGAGGAGAATGTATAAATACAAGACTCCTAAAAATAACCACAAAGAATGTGTGGAAAACAGTAAAATATTTTTGCTTCTATGGATTCTTGCTGTGTAAACAGAAGATAAGCTCTTAAATTACCTAAAACTGTAACTATGCCCCAAGTAGAATGCATTATTTAGAAAGTAAGCTTGAATGTTTGTTTTTCTAGGTTCAAGAAGGCGTTTGAGTCAGAGCCAACGTTACCAGCAGGAATTAATTATGCAGTACTCCTCCTGGCAGCTGGACATTGCTTTGATACTTCTTTTGAGCTGCGGAAAGTTGGTAATTATAACTTGCAGATTCTTGGTGAAATCACATTCTAGTGAAAGTACACTACCACCCACTGTTACAGGGGATGGTTGTATGTGAAAGCTTTGATAGAGAGCATGTGAATATTTAAGTTGGTCTCTCACACCACTGCTGATCCCACGTGACTGCAGGTGAGTGCTGTCATGAAGACCTGGTTTCAGTGTCAAGGTCCTAAATGGTTACCAGAGTTTAGTAAAAACTAAGCTTCTTTGTAAAGGCATCATTGGTTTGAAACAGGAACACCTGCAAGGGGAATCCAGTTCCAGCTAGCACACTTTAAAACAAACAAACACAAACCCCTGGAGGGAATATGGATGAGAAGTCCCTCCTAAGACTGAGGAAAATGCACTTGAGCTTGGATTGGGTTGAGTTGAGAGGAGAATATTTTACTTCTTAAAAGTTTCTGAATATCTGCATTCATAGAATCATAGAATAACAGTGGTTTGGGTTGGAGGGACTTTTCCAAGACATCTAGTCCAAGCCCCTGCTGTGGGCAGAGACTTTCACTAGATCAGGGCGCTCAGACTGACTTTGGACGCTTCCAACAAAGGGGCATTCACTTCCCTGGGCAACCTGGTCCAATGTCTCCTCACCCTTGTCATGAAGAGTTTCTTTTTTAAGAAGGAAGAATTAAGACAATTTTGTTTACGATTTTGTTTGTGATTTTCTGGATTTGAGGAGAGCAAAAACTCAAGATTAGTCAATAATATGTCCAGGGAAGATTTGGGAGAAAGGACTGAGTGTTGTAATATGCATTGCATTTGATGTTCTTTTCCATGAATTTGTATAATTCTTAACTTTCTCCTAAGTCTTTTGTTATCTTTGTTTCTCCTGGGAAGGTTGTCAAGTGAGAAAGAAACATTTTTTTTTTCACTTCACTGAATGTATCTGTATTCAGCTACTGCTCTAGTTTTGAAGTTAGGTGTTGCACTGTGTTTCTGGAAGTAATTTCCTGGGTAATTTTAAATATGAAGGTCAGAGTGAGATAATTATTTTCACCTAAATAGTAGAAGTGAAATTTAAATTCTCAGGTGTGAATGAAGATATTAATTTGGATGTGTGAGGCTGCACAGAGTTGCCTTAACTGTGTTTGCTCTTCCATGAGTGGGTGAGATTTTGCTTTTTGGTTGGCAATGAATACTTCCACATCCTATGCTGAAATTTGAATTCTTGTACCAGAGTAGGAGGTAAGAAGATATGTTCTATATATTACATAGCATTTACAAATACTCACTTGCTGGCCTAAATTTAAAACTAGGTAGTTTAATGGAGCTGGGCTATATTTTTTGTGTAGTTTGATATGAATCCTTCAGTTTTAAAGAAACTTCTCAATTGCATTCAGACTACAGCCAACTAGATATGTACAAATTAATTTTGCTGATGAAATTTGTGTGCTATTTCTTTGGTACCATCTTCTTCTGAGTTTGTCCAGTGTTGTTTACCCTAATGTTTGTATTGAGAATGAACATTAATTTCTGTAACATTCTTACATAAGGTTCCATCCCCAGGTGATGAATTATTTAGTGCAGAAGTATCTTATCACATAGGTGATTTGTTTGTGTGTTTGTTTGCCTGTCTTATGTTAACATTTAGTTGGTGTCTGCTGGAAACCCTTAATATAACAACCCCTCTTGCTAGCTACTGGTGTCCATCTTTCTTTTTTGTTACAGGGAATACTGAAACTGAAATACTTTTCGTTTCAGACTGACTCATCTATTTTGAAACATGTTTTCAAATACATTTACAGTATAGACCCTATGTGTATCATTGGTCATTTATTTCTTGTTGATAAGACTGTGGTCACTATTCATAGAATCATGGAATGCCAGGGTGGAAGATACTTCCAGGATCATCTGCTACAAACTTTCTTTGGAAAAGCACACTCTAGACAGGATGGCCCAGCCCCTTGTCTAGCTGAACCTTAAATATGTTCAATGTCAGCAAATCCACTGCTTCCCTGGGAGATGATTCCAAGGACTGATTCTTCAAATTCTGAAAAATTTTCATCTTGTGCCCAACTGGAAAGTTCCCAGTAGTAACTTGTGCCTATCACTCTTTGTCTTTTCCTTGTGACTCCTTTTTAAAAGGGAGTATCCATCTTCTTTGTAACCACCCTTTACCCACTGAATTGTGATAACACCCTAAGCCTGCTCCTCCAGGCTGAATAAACCCAACTTTTCCTCATAAAGCAGGCTTCCAATCCTCTGTTCATCTTTGTGGCCGTTCTCTGGACACGCTCCAGCCTGTCCACATGTTTGGTGTATAATGAGAACCAAAACTGAACACATTATTCCAGGAGTGCCCTGGCAAGCACTGAAGAGAATGGGATAATGGCTTCTTTATCCCTCCTGATGATGCATCCCAAAATCCCGCTGGGTTTCTTTGCTGAAGAAGCACACTGTCCACTCATATTCAGCTGCTTATTTTTCAGGGCCTCCATATGTCCCATTCCACAGATTTGCTCCCCAGTGGAGTAGATCCCAGTCTGTGCTGCACTCATGGATTATGTTTTCCCAGATGCAAGACTTTACAATGGTCTTTGTACAAGGTTTTTCAGATGGCAGGAGTTGTGCTAGATTCTGAGGATAACTTATTATTTTATTTGTCTGGGGTTAATGTTAAACAAAATCAGGCAAAATCACAAAGGATTTTGATTTTTTTCCTAGTCCTAAATATCTCTTACATGTGTGTAATTCTTTTGATGTTACCTCTTGTTTAGATCTTTGTGTATAAGACCATTTTTTAGTAATAGTTAGATTAGCCAGGCAGTGCTTTCACCCACAGCATTATCTGTAGTACGTAGAAATTAGAGAAGTTCTGCTTTCTGCTGGGAGATCAGGAGAGAAGCAAGAACAAACTGGTCAAGTTCAGTCCTGGTTATATGGAAATTATATTGCTCGGCTGGGTGTAAGGAAGGATGTAGTAATTTTTAGTTCTTCAGATGGTGCATGAGACTGTAATTAGGAGATGCATATCTGATTACATTGGCAATACTGTAATAACTCCAGTAAAAATAAGAATAAATCCAAGAGAATTCTTAGCAATCTGCATCAGATCAGAAAATTTGCCTCCTAAAAGTTCCTAATTGTACTTGTCAGATAATAGTTCACAACTGAATGAGCAAATGGAGCATTAATAAAACCCCCCCTATTTTCTGAGTAGTATTGCTTTCTTAACCATACAAAGAACTTTGAGACCAGAACAGAAATGCTGTGATCTGCATTGAGAGTTATGATCTCTGCAGGCGGTGCAACTTTGACACACAAAGGATCTTGTAATATGAATTGTTCTGTCAATATTTGAGCAAGGAAAGCAGTTTATTTATAAAGCCTTCATTGTAATATTTAACTGGTAATATCTACTTACTGTGTCTTATTTTTGTCACAAGCTGTGGGTATATTCTTGGTATTATAAAAACAAAGGCTTTTCTGGCATTACTGGTTCCTCTATTTTGGCTCATTTGTTTTAAAGGCAAAATATTTCTGATAAAATATACTGGAATTCAGCTGCTGCTTTTTCTCTCCTCCTCTTGTGAATGCCAACTTTATAATGGAAGGAGGGAATGTCTTGACTTTGCCTAGATTTTCTTATACTCTCAAAAATCTTTTAAAGATTGTGAAACAAAAATAAACTTAGAAAAGGGAAATAATACAAGGAGACCATATACTTAGGGTTAGATTCATGAAGGTTCGCTTTGCAAGTTTCAGAAACAATCCTTCCTCCTCAGGTTCTTTAAACTGGAGTCACAGTCTTTTGAACCTCTTGTTAATGTCATCATGAAGCAACTGCATTTCAGGGATAAGTAACTTTGTAGATGAGCTTTGCAGAGGATGTTCAGCAAACTAGAGTGAGTTTTAGCATCAAGTACCTTACCTTTCTCCAAACTTGATGAGAGGGTGATGTTGTCTGATCTAAGGTAATAGGATCCACTTCACAGAATACTTGGGTAAAATTTCCATTTTATCCAGGTTACATAACAGTAACAATTTCCAAGCTTGGTATCCTGAGATACTGCTACACATCCATCCTTTCTCCCCCTATCTTCCTAAGTCTCCCTTACTGAGCTGGGACTCAAAATGGTGCTGCCACCAGTCCTACCCTCCTAAGAAACACCTCTCCCTGCCAGCCAGTAATGTGGGTCCCTCCCCATGTGAGTTGTTCTCTTCATCAGACTCACACACTGAGTTCGTACCTCGCTTTAGCTCTGTTCCCACATCTGGAGCATGGAAGGGTTGTGATGGGTGTGTCCATGCAGGTTCAGTGAAGCATGGCAGAGCATGTCTGCCTGTGAACCAGAGACGGGTGCTGCTGCTCGCTGTGACAAAGAGCCTGTGACAGCTGGTCAGTGGCCACTGCAACTGTGTGTGCCATCACCCAGTGCTTAGCAAAGGCCCTATGCACAGCTAAATTTCTCCCTTTCCCCTTCCTCCCAAGAAAGGCATGTCCAACTGAAAGGATCCACGTATCCCTGTGATACCAGTTCCTTACATCTCTTGTGAAGTCACACTGAAAGCCTGTGGAAGTTAGTAGGTGTCTGTCTTTTCTTGTGTGTTGCTTTCAAATGCATGCAAATGTTTTAGACATTCTAGTAGTGCCCTTTGGCCTTTGTAGATGCTGCTGTACTACTGCTGTAGTTACTCTAAAGTCCTGGGGGAGATAAATTTTTTCCATTTACTCTGTTTTCTGGATAGCATTCAGGTTTCGTTCTCCATAACCCAGCTAAAGTTTCAACACAGATTCCCCCTCCCTATTCTCCACTGACTAGTGCAGGTGTACATTTTCGAGTGGTCTCTTTGACAGTGTGAATGTGTGTAGCACCCTGGCTTAACGCCTTGCAGAGGTGGTCACCGTGCTACCTTATGGAGCTGATGGATGTGATGCACATTGTGACATTTCTGAGGTAGATCAGAGATACTTTATAGCATCTCTGGCATTTTTAAAAGCCTTGATTACCTGACATTGATATCATAAAAGTGTGTACAATGTGATAAAACAAGATAAACTTTGTAGGCTGAAATGTACCTTATGTAATGATACCTATTTTGATAATATTTATTACTGCTTCCACCATGAAGCTTAGTCTGCTAGCTACTCAAGGAAGGTTAAGGAAAAATCCAAGATCAACAGTTGCATTGAAATTTCTTGTGAATACTCAGCCCGAATATCAAGGACAATGGAAGATGATGTGGGAGGGAAACTGTCATAGCGGAGTAGTGTGGGAAAAGTGAACAAAAGACTACAGTGGTGGAGTGGCTTGTTGTGTAAGATGAAAATTGATTTTTTTTTGCAGGGGATGGTGTAGCATATCTCATGTTAGCTATATGTAGCAGCTCACATGAACTGAAACTCATCCTGAAGGCCACCGGGGAGCCTGTAGTTCTCAGCAAACTTAGCAAGTAAAAATAAAACCTGAGGCTCTCCATAGTCTTGAGTTGCTGAGGGTCTTGTGAATATTAATAGATGTCTTTCATTGGGGTAGGACTTGCGGCAGTTAAAAGAACATCAGTGCTGGAAGAAGCCCAGTGGATCATCTGTTCCTTCTGCATGGGACCTTGTCTATAAAGGTAAGTTTGGGGCTTGGGGCTTGTAAGTCAAAAAAACAAAGCAGAAAAAAACATAATAGGTGCCTTATTCAGCATCTGTTAAGTTTTTGCAGCTATGTTGTGTAGCCTAAGGCCCCAATTTACCTTTACAGATGAGGTCCATGCAAGAACATAGGTAATCTGACTGTGGCCTTGTCCTGACAGTGAAGTCCTAAAGTTCCTTTCTTGAGAAGCCTGTAGGAAGAGGGGGTGGGGAAAAAAAAATCTTCTACCAATTAGGGTGTTTGGAAGGCATATAACATTAACTGGTAAGTATGATTTCCATCTTATTTTATCAAAATGGAGAGGGTATAGTAATGTAAGCCATTAAAAGATTTTGAATAAGGGAAATGGTTATTTTAAAATTGAATTAATACAAATTCTTGTGACTTATTCTCTTTGCTACAGGAGTAAAGATCAGCAGCCTGCTTGGGAAAAAAGGGAGCTTGGAGAAACTGCAAAGCTATTGGGAAGTGGGATCTTTCTTGGGGGCCAGTATGTTGGCTAATGATCATATAAGAGTGATCCAGGCTTCAGAAAAACTGTTTAAGCTAAAGGCACCAGCATGGTAAGGTGATAAACAGGGCCACGAAGATTTCTGTATTTTAAAACATTAGACTCCCTCAGCTTTCACATTAGGCACTGTATTCAGCTGACAGGAGAAATGTTTTGTGTTTTAAAACAGATTTTACTGTGTGTGTATTATTTCACTGTACTTTTATCCATGGAAAGGACTCTCTTTCCCTTTTGCCCTTATTTGGGGGTAGACCTCATACAGGTTTTTAATTTGATGTGTGAGAAGGGCAGATTTGTCATGGACTTCAAGGTCTTCTGAGGGCAAAGGAGAAAGGAGGAGCTGCTTGCAGCTACATTGCTGAAGAGGAGTGGTAGTAGCTTGTGAGTTTAGTCATAACAGCCTGAAGGTTCTGAGGACTGAAGACATCTTAGCTAGGGAGACCTGGCTCTACCTTTAAATATTGTTAAGGTTATGGCACATAACAGTTGTTTTAGGAACTGAATACAAATGAGCTGTATGGTGCAAACTACATCTTGTAGCAGTTGAGATGACTGCAAATCAAAGTCCAATTAACAGAAAGGTCATAAATCCAGGGTTAAAGGCAACCCTGAAAACTCATCTGTTGTGCAAAGGCTAAGAGATGTGTGCTCTGACAGCAGGTTCCTGGTGCCTGCTATAGATAGAGGCAAGAATTAAGGACCAGTCACCTACTCCTTAAGGATGGGGAGAACCAAAACTCCTTTCTGACAAAAAAAGTTACCACTCTGCTAATTATAAGAGTGAACATCACAACCTGTGTATTCTTATCTTTTCATAAAGGATAGTGTGCCTCCAGATGATGATCAGAGAGGTGTTAAAATACAGAAATGCTAGACTTCTGTATTGACATAACATAGAAACTGTCAAAATTAAAAACTCTATTTTTCAGACAAAATATTCCATAAATGCTTTTTACAGTGTATTTATTTGCAAGGTTTTCCATTTCTACTGTGTGTATATTTTACTAAGAAGGATAGCACTCTCTGGAAATCTCCTGGTAGAATTTTCTGGAGTTTGTGAATGCCTGGTTGTCAGGATTTTATGTACCCTAGTGCCTTTGGGGTTTAATTCTGTGGCTTAAACTCTGAAAATACAGCTCACTCATTTGTGCATCATGAAGAATTTCTCCTGTGAGCAATTCCTTCCCTGCTGCCTGCTTTATAGCAGGGCCCACTTGATGTAAACAGGAGTAGACACAGTACCTTAAAACAGCTATCCTGATGGCCTAAGAAGGATAATTGGAAATTACACATCTATGGAAACGTTAACTAAAGACCCTCTGAGGGTGAAATAAAAGTTTCCATGAAAAACCTAACTGTGATAAAGTCATAACAGTGATAAATCCTCTTTTAGTATGTATATCTCATTGCTATAGTATTCATAAAAATTGCATGAGATTGTGTTTACAACCTTTTTTTTTTTAAATGCCAAGAGAAAGCAAAGTCATCAAGAAACCCCATAAATGAGCTCCAGAAAGTAAAACAACAGAAGAGGGATGAACTGCATTCAGGAAAAACATTCAGCCCTGCTGTTGTCCTTCCCTAGCGTTGCCAAAAGGCTGCTTAACATAGCTGCTGCCATCTTGGTAGGATAATCAGTTCTAGAAGGATCATGTTTTAGAAATCTGTGTTAAATAATTGCCTATGCAGACACAATATAGGAGATAGAACAGTGTAGAAAGTTAAATTAGTGGACTTTTCACTTGAGTTTTTACTTGAGGTTGGTCACTACTGAAACAAGTTGAACATAGGCTCAGTTTGGTTCTTAGGTAGAGTATTTAGCTATTTCATGAATTTGTCATGGCTTAGGATAGAAGACAGTATATGATATCAGGGATATGAGCAGGAAGTAGTGTTCCAGGACTCTTATATTTCAATTGCCTCATTTAGCAACTATGTTTCCAGTTCTAGCTGAGAATTGTTATTATGAAAAGCAATCCTAGAGAAGCAAAATGTTGCTGGCAATCTTGGTGTTGCAATGGTGAATATTTCAGTTGTGTTTAAAAGTAGAGAAATTACTGCTTAGAAACAGTACTGAATTTGCTATCTGTGTATGTTTGGATGGTCACAGGTACCTGAAGTCTATTGTAGAGACTATTTTAATATATCAGCATTTTAAGAAACTGGCTCCAGAGCAACATACGGCCAAACAGGAACTTGTGGATTTCTGGATGGACTTCCTTGTTGAAGCCACGAAGACAGATGTGACTGTAGTTCGATTTCCTGTAAGTGGCTTTTTTATTGGGTCTTGGAGACTTATTTTGGTAGTGTTTTTTGGGGATGGGTTTTTTAAAACAAATTGTGATGTAAAGGAAATGAGCACAAATGAGCACAGCTTCTTTTTAGGTGGCCAGACAATAAACTGTTTGTCCAGAAGAAATGTATTTAGATTGATTTTAATTAAATGCACGTGGGCACAACAGGATTTTACAATGTGTTCCATACAAAAGTAATGAGGAAAAACGCCAGGATAGAATTTTGCTGTTTATTGTTTAGTACCAGTGGGTATACTTCTAAAGCAAACACAGTTTACTCCAGGTCACTATATATTAACTATACTGTGTTTTGAAAAAAAGATATTTCAGTCTTTTTCTAGTTCAGCAGGCTTTGTATACTCTACTTGCAATTTAGACTGTGCCTCTTCAGAGGCTAAAAATCAGCCCAAAAAGTCAAAAATCTATTGTTCCAGCTACTAGAAAATTCATTTCATCAACATTGCACTGTGTGTGTATATATATATATATGATTATTTCTCATTTCTTCCACAAAAATTTTGCTGGGAATTTTTGTTAGATGCCGCAGTGCTGTACCATGTCGTGAAAATACAGTGTAAAAAAGTCAATGTTTTCTGTGCATATTAACTGTATATGTCCAGGAAATAATGTCTTGGGTTTTCCTTTTAGCTAGCCATCAGCAAAACCAGCTTTTTGTCTTAAATAGCCACTGCTATTACCTCCCAGATAGCTGAAGTGCATACAGAGTGTTTTGTACAGTTCTTCTACCTTCCATGTACAGATGATCAACTGTAGGGAAGGCTTCAATGTTGAACAGCAAGAGCTTGAATCAGTAAAGTAAAACAACATGAAATTGTCTAAAGAACCTGGTTTTCCTTTTCTGGTGGAACAGGTGGAAAGTTTTGCAGGGAAACAAAAGATATTTTGAATCTTCTGGGTTTTGTACAAGACAAGACGTAAGCCTTTTAGATTTTAGATGATGGAATCATTCAATTATATACTTAAAGTAGGCTCTGACTTATAAAATTGTTTGAATTTTTATTAAGAAGCAAACCAAAACTGATCCTTGCACTAGCATGAGCCAAGAGATAAACCCGATGTCCACCTGGTTTGATGGTACTGTACAGGAAGTTGGTTGGAGCATGAAGCTGATAAGGCCAAGGTCATGTCTACCATCCCTGTATGGATCCCTTCTGGATCCCTTCCAACTCACTATTCTGTGATTTTGTGACCTGACTACACTGTTCTCTGCTAACTATTGAAAATTATTTTTTCTGAAAGGTTTTAATATTAGAACCAACAAAAATCTATCAGCCCTCATATCTCTCCATCAACAGTGAAGCCGAGGAGAAGACAGTGTCCATCTGGCACGTGCTGCCTGATGATAAGGTATGCTTGTACTTGTAATATTTTCACAGTTTTAAAGTATGCATGCTACATAAGGCATGTGGTGTGTGACCAGTTGCATCTAATTATGATTCTGGAAAGTAGAAAAGTATTTTAGTGACACACAGGAAGACGCTATGCTTAAGATTGTCCTGATTTTCAATGGATCTTTTGTTTCCCATCATTTTTCAAAGTAACTTGTATTTTCCTTCAGGTTGTTTTAAGCTATAGTATAATATACAACAAATCTTGTTGCTAAAGGTTTCATAAGTAATTTACAATTTACTGTCATCATACCAATAACGTAGCATAGAATTATTTATACTTACTGAACTATCTTCTTCCTGCACTTGCAGCTTTACATGTCATCTGTGATTAAGAACTCCTTTAATATGAAAGTAATAGAGACTGGTATGTTAAAATGAGAGCAGAATCAATCAAATGCCAAAGAAGTATTTGGCAGAAGGATAGATGGATGCTCCAGAAATTGAAATTTCTGTGAAGTCTATAAATCAAGGTGTGAGACATTTGCAAAGGAGCTTAGAAAATCTGGAGATGGAAGTGGAGAGGAAAACCTAGAATGGTTATTTACATTCTGGGATGTTTAGGAATCAAAATGTTGTTAGGAGGGAAGACAGAGAGGATGTCATAGAACCATAGAGAAGGACAGCAGCAAGGGGAAAGGAAAGAGTATATGAAGTGTGAATGGAGACTGAGTCAGCTGGAGGCAAAACACTGGGGATGCTGTGATTTGTAAGGTCTAACTCTGTTCATTCTTCCGTGGCAGCATTTTGTTTGCCTGCAGGATAGGACAATGAAGGCCTTTTTTTCAGATAACTATAGAATTATTTAGGTTGGAAAAGACCTTCAAGGTCACCAGGTCAAATTGCTAACTTAACACTGGCAAGTCCAGGTTTTAGCTTTCCTGCTAATAATCTGTAAAAGGAGAAACCTTTTTGAATGCAAAATACAGTAACACTACTGCTTAGAATTTTTGTTGTGAGTTCATGAGAAAATGTAAATAGCAGCTGAAATAGCCTATTTAGAGAACAAACTGGAACATTTGCCTAGACCAGTAAATATCTATTTGGGTTTTATTCTGATTTATACTGATATTTTTTGAAGTAGCCTCAACCTCTGAGAACAATTTAAAAAATAAACGTATGCAATTCTTGGGCAAAATAAAAATTTACCATACAGTAAATAATTTTCTGTCAGAACTACAGACTTACTCTTGCTGTTCTAAAATACCTGTTTAGAAAGTATTTCTATATTCAGAATTTATTCTTTTTAGAGACTACTTGAAAAGGTTTTTTTTTTGTTTGTGCGTTTGATTTTTTTTTTTTGTGGACTTTGTTGCAGGTATATTTAGTTTACCTCCAAACAATACTTTTCATACTGTTAAGTGGCTTAAATGTAGTGTAAGAAGGAACATAGGACAGAAGGAATTTTCTAGACTGTTGAGTTCTGTTCACCTCTGTTGCGGACACTCTCCCCATATAATGTTTCCCATAAAATAATCAAGCTCTTTCTGAATATTAGTATAGGTTTCACAGTTGACCAATCATACTGAAAAGTGGTTTAAATTCCACATCAACTGTAGAAGCGCAAAGAGTGGAATATTGCTGGTGAAGTGAAAATGACTTAAGTCTTCTAGTTTTCATTCTGAGTTTGTTGACATTTCATATACGTTTGTTCTTTTGTTAAAAAAGTGTTTGCAGTAAGTGGTTTCCTTTCTCTCTCTGATGTTTACCTGACAGTATTTTTTAGGAGAATCCTAATATCTCAGGGTTTTCATGTAAGTTTCTTTCTAGGCAAAGCAAGTAGGCTTGGTGCACTGGTCACACGTGGCACCTCATTGCCATGACATCCTATATTCCAGTTTGAGTTAACCTTACTTGAGCATGTGCTCTCATATTCCAAAAAGTGTATTCCATAATGCATTTATTTATGGTTTAGCTGCTTAATTTTGTTTGATACATTCAACAATGGCATTTTTCATAGGTATGTTATTTGACTGCCCAGTTATCTTCTGTCTTGGAGAGGGATTTGGATGTATTAGTCTATGTCTGTTTGATGTTCAGAAGATAGGTATTTCTTTATAGCATGTTAAACATTTCTTTACATTTTCCCCTTCTCCTTCCTGTGTGTCTTTGTATTTTCCACTGAATAGTATTTTCCAATTTTTCTGGCCTAGTCCTAATCACATTGGACTAATCATTAGACATTAAGTGCACTCCTTGTACTTTGTCTTTGGCCAGAATCCTTACTGTGGTGAGCTTATTAAGTAGGCAGGAATCTGACTGATACTCTGTACCTTGTGAGCCATCATACCCATCGAACGAATGTAATGGGCAATTTGATAGTTACCCCTTCAGCTGTACAATTATACTCTGTTGCAATTTGTCAAAGTCCTTAGAATCCATCAGAAATCTCATAGGGAGAAAAGGGACTAGAAAAACGTGGAAGCACCAGCTTCCTTTTCAGCTAAATATAACCATTATAATATTTGTCTTTGCTACGGGATTTTTTGAAGGAAAAGGATCTATTTGTCAGTCTACTGCACAGAGGAAGACTCATATTTTGGTCCATAGTAGCTTGAAAACAAGCATTTTTGGGGCTGATTAACAAGCAAAGACCACTGCAAGGGCATGTTAGCTGGGTTTGGAAACTTCTTTATCTATCCTAGTTCAATCTACCAACCACAGGTCTGTCAGATCTTTAGCAATACATGCTTCAGATTTCAGTTCATTTTGGCACATAAATTAATGGTTCTACTTGTTTTCAAGAGTTCAGTCAGTGCTCCAAGAATAAGATCTATGGGTTACAAAGAGTATGAATTTCCTTTCATGCACAAAGAAGCTGAATTTCCATTTCAAATCCAAACTGAAACTCAGTAGAGCCTGCAGCTGGCACTTTCGTATTAAATAGACAAATGACAGTCAAGACCAGGATAAATAATGTAGCCTCTTTCTTTTCTATTGCTTTTTAGCAACATATTTTAGCATTTACATTGTTGATAATACTGAATTTAAGATAAACAAAAGCCAAGAAAAGTCTGACAGCATTCTATTTTGTAGAATGCACATTACCTTTGCCTTACAGTTCCCTAATTTTAGCAGCCCTTCCCGCATGGGGTTAGAGGAATGCAGCAGTGCTGTTTGTAAGTTTGAAATAGAACAGCCTGTCTCTGTTTTGCTTTGGCTTCTGAAACCATTTTGAGTTTTGTTTTGGTAGCTGATGATTTTTTTGCCTAACCAAAGAACAGATGCTGAATTTGGATAGCACGCCTGATGTATTTACTCCAATGTATTCAAAACTTGGCAAGATCATGAGGGACATAACTTTTTTGTTATTTCATTGCTTGAGAACATCGTGTGGTAATTAAGATTTAAGGGATCAGTTGCACATGGATGACAGGTAAAAAATCCAATACTAATGCTTCTTGTTATGTTTCTTGAGCACTTCTGCCTCTCAGGATATATATTTTCACTTATTTAAATTTGAAATTATTCCCTGCTGTGGGAATTGGACAAACAGCAATAGCTAAGGTCTGAAGAGAGTTTATAAGCATGGAAAATTGGAAACTAGCAGATTTTATATATTAAGTGAGTTGTAAAAGACTTTGCAGAAACTCCTTCTCGTTAGTATAGGGATTGAGTTGACCTTCCTTCATGCGAGGGAACCAGGCAACTCAAATAGTAGCTTCACAGACATGCCATAACTAGCATCAGTTAGTACTTCCACTTCAAGATGCAAATCCAGCTTTTCCTAATATTGGACTACTCTCCTGTTCCTTTACCCCACAAAAGAAGCCTTTACCCCATTTAACATTGAAGAGATATTGAAGTTACTGCTTTGTACTTTACACTTATAATAGTTATGAAACTTGTGAATCAAGAAAGATGTTTGCCTGTAATTTTGGTCCATTGTGTTAGGCATTTCATATTAGCATCACAACATTTAATGTGATTTGAGCAGGAAGGAAAGAATTACAGAGAAGGAAAAAATTGATGTGGGAATTCTCATAGAAAGCTGTTATAGCTGGGACAGTAATTTCCACTGTCATTTTCTGCACATTGTGCAACTATTTCAGTGAATATCAGCAGTATCTGTTCTGACTTCTGTATATTTCACTATTCATTTTATAAGCTACACATGTTTGAGTCTTCTTTTGGAATACATTTGATTAGATTTCTGTTTGACAGTATGCCCTTGCTCAGATCACTAAAGTGCCAAGTGAAATTCAGCTGCAGAAAGCAAAGTTTCTTCAAATATGTGGTTCATTGTGATGGGATCCCAATGTTGCCAGGGCTGTGAGGTGGTGCAGTTCCACCATTTCCTGAAAGGAGAATGTTTTTTTTTAGAGGATACAAAAGGCTTCTATTTGCTACAGTAAAAATTTAATAGAACATAAACATAGAGCAATATAACTGTCTACAGCGAGCTCAGTTCTGCTGAATGTGACAGCTGTAAATTTAAAAGATCTGAAAATAAATGAGGCCTGGACCTTTGTGTTTTCTTCTTTCTTCCAGCCATATTTTCACTCCAGCAGCTCTTAGGAGTTTTGGTGCATTCTTATCACTCTCTCATGGATTCCTCGTGAAATAGTCTCCTCTCTGTTTCTTTGGACACTTTGCCGTCATAGTTGAGCAATTCTTCCTACTTTTCAAGAACTTCCTGCTTTGCTCTCCTGTGTTAGGCTTTCTACTTGTAGCTGTCCCCACCTGATCTTCCCCCACGCTAGGGGATTGAGTGTGCAGAGCAAGCTGTCATTCTCAGAGGTGGAATATTTCCTCCCTCCTTTCCTGAGCATCACATGTGATCCCAAGTTCAGTATCCAAACAAGGCTATACTGGCATCTCTTCTGATCTGCTCTTTTGAACGTTTTCTAAAACAATAAATGGTGTTTGCAGCATGAACAGTGAAGAAATAACCAGAAACTTCAGTGTAGAACTTCTGTTGCTTTGGTTTCAGGTGAAAAAAAACCAAAACCTTGAAAAATAGGTGTTAACAGGTAATGAATAGGCTGTTGTCGTTTGAGTGTTTCCCCTTCCTTCTCATGAGCTTCATTCTAGAAGATATGCCTACTGACCATTCATACATAAGGAGGAATATTTTATTTATTTATTTTTTACTGTGTGTTACAGAAAGGTATCCATGAGTGGAACTTCTGTGCTGCTTCCATTAGGGGGGTAAGGTAAGTTGTTTCCCTCTTTTGTTTTGAAATGAAAGAAGCAATTGAATGAATTTTGTATTATGTTGCTGCTATGGATCTTGGAGTGACAGTGATATCCTATCACTCCTGTAACCTCTTCCAGTCTATTTTTCATCTTAGTCTCTTTTTTCTTTTCCCTAGGGTTTATCTATATTTGTCATCCTGCAACTTTCCACTTTCCTTTTAGTGTAATTAAAAAAAAAAAGGTCCAGAAAACTTACATTTTTTAAATAGCTGTTGCTCTGTTCTAATAATAACTGTTCCATACACAGAGTTGTTGCTATGTCTGCAAGACATTTTTGCACAGATGGATAATTCTTTTTCCTTCTAAAAAGTAACTTAAAAACACCAAACTATCAATAGGCACGAAAACTCAATCCTGTGGGATTCAGTTTATTTTAGGCAAAAATTGCAGTGATATGCTTAGTTCAGTCTGGTTTGGGTTTTGGCTACAGTGTGTTTTTGTGTGCTTCTAAAAAAAAAAAAAAAGAGAGAGAGAAAGAATTTATTTATTTACTGTCATTTTGGGGTTTTTTTCCTCTTATTAAGCCAAGCTCTAGTCTGTACTTTTCTACTGTAACCTCCTGCTTTGGTTATTTAAACCGTGAATTATCATTTAATTTTTCAATTAATTTTCCAATCTGTTCATCTGAACAGATGTCCAAAACAACTCAGATGACTTTACAGTGAGCCAAGAGTCACTGTGAATTCTTAGAGAACTCTCTGGCTTCCTCCATGAGGAGCTGCAGGGGGAAATATTTATCTTATGAAAACATGAAGCTGAATGAAGTTTTTTTTCCTTCTTCTTTTAAATATATGCAATTTTCTGATCACCTAGTTTTACAGGGGTTTTTTCCTAGTTTTATGAAGGCGAGTATTGTTTGCAGTGGGTAAGCCTGCAGAACTAGGCATGCTTCTAATCTATTTTTGTATCAAGACTATTTTTGGCTACTTTGAGGCTCCTAGACTTAAAGCAGTCAAGGAAGGGGTAGCTCCCAGCTTTATAAGCATTCTCAGCCCTTCTAGACTAATAAGAGTCAGCTTTAGAAATACAGCCTTAATGTACAAGGTAGGTCTTTGTACATGATCTTGGAGGCTTTTATGACAAAGAACTCTGCAATTATTTATGGCACTCCATAAGGAGACAGCAGGTCTGAAGAGACACCTAGCTTTGAAATGGCTCACGTTTTTGGTAAATACTTCACAGCAGTGACAGAGGGTCACTTCTGCATGTTATGTAACAGCCAGCTTAATCAGCATTTTGTTTCACAAGTTAATAGGGTTTAGCTCTCAAGAACTGCAAAGCAACTTGGAAAGTGTGTGGAACTCTCTGAGCAGAACAGTGTTAAATCACACTCTGCATGAAGGAAGTCAAAGCAATTTGTTTTAGTGTAAGAAACTCAACGATTAGCAGTTTGTGTGCCAGTGTAAATACCCCTGCTTTTGCCATATGCCTTCTTGACCTCTTAAACACAAGTGTTTCTCATTGAATCGATCCAGAAACTGCTGTTATTCTTTAAAGGATTTATCAGAGCTTTTGGAACATGGCTGTTTCCCCAAAGTATTTTGCGTCTTAGGTTATCAAGCGAAGTTCCTACTGTTCTGCAGAGTTGACAGCATATGAGTAAGAAGACAAGAATTTTATTTTTCCAATAGAAAAATAAAAACTAAAGTGGCAGACTGAAGTTTGTTAGAGTACAAGTTGGCTTTTACTCACTGTTCAGGAGAAGTCCTGGATTATGAAATAACCGCTACTTGTGTTGTTTCTGTGAGAGAGTGTCTCATAGGTCTGCATCCAGTTTCTTTCATAGCTCAAGAACTTAGACAAGCTTAAGACAAGGATATTTGTCTTCCATCCTAAGTTCTTGGAGCTTTCGATCTCATTAAACTACTTAATTACAACAACGAAAGGTGCCTGTACTTCTAGACTTCTAGAAAACACACTGAAGTTCCACACAGCTCCTTTTCTGTGATTCCTGCCAGTGTTCACCTGTTTAATCTGCTGCTTCATCTGGAAGTACTAGTTACAGCATTTGCAGTATTTCTTATCGACTGAGGGGGGTTCTGGATGTACATGAGCCGGGCACAAGGCCATGCTACCCTTGCTTCCCTGTTTGTTGTTAGAGTTTGGCAAGTTCAGCCCCAGTTCTGCTGTCGCAGCTGTCAGTGGGTGCTATGTCTGCTTGGGCACTGTCAGAGTGAGGCATTTCCTGAGCAAATTATCCTATGTCTTTTTATAACTTGGGTGATTTTTAGTCTTCCTTTTTTTAGTTTAGCTTATTTTTTTTTTCAGGGAGGAAAGCAACATATAAGCAATGTAAACCCTCATTTAAAGGTCTTAAATATTTATTAATTTCCCTGGCCTCTGTGTACACCCCACATTCTTACCCTTATATTCACTGCTGTGTTTGTCAGTGGTTTCTGGGCATGTCAGGTTTCAGCTGACGGTTCAGTCAGGAAAATGTTTCAATGCGCATGGAACTTGAATGAGTAACTTGTTAATATCAGTTACTCCATATCTAGAGAGTTTACTTACATGCTTGAAAAGCTTGAATTAAAAGTTAATTTATAAGCTCAGGACAGTGACTGTCTTCCTAAATGTGTACACTACTTTGCACTTATGATTTTTCCTAGTGTAATAATATATGAGTCACCACACCTAGACACAAATATTCTTATAATGAAGCTCATGCTTTATATAAGTAGCTTTATGAAAGGTAGATACCCTGGCTTGTCTAAAGAGTCATTTGTTAATCAAAACTTACAGAGTTTTACAATAGAGCAATCATAAAGGAGAGCAAGGATCAGTCAATCTTAAACACCTATTAAAGGCTCAAAATTCCAAGTATTTCCTGATACTTGAAAAAACCCTGTCATGTTAATCAAATAATCAATCCTTTGGCACAACATAATACATAATTCTACTTCTTTGTGCTGCAAATTAAATAGTAACATGATGGCTGTTTTCATCCATCTAAAATAGATTGGTTTCACTAGGACTGTGGATTTTGTCCAGTATATTAATAAGCTTAATAAGGAGACTTAATTTGTCTTGGTTTCTCAAATGCTGCATTATTTTCCCTTGTAACACTCTTAGCCATTTCCCTCCATCCTTTTCCAATATAGTAAGAGTCAATTCTACTGCATCAGCTTGACAGCTGGTGCTCAATATGTAACAAAGTTACAGAAAGAGATATTTCAAATAACATTCAGTATTTTCTATAAGGAACAGAGTAATGACATGCATATAAAACAGTTCTGGTGAATGAATATCTTTGCACAAAATGCTGCCTACTTGGATGGAAAACTGACAACTCTACAAGAGTTTTCACCTCTTCTGTTTTTCCATTGAGACATTTATGCATCCATAAGAAAATGGCATACCTCCTCTTTATCTTTGCTCTGCAGTTACTGCAGATAAAACCAAAACTGAAGGAAGACGTGAACAGTCAAGGGTAATAAATAAATCACCTTATATTTAGATGCTGACTTAATATAAAAATAATTTTTTCCAACTTACTATCAAGGTACCAATTAACAAGGAACTGAGTGGAAAATTTTGTGTTCAAGATTGAACTGTGGCTGATGTCTAAACCACAAAGAACTCATTATTACAGTTCGAAGTACAGCTTTCTAATGTGATCCTGAAAGGATGTTTCCTTCTGGTTGCAGGAGTGAAAATTACCTAAATATACTGATGACAAAAATGTCACAGGTCAATGGAAATATTCCTATGGATTTCTTTGCTCCTACTCTTTCTTGGGCACTGTATGTACAAGTGGGGCAAGCTGAATTCTAGCAAACATCAGAATGTGAACTTTGGAGGATACAAGAGAGTGATTTTACAATAAGGAAGAACTGTGGATTCTCAGATTTAATCTGGTGCTTTCCCATGTCAAATGGGTCAGTCTGTATGGTTTGACAAAGCTGGTAGAAGTCTAAATGCATCTTTCCAATAACTTTCTTGGCTGTTCTTTCAGCATTTCAAAGTTTGAAGAACGATGCTGTTTCTTGTATGTGCTGCACAACTCGGATGACTTTCAAATCTATTTCTGCACAGAACTTCATTGTAGAAGGTGGGTCACTGCTGTTATTTCAAAAAAACATGGCCTGTGATAGGCTGGATGGTATCTGCATGTGCAACAGGGACCAACTGTTTCAGAAGTATGGTGAAAGTTGATCTGAGTGCCCTCAGTGATCAGCGTCTTTTGTGTGGAAGTTTAATGCACAGCACCCTGTGTACCTTAATGCACTGGAGATCTGAGATATGAACGGTCAAAGAACAAGCTCAGGCAAACATTAGAAAAAAATACAATTATAAATCTTATTTTTTTTACACACACCTTTCTGGGATTAGTTTTGTAATACTTATCATATTATGGCTTACTAGAAGTGTGTGCCCCCAATTCAACAAAGCATCCTGAACTTTAGAAGGTCTTACTGAAGTGGGAACATTTGGAGTGATAACAAAGTCTGGTCAAGATTTTTCTGTAACTGTAAATACATTTTTATTTACAATTAAAAACGAGGATGCTTGATATCCTTTACTTTAGCATATGTTGACATAAGTAAGGTTTTATCTGTGTCCTTACAGGAAATTTGGCAAAGGTTTATTGCACAAAACTAGGGGTGTCTCATTTTCTCTAAGCTATGTTTTTGCTCCATAAGCTTGAGGCTGTGGTGTTGAATTGACCCTGGAAGCATTCCCAAAGGAAATTCTGCTTCTTCTTGTGCTAAAATGGCAGCAAATTTGCCTAAAATTACTGCAGTACTCTCTGTTAATAACTGGATCTACCTCACAGCCTGATCTCTAGCTTGTTCTTTCATCCATTCCAGTTCATATAGGTTCTTTTACCATGTTAATTCCCATTCACATCTGAGCTCTTAAGAGATGAGCAGGCAATAGCTTAGCATGACACGATTTCAGATAAAATGGAATTTTTGTACGTGTAAAAGAAGTAGAAAAATGTCAGATTTTGATGGCTAAATCACCATGTAAACAAAATTTTTCTTCTGACAAGCAAACTTATACACTGCATTTATACTTACTTTGTGTAAATTGCTCTTATATATACTTATACATTGTTATTACATAATATGTAGTTGTATAAAATGATAATTCCTGTACTTAAATCCTCTCTTGGTCTCTTCATTACTTTGTTCCCATACTGTCTCAAGTTACTGTCTCAAGTGTGTGTTTGCTTTTATTCCTCTCCTTTCTTTTTTTGGTACAGATTTTTTGACATGGTGAACAGTATCACTGAAGAAATGGGGAAGACTACAGAGGAAGGGGAATGTGATGGAGACTCCCTAGAGGTATTTGTATTTTTTTTTCTCCCAGCATACAAAATTATAGGCTTCTAGTCTAGCACTTCACTGCAGTAAATTATTCATTCCTTTTCCAGGGATTAGTGAAGTTACTGTTTAGGCTGTGTTCTCACCTGGAGTTTTATCTGAACACACATGTAATTGGAGAGGGAGTACCAGGCTATTTGGTGCAATGCAGCACTTAAGGTGTTAAAACTTTCTTTGAGGTTGCAGGGAGCAGGATAGAATACCTAAGCCCCTGTCCTATCACATGAAAATCTGGTGTCCTGAAGCTCTAGACACATCCATAACTAACTGAGAGAATCAGCACTGTGTAATGAATACAGACAGCCCTCTGTCCCAGTTTTGATGTCGGCATTTTATAACACATTTTTAACACATTTTTAAGCATTCTCTGAATTTGGAGATCGGACAAAGGGAAATCACTGGCATGACTTGTGGCAGAGAAAAAGAGCTTTTATTGAGGACCTTAGGGTGCCTGTTTATTTTAGCAAAAAGAAAAGCAGTGGGTGACTTGATTACAGCAGATAGGTATTTTTACAGGAAAACAGCAATGTGCTAATGGTCTCTTTAATCTGTTGAATAAAAATGTAATTAAATAATGACAACAAAAAAAGTTGAATTAAGAAGCATGAGAATAATTAATAATTTACCATGAGAATAATTAATTATTGAAACAAACTACTAAAAGAAGTAGCAGATTCTTTCTTTTATTAAAAAGATAAGCATTTTTATATGGAAGAAAATAAAAAATACTTTAATAGGCCTAATCTACTGGGTTTAGCACAGGAATGAGCTTGTGAAATTCTGTGCCTGTGTTACACAAGAGGACGTATCAGGTAATGTCTCTAACAAATGTTTTTGGGCTGGCCTTAAACCCTTTGCAATTCAAAGTCAGCTGAAGCCACGCTCAGTGCGCTGCGGTGCTGACTGACCTCCACTGGCACAGTGCTGCAGAGCCGGCAGAGTTGGAATTGAGGCCGTGCTGGTTCTGGAAGCCGTGGGGAGGCCAGGAGAGCCCGAGGGAGGAGTGGAGAGTGTCCTGCCTGGCTCCCTGAGCTCTCCGTGTGGCGCAGGGTGAGTGCCCTCTGTGCCGGCTCTGGTTGTGCAGCTCCTGCCGGCAGAGCACCGGGTGGAGCTGCACCCACCGGGTACAGCCCAGCCCAGCTCAGCTTCACGCTCGTCTCTCAAAAGGCTTCCTCAGAAGCCACTAGGGAAACATAGGTGTGTCTGCACGGCGTCCCAGCTGTTATCTTAAAGTGGGGTTTTTATTCTTTATCCTTTGTGTTCTGCAGAAAGCTACAAGCATCTTAGATGCCTTAGTTATGACCACAGGGTCAGGCAGGATAAATGTTTATCCTTCTGTTCCATTTCATGTTGTTGTTGTTTGTGTTGCAGTATGACTATGAGTATGATGAGAATGGTGAGCGAGTCATTCTGGGAAAAGGAACGTATGGCATTGTATATGCAGGACGAGATCTGAGCAATCAAGTCAGAATTGCTATTAAAGAGATTCCAGAGAGAGACAGCAGGTATAGTAACTCTGGCTAATTCCAAATTTTGGCCATTACATGACTTTATTGTTAATGCGTTCAATGAATTTGCTGATCAAGGCATGCCTCTTCTACAAAGCTGCCAATAATTGCCTGTCTGTGGTATATTGCAGTGTTCCCTATCTTCGTGACTAGATGTTTCCAAATTGTGGAGTAGATTGTGATCACAACTGAGAACTTACATGTTTGCTGGGTTTGGTGCTACTATTTTTTCATTAAAACAAAACCAAACCAAAAGAAACACTGAAGTGCAGAATATCACTTAAATACCTGGCAAGGAGCCCTGTCTACTTAGACATACTCAGGCATGTTGATATAAAAGACCTATTGAAATCCATGATTTGTGCAGTTCTTTAAAATTTGGGGCCTGAATTGTTGATAAAGACATTTTTCTTTTTTGTTTTTGCACCATTTATTTTGAAGCCTCTTAACATTAGAATAAATCATGTGGAATAATCTCTTTGTTTTTTTGTCTTTTTTTAATGCAAAGTGTCTGTATGTGTGTAACCCTCTCTCCTGTATAAAGGTTGCTATGTAAGGACCAGGCACTTAATGTCCTTGATATTTGTTTATTTGAAGACTTCCAATATATGCTATTTTGTATAAATAATAGATTCCTACAAATATTGTGATAAAAGTGATATGAAATCTGGAGAGTTTTCAGGTGAAACTGACTGTATTGAAGTATCAAGTTTAGCTGTTTCTTTTTCATGGGTCTGCCTTGTGGGTTTCCCTTTGATTATTCTGTTCTGACTTGTTTTTTTTCTTTGACATTTAAAAATTAACACTTCTAAATCTTTTGGAATTCATTTATAGATTGGCTGTTCAAATTGATATGTGGTCTAATAATTTTTCCTTTCTCACAATATTTTAAAGGTACTAGAACTTAGATTACAGAGAGAGGAATCCTTCCATCCTCTATGTTGCTATTTCAAATTGAACTTATATATAACTATATATATAATATAATTATATATATATGTAATTGAACTTGTATTTTCCTAGAAAGTATGGCCTTGTTGCATAAAACAATCTGTTGACTCAAAATAGTTACAAATTTTGTGTATGTTAGAAGAAATTTGTTTTTAATACCTGTGATTATTAGAAAGACAGCCTCAATACAGCAGTAACTACTTCAAAGGAAAACAATCCAGATTTTTCTTCTCCAGTACACTTTTTAAAAGAATTTTCAAAGGAAAAGGTTTCAGGTTCAGTGTGCAAAGCATACCACAAAAAGAGATTAGGAGGAAGCTGTTAGTCTTTCATCTAAATGTTTAGAGGCTTCCAGAATGAATTTCAAGCATTATTCTTTTAATGGCAAAGTATGAAAAATTTATTGATTCACTTCTGGTTAATTGTAACCTGATCTTTTCACACTTTGCAAGAAGTCTATAGAAACGAAAAAATATCTGAAGTTAATTTGTATAATTTAAAAAGTAAGAATTACCTCCTTTTGAATTTGTAAAAAATATTTAAGTTCTGAGTCAGGCAGGGATGGAAATTAAAATATTTCTATGCAAAAAGTGGTGAGTCTTCAATTTTACTATATGTTTAATAAAAGCTATTGAATAATTTACTTATCAGGAAACGTTAGACTACAGAGACACATTTTCCATTCCAACAAAGAGGAAATCAGGAAAAAAAGCCAGGACAGCTGCTTGAAGGAACTAGCATCTCCTGGAAAATTCAGACACAAAAGGAAGGAAAGCTACAAAGGGTGGAAGCAAGGATGTGTAGCCTGAGAGGAATATAGAGAAATTGGATACTGTCTGAGCATCCCAGGATCAGGTTAGGAAAGCCAAAGTACCTAATAGAATTAAATCTGGCCAGGGATGTCAAGGGCATCATGAAAAGCTTCTGTAAATACACTGGTGAAAAAAGGAGGGGTAGGGAAAATGTGGACCTTCTCCAGAAGGAAACAGGAGACCTGGTTATCCAGGACATTAGAAGGCTGAGGTATTTGACAGCTTTCCTGCATTAGTCTTCAACAAGTGCTCCAGCCACACCACCCAAGTCTCAGCAGGCAAAGTCAGGGATTGGGAGAACCCAAACCACCCACTGTAGAAGATCAGGTTTGAGACCATCTGAGGAACACGAACGTACACAAGCCTGAAGTGTTACATCCATGGGTTCCCACTGACTGGAAAAGGGAATTAAACCCCCTGTTTTAAAAAAGGGAATAAGGAAGACCCAGGGAACTAAAGGTCAGTCAGTCTTGCCTCTGTGCTGATTGTGATCATGGAACAGGTCCTCTTTAAAACTGTGCTAAGGCACATGGAATATAATGAGGTGATTGGTGACAGCAGACACAGTGACACTAAGGGCAAATCATGCCTAACCAATCTGGTGGCCTTCTGTGACAGGGTTACGGCAGTGGCAGATAAGGGAAGAGTGACAAGGCCAACTTGGATAAAGCCTTGAGCAACTTGGTCTAATAGGAGATGTCCCTGCCCATGTCAGGAGGGTTGGAACTTTAAAGTCTGTCTCTAACTCCAACCATTCTATGATGATGATTTAGAATTTTTGTTCATATCCTTAATAGTCTTCTAGTGATTAAATCCTAAAGCAAAGAATGCTTTATCCTAGGGAAAAATTTTCTTATGGCTTTATTTTAATTGCAAAATTATTTTGTTGCTCAAGTCTCAACTGTGCTGTTTAAAAATGGAGGAAGAAGAATTATAATGGTCTTGCCGCTGCTGCTTAGAATTAGTATCTCATTAACAGAACTCTGGAATACAATCTTTGATTTTGCTTTTTTTATAGTCAGAATCTTTATAATCATGTGGAGAGGTAAGGCAAAACTCAAATTAGTTTTTAGTAAACAGACTCAGGGTTGCATAATCATACTTTTCATTAACCAAATAATTATTTTCTACAGCAGTTTTTCTCCAGTGGGTTTTTCAGATGACCACTTCTTTTTTTCTTTTCTCTATGCTTTTTTAAGAGTTCAGCCTCCACTAGTAGCTTGATGCTCTTTGAGGGAGAGGTGACAGCTCCCTATGCTAAAAGGGAGTGGAAGTCACAGGTTCTTTTCCCATAACAACCTCAATTGCAAATGCTGCAGCTACTTTTCACACTTGGACTGACAGAAGGAGGTCAGTGACCTTCATCTATTTCAGCTACTCTGAGCATTTTATCACAGATGTTAGTGCTTTAGAGAAGATAGAAGATGGTGACTGTCAGCATATTGTCTACATTTCACCAGAAATACACAGAAAATAAACAAAATCTGGCTGCTGACCCACCTCCAAGGGAAGAGTTAGGGAGGGCCTAAGTTAGGAAGAGTGTCAGGGTGGACCTAATACATCAGCTCAGAACATCAGCTGCTGAGCTCTGGTGCTGTTCAACACTGGAGAAAGATCCTGACTCCAGAAACTTTCTTGGCAAAAAGGCCATTGAAAAGCATATCTCTGAAAAATACTTTGCCTTGGACTAAATTGAATTTGGTGAAATAGTTTTTGATCTGTTCTTCTAAATATCTCTCCATTCATAATTTCTCTTTTCTTACTCTGATACCTCATCTTGCCTTCAGCAAAGACTTCTACATTAAAATTCAAATAGTGATTAATTTTCATTATTGAAGTGTTTTTATTTATAGACTAACTTTATAGCTCACTAGTTCACTTTGGTACCAATATGAATCCAACCAGTTTCACAACTGTTTATTCTCTTGGAGTTAGACTGGAGTGGAATTTATTTTTCAGAATTTTTTTCCTCAGTCTATGTGTGTTTGTAAAGTTTTGTGTGTATGAAAACACAATAGTATATATCTTTTGTATATGTTATTTATATTTACATATTATTACATAATATTTTAGTGTGTGCTGGTTACAACCAGTGTTGTTAAATTCATTTAACAAACACTAAATTTCAGTGTAAGCTGTTTCAAGGCTTTCTTCACCAAGATGAAGAATAAACCGCCTCTTTGCTTTCCAGGTACTCCCAACCTCTGCATGAAGAAATAGCTTTGCATAAGCATCTCAAACATAAGAACATTGTCCAGTATTTAGGCTCTCTTAGTGAGAATGGCTTCATCAAAATATTCATGGAACAGGTGCCAGGTGGTAAGTTTTGGGGGAGACCGATTTGGTGATTGATAGGTTTGTTTGATGTTTTAGCATTTTTAAAGTATAAAAAATATATAATAGAGCCATGAGACATATTTCATACAGATGTAATATTCTATGGTGTCTCTTTCTGAAATCAATAGGGAAAGCTCTGTCTTTGAACTGCCTCAGTAGTCAGATATGGTGTGCTACAGATAAAGCTCAGATCATTGCCATAACAGATGAGCTCCTTTTACCTTCAGATCAATGTAGGTAAAAATCCTAGATAAGCTAAAGAGCTCACCACACAAGGACCCTGGCTGGATCCCAGATGCCCACCAATGCTACTCTGTCACTCTGCTCCTCAGCTGGATAGCAGAGAGAAAAAGCAGCACAAGGCTCATGGGTTGTGATAAGAACGCTCATCAGTTACCATCACAGGCAAAATGGACTTGTCTTGGGGAGACTAATTTAATTCACTGTCAACCCAATCAGAGCAGGGTAATGAGAAATAGAGCCAAATCTGAGAAACATGTTCCCCCTTCCTCTCCCTTCTTTCAGGACTTAAATTCACTTAGGATTTTCTCTTGCTTCTCCTACCAGTGATGTAGGGGGATGGGGAATATGGTCAGTTCATCAAAATTGTCATTCCTTCCTCCTCAAGGGGAGGCCTCCTCACTTTCTCACCCTGCTCCAGCACAGATGGGGTCCCTTCCAAGAGAGACAGTCCACATAAGCTTCTCCAATGTGAGTCCTTCCCATGGGCTTCAGTTCTTCACAAACTGCCCAGAAGATACTGAGACTCTCTCTTTAATTGAGCAGACCAGTGGTGATGCAAGCAAGCATTGACTGGAGAGGACTTTAGTTATAGATGAGATGCCTACACTCAGATTGGGATGGATATTTGGTGTTACATTTTTCCTTTGGGGGAGAAAGCAGAATTTAATTGGATTTTTATTCTCACTTTTTGCTGTCCAAAATTATAGGTAGTCTTTCTGCTCTTCTACGATCAAAATGGGGACCATTAAAAAACAATGAGCAGACAATTGGCTTTTACACCAAGCAGATTCTTGAAGGATTAAAATACCTCCACGATAATCAAATAGTGCATCGAGACATAAAGGTAAGAATTTGCAGAGAATTAAGCCTGATAGTATTATGTAACTGCATAGCCATTTATTTGTCCTATAATTTAAAAAACTTTTTTTCTAAAAGCTATCAGCTATTCTGAACCATGGGTTAGATGGGTGAACCATTCTTGATTTCAATTTGCACCAACAAAATATGTTTGGGCTTTTTCTTTCATTTTAGGAAAATTTACATATAGAAACATAATATGTGATAAAGTAGATACTTCTTTTTCTGTTTTCAAAGACATGACTGAACTTCTATAAAATCTGATCGAAGTGAAGAAGATTGTGGATGGGATAATTAGCAAGCTCTTCTCCAAGGAGATTGCAGATGAAAATGTGCTTGGCTTGTTTTTTTAAAAAAAGTCTTTTTTCCTCTTTTACTGTTCTTTAGCTGGATTCCTTCTGGTAAGAGGGGAAATTCACTTTGAGATGAAGTTTTTGTTAATGGGATTGCATAAGGCAGATTTCTCTTTCATCTCCTCTCCTAAGAAGTCAGTTAGTAAAGAGTGCATTTTAGAAACATTATGCAAAAATTCTTAGATGAAGGGTCTGCAGAGAAAAATAATTGCTCTCCATGTTCTTCTCCTCAGGGTGATAATGTGCTTATCAACACATACAGTGGAGTGTTAAAGATTTCGGACTTTGGAACTTCAAAGAGACTTGCAGGAATCAATCCTTGTACTGAAACCTTCACTGGTATGTTCCCAGAGGAGACTTTCTTATCCTCACTCGAACTGTGTCTGTAGGGTCAGAATCCACAGGTGCTGAACTTTCATTGACTTCAAATCAGTATAAAAGGTTACAGGAAGAATAACTTCCAGATATGTGATCTTAAGCTATACTCTGTACTTGTATGCACTGTTCAAAGAGAATGCTGTTTTGGATGTTCCACTTGTGACATCAAAGTCCTCTACTACAGAAGAGCTGTGTCTCTCCTGTGCTTTATTTGAGTCTGTCTCCTTTGTGCACATGGCTTTTTCATCTTGCTGATCTCTTTTTTTTTCATGATTGGCTTGGACATCCTGACTTCATCTCCAAAATTGCATATCTACAGAACCTGTCATTCAGTTGCTCCTCCTGCTGCTTGATAATTTGATTTGGGTGTTAAATCATGCAGTGGCACTGCATTAAATAATTATGTAAAATGAGAAGTGACTGTTATTTTAATTCCAACCTTTGCTTTTCCATTGTTTCTGTAAAAGGAACAGAATGCAGGATGATGTGTCAGATTGTTTCCCTTACTTCAGAAGAAAATGTTCATTTCACCTACTCTTTTAGGTTATGATTTCAAATTTCTCTTCATTTTCTACTCTGAGCACAATTCAGAGTACTTTCCCATATTTTAGTCTTAAGATATAGAGAAATAAATGAAAGCTATGTCTGATTGAAACATTTAATATTTGTCATTGACATTGAAAAGCAATCTCCAGATCAGTAGATGATACCAAATGCTTTTGGCACAAGTAATGTCTTGAGTAGTATTTTGAGTTTTAAATAGAATGCATGTGGAAATTTTTTGAATTTTGAATAATAAAAGGGGATCTTCTAGCTCTTCTGATATTGCTCACTCCTCAGTCATTTTGTTCCTCTTGTCTTTTAGCTACCTATTTGCGGCATTATTACACCTAAGTAAACAAAAAAGAGTATGTTTTAAACAGGTACCCTCCAGTATATGGCACCAGAGATCATAGATAAAGGGCCACGTGGCTATGGGAAGGCTGCAGACATCTGGTCTTTGGGATGCACAATCATTGAGATGGCTACAGGGAAACCCCCCTTTTATGAACTGGGAGAACCACAAGCAGCCATGTTTAAGGTGAGGTATCTTCCTTGTTCAGCTCAGAGTTGTATTTCTAAGCACAGGAAATCTGATGACTGTTTTGGAGAAGCTGGAATTAGAGGTTTTGCAAGAAAGGGAGGTCAAGGAAGTGCTTGGATTGTGAGGATCGTAAGAACAATAATCTGATTCAGCTGAGGAGGAGTGCTGTGTATTTTTGAATAGATTAGTAGAGACATAGCAGCTGTTCAGTAGCCTGGGTAGTAAAGAAAAAAGCAACACCATCCTGAGAAAAAGGAGCAGCTTTCTGCTTTGTGAAGAGCCTCTGCTTACAGCTGTGGGGGTTTTTAAATGTAATTGTTTATGCAATTTTTAAGTTTGTCTATTAGTTTCTCTGAATTGATTAACTAGTTGTATAAAGTTAATATTAAAACCTGAGAATGATATACTACTTCTACTATCTAAACAGCTTTTTGACATTGTTTATTGTTTGGGGTAAGAACAGTTTAGGCCATTGTTTCTCCCTTTATTTGTCTCAGGTGGGGATGTTTAAAATACACCCAGAAATTCCTGAATCCATGTCTGCAGAAGCCAAGGCTTTCATATTGCGTTGCTTTGAACCAGATCCTGATAAACGAGCTTTTGCTCATGAGCTACTTATAGATGAATTCTTGAAGGTTTCAAGCAAGAAAAGAAAGTCGCCTTCAAAGCTCTCAGGTAAGCATTGCTAAATTCAATCTGAAAGTTTCCTCTTGTCCATGGTACTGTTTCCTGAAACTGCTGATTTAGTCTTTAAGATGAACACAGAGGATCTCCATATCTCCATCCCATGTGGATGCTCAGTTGTGGCCTTTTGTACCAGCAGCTTACTGCACAATTTTGTAGCAGAATTCTGTTATCATGTTATCATAAAAGTCAATTTATATAAGTATTTCTAGTAAGATTTCTAAAAGTCTGTTTGTGATTTTGTGCAGCTTTTATGGTTGTTGGATTTTTGTTTAATTTTTTCCCTCCTTTTAAATTTGCATACATTTTCATTGAAAGAATATTTATATAGAGTATATTTTGTGTAAGGTTAGAAAATGCTAAATATACTGGAGTTTTCTACATAAGCAAAATTAATCTTTGTCCCATAGCAAATGTGCAACACTGTATTGTTTTTGTTTCATGAAATTTCATTCTCAGGAAATGTTCATTTCCTGTAGTGTTCTAAATTATGGAAAGTAGCAAAGGAGTTTTGAGAGCAGTAATAACATATCCTATTGTGTGTGGATATTTACTTAGGAAAATATCTTCTGTATATTTTTAGCATGATGCTTAAGGATTAGTTGATGATCACTTTTAATGTTGTTTCCACCCCCTCAGAATAAAATTAAATTGCAATAAATTACACTTTTGGAGACTGCAGCCAGGAGAATTAAGATAGTCCATAAAAGTGAAAAGTTACCTATTTGACTATGCTTATTTTCTCAGTTAATTTCAGCATATTTAACTTGCTTCTTTTTCTTTCCTTTTCTCACACAGTCCTTTCTGCTAACACAAATGGTGAGTGTTAACCTACTTCTCCATCAAAAACATACCTGTGTAGATACTGTAGTTATCATTTATTCTGGTATAGTTTGTTAACACCAAAACATTGGAAAGAGAAGTGATCACAACTGTGAACATTAATGACCTCTCTCTGGAAGGAAAATGTAATTTATTGTGCCTATCTGAACTACTGTTTTTAATCCTACCAGACAATGCCTTAATTGTCCAGGCAGGTGAGTGATACAGCCTTGAAGGGCTGTGCTGTCATTTATGGGGACATTTGGTGGAAACCAGTGGCTGCTTTATAGTAGCCACAGAGCCAAGGTTTGTGGAGAATGATAACATAGACTAAATTTATTAGACTAAATTCTGTAACTGTCAATCCAGAATGCATTTGAAACCCCTTGTCAGAGCAGGATACAGGATACTCATCTCTTTCAGGAAATGAACTGGGAGAGTGCAGGGGGGAACTGAGCACACACATTAATGCTGAATTGGTATCAAAGTACATTTTGAAATGTGCACAAGTGAAATAGATATGAGTAGTTTCCTGCAGTGGTAATGTGTGCTCTGGATTTAAAACTGGATGTTCTGACTTAACTAAAGGTCCATTATTATTAGTCAATGATTATCAGTTAATTAAACTTGTACAAATTAATCTGATGAGGAAATGTATCTTATATATGTTATATGGTATAGATATATATATAAATATATATTTATATAAATTTTTATACACCCATAATATTTAGATCTCAGAAGGTGCTTGGACGACTTAGACTATAGAAACATTTTCCTCCTGCTGGAAGTCATGATAGGAGATGCATGTTCACTTAAGTGTTGAAGTTCTGTGAGTGAACTCACAAGAAGCCCAGCATTTCCATCCTTCAGGAATAAAAACATACCTGAAAGATAACTCTATTCCAGATGAAAAAGCTTTAGGAGTTTTTTTGTCAAGTTTTTTCTAATATTAGTATGTGGGAAGGCTGGAGTTTTTCTGTCTCCTCTGAAAAAATAATCTTCACTTCAAAACATTGATGGTGTTATTAAATTCTGATTTCTGAATATTCCTATACAAATAGAGTATCTTCGGAGCATATCCTTACCTGTCCCTGTTCTGGTGGAAGATACAAGTAGCAGCAGTGAATATGGTTCCGTCTCACCTGATACAGAATTAAAAATTGATCCATTTTCTTTCAAAACAAGAGCCAAATCGTGCGGAGAAAAAGATGGGAAGGGAATCCGGTCCCTTTTTCTGAGGTAAAGAGCTACCTGGTATGTTTGTTACAGGGTAGATTAGGAATGCATGCATTGGGATGGTTTTTATAATGTTTATTTTCGCTTTCATTCAGCATCCCAGATGAACATTTTGAGGATCACAGTGCACCTCCTTCGCCTGAAGAGAAAGATTCTGGGTTTTTCATGCTGAAGAAGGATAGTGAAAGGAGAGCCACCCTCCACAGAATATTAACTGAGGACCAAGAGCAGGTGGTGAGGAACCTGATGGAAGCTTTGACTCAGGTAATTTCAGAGACCAGCAGGAATTTTATGGAATTCTAAGAGTTCTCTGCAGTTACCTGGAACTCTTGAGATTAAACATAGTAAAGCAATTAGAAATGAAGTTGGATTAAACTAGAAAGCATACACCATGTAAGCTTTTTCGTTTGTAATTACTATGTATATACCTGGGTATTCATACTGGCAAGACAACAGAAAAACATGTTTTCGTGATACTTTATTTTGTCAGTACTTTTCAAATCTGACTAACTGAGTACTCATATAAGGTAGATCATCTCCAGGAGTGGATTACCTTTACCCTCTTTTCAAGTTCTGTGTTCTGGCTGACTGGTTTGACAGAAGAAAGTTTAGGTCATTTAGCCTGCTCTGGCCTTATGTTAGGCTGTTGTATAGAAAAAAATGGAGCTAATGGATACACAATTGCTTTCTAGCCAACAACCATAACAGGGGAAAGAGGAGGCTAGGGAGGAAATAAATTGCAGCTACTCTTCAGTGAAGTCAGGAGTATGTATGGAGGGAAGGTATAGTAATTGCTGTAATACAGTAAACAACAAAATAATTGCAGAATGACCTTTTGGCACTCTTTTGTGGGAATGATTCATTATGATGATGTATCAGTTCAGGGCAACACTGATGGAATGACAGATCAGGACCACGCTGCTAAGTGTCGCAACACTGTAATTGGATGACAGGATTTTTTTGTTCTTGTTTGTGTGTGTTAGTTAATTGCTTCACTTCATTCTCAAGGCAAATATTCCTGGTGTAAAGCATTTGTATAAAACATGACAACTCATCTTCCAAAGATACTAGTGTTGAGAAACTGATGCAAACCAATATCATTATTATGTATGTACTACAGTTACTGTAATTGGAAATTGGTGCCATGAAAATAAAAAAAGCTTCTAACTCTTGGGAGGGGGTAGAGAGAAACCCACAGTTATCCAAGTAACTACAGAAAATGTTAAAAGATAAGGCAGTGAGAAAGATGCTTTTGATCTGTGCTTTGCAAGAGCGTTGCTGTAACAGTTTTTGCATGTGCGTGCAAGTAATAATCAGTGATCATGAGAGGCTGAAACCCAATCACAAATCCCAGAGAGTGTGCTCAGTGTTTCATGCCTTTCTCAGCTGAGGCTGGAATAGCCTGAGAGAGAAGCAGAGACATAGAATTTAGAGCCAAAGAGTTCAATGCTCTTGTTCATGTGACTGACTGCCCTTCAAAAGGGTGCAAAGCTCTGACTCCCAAAGACTGTTTTCTTCCTTGAGAAATTCAAGAAATTGCTAATAGAACAAGCCTGGCTTGCTTTTTAGGCCTCATCAGGATTTAGGATTTCATGGAGTTTTTCTCTTCACAAACACTTTTCACAAGAAAGGTTTCAGCAAAGCCATTGGGTATGAGGGCTAGGGGAGGAGAATACCCCTCACAAAATGGATCACTATTTCTAATTAGCAAATCATACTGTTCTTCCTGTCCCCATAGTGCTTTGTGCCTTGATGGACTTGGATCTTCTAGTCCAGGGCTACAGTGTGCATTTACCTATCTGCTCTAATGGCTTTTTAATTATTTACCTGAAAAGAAGATTGGCTACTGCAGTACAGTGAGAGATCCACTTCTGCATAGGAAATGATCAGATGAATTCTTCAAAGCAGATCAAGATCAGAAGCTAGGATCTTTTATCTCGGATGTTTTAGTCAGTGATATCTTTGACTGCTGTAGAACTTCTGTCTTTTTTAAAAGTTTCTTTCTCAATCATATTATCTTTGTTTCATCCTGATCAGAATTAATTGACTATAGTTAAAAGCAGAGTGTTACTGGCAAACAAGAGTTCTTGGTGTCTGGCCAGCCATAACGTTCATGGGATAAAACCAGCAAATGGAATAGAACCAAACACCATATGTCCTTCTCTTAAAGAAATCAATGTTGGAAATTCTTAGTCTTTATAAATATTTACTTTACTTCCCTCAGAATAAGCATCTAATACTTCATGTTGAACTACAGCTCTGGCTTGATTTAAGATCTGGTTTTGAATTTTGCATTCAGTTGGCCTAACTTTACATATGAGAGCAAACACAGTGCCCTGCTTCCTAGTTACTTAGGCTGGTTATTCTGATAATGCTTTTGAGCTTTTTGCTACTTTGATAGCTCATGCAAAAACACAAGAGCTTTTAAAAATAGGCAAGTGAGTATTTATACTAGAAAAGTGGGATCTTGGTAGACCTGCTTTAGGAACAGCTAAGTGTATAAGTTCTGTATTAAGAGAAATTTGGAAATCATATAAGAAACAGCCAGTCCCTTTGTGACCCTCCTGCATAACTTTGACTAACCCCTTCTTATAAATGCTGCTGTGACCTTGCACATTGTCTCTGAGAGGCACACAGAAATTAGAAGTGCTGCAAAGTATGTGTGTATTTGCAATTATGAGTCATTTGTAGTATCCAGAGTGCAGTACATTTACTCGTATCTTTTCATTGCTGTACAAAGACACATACACACTACAGTGTGTACACATTCTTCAGCAACTGGTGTAAAAAAAAGTCAGCTACTTGTTCATTGAGTTCCTGCCTTTGTCACCAGGGAGCTCAGCCCCAGAGCTCTGTGCTGCTGCAGTTATGCTGCCACCAGAACCTGACCTGCAGCTGCACCTTTCCCTTAACCACAGCAGCAGAGTTTCTGAAAACCCATGTTACCAACTGACATTATTGTCTGAAGTCCTTCTGGATGTGTGTTTCAAAGGATGACTGTCAAAACTATTTCTTTTCCTCTCTCTTCTGCCAGGGAGCTGAAGAACCCAAGTTAAAATGGGAACACATCACGACACTGGTTTCCAGCCTCAGAGAGTTTGTACGGTCCACTGATCGCAAAATCATCGCAACCACGCTTTCAAAATTGAAGCTGGAGTTGGACTTTGACAGCCATGGTATCAGCCAAGTGCAGCTTGTGCTCTTTGGTTTTCAAGATGCTGTAAGTTGTCATTTTTACTAAGAAATTTGTGCACCTGAACTGAAAAAACCTAAACAAACCAGGACCAAAGAGAACTTGTTGAACTTCCACCCAGAGTTGCTGAAACAATAATATTTGAAGGCTTTGAAACTGTAACAGCAAAATCTGAACACACAGCAGTGATTTGGTTTGGTTGCCTTGTGATCCTTTGGCAGGACACAGACCCTGAACACTACTGAGATTTTGCTGATTAAAGATAGAAAATATTCAGAATAATTGTGTGAATATTGTGTCATAATAGTAAGACAGAAAAGCTGTCACTGTTAGACATGCAAGGACACGCATGGACACTTTATGATGAGAAGGCAAAAACAACTTTATTAAAACATCTGACTCCATATTTATAGTATTTTCACACAGACTAGGGATTGGAGGAGAAGGTTGACATGTCTCCCATCCCAGTGGTTAAGACATCTGTCCATCAGTTCTTTTTTACTCCAAGAGAAAGTTAGTAAATAACTTTGTCTTAACATAAACATGCTTCTAATTATAACACCCGTGTTTGAGAAAGAACTACGAACTATGAAAAATATCAAGTTGTAAAGTGCATTAGAAAACTGAAAATCAAAGCAACAAAAAGCCTTTTAAAAAAAATCTCATTTTGGGAGGTTTATCTGGCAAATAACACCAACAATGAATGTCAGATTTATCCTACATAAATGCAGATCACTTAAACTTCTCTTACAAACTAATGCATTGTCTCCAATAGTAGTCTCTCTACCTTGTAATACTGTATTGAATTCTTATTTTAGTATTTTTGATTAGCAGCAGATTTCTGCCAAACTAGAAATTTTAATTTCAATTTATAATAAACAGGATAAGAAGGAATTAAAATTGTTACTTTACTACCAATAATAAATGCAAGATTTATAATTTCCTACATTGAGCAACCAAATACATGCACGGATAATCTTTGAACAGCTAGTTTATGAAAAACAAATGTATTCTTAAGGTATGTATTTAAGTGTTAGTTCACAAGCAGTTGGGCTTAATGATTAAGATGAATAATGAACATGGAAGGGGTGCAGTTGTGCTGAGTATCACTTGCCCAGACTGAAGTCATGTAGTAAAAATGAAATGACAGTTCAGGTAGGTATTTGAGGTGGATGATTCTTTTAGAATTTAAACCTGGGGCACTCAGACAAATAGAAGAGCTGTCAGGAAGGATGGCATGGTATATAAACTGTTACATAGACTACATTAACAAGAATTAGATGCTTTTATGAAAAAAAAAAAGTGTTAAGTGAATCTGTGAAAGAGATCTTTCTACAAATCAAAAGTTTTCTCTTTGATTCTTTTGAGTATGCTTTCAGCTCTCTCTATTAACCTCATATTAATATTCTTTTGACACTGGAAGAGAAAAAACAAGCCTACAAGGTCAAGGAAACAATGGAGGGTAATAGTACAAATACTTGTATTTGTGTTCTGATAAAGATGTTGCTGGGCATCAGTTGTTTGGTAGTAATTGCCTGGGTTGTATTCTTACCAGTAAAAAATTTATTTTCTGTTAACTTCATCATTACAAGTTACTGTCTTTTAAATGATAAATGTCTCTTTCATTACTATCTATTATTTAATTTAACCTACAGAAAGTTAAAAGAAAAAACTTTGCTTTATATGTGTGCAGTCTTGATTCTTTTGGCCAAACAATAGATTTCTATAGTACTACATTGAAATCCAAGACAGTATCAAGACCTCAGATGCTGCAGAGACTGAGGTACTGCTAAAAGTGAGGGAAAGTAGTTCCCTTGCTCTTAGGACTTAATAAGGTGATCTTTGGTTACAGTGTTTAATAATCACAACACCCTTATCAGACTAACTAAGAAAAAGTAATTTAGTAATGTAATATAAATAACTAAATCACATTACTGTGGATGGTTGTGATCTTGACAAATTTAGATTATGTTTCTTCAGTTCTCAATAAAGCTACACTTAGCTAAACATGTGACTGTCTTGGTAGCAGTCACTTTGGGAAGGTGCAGAGTGCTCTCACAGGGGAGTTGTGCTGCCTCAGAGGGCAGTGGGAGAGCCTTTGGGGCACTGCGGTCCCGGTGTCAGGCACAGGGCGGGCTCCCCGGGCACGGCTGACTGCTCTCCGCATCCAAACACAGGGTCCAAGTGCCATCTCGTGGCCATTGGCAATAGAATTGAGGAGACCGTACCGTAGTGCTGGGCTGGCAGGTAGAGGAAAGCCCCTTCTCTGCCACTCATTCGCTCCTTCCCTACAGGAATAGGGAGAGAATTGGAAGGACCAAAAGTGAGAAAACTTGTGGGTCAAAATACAGATTGTTAAATAAGTGAAGGAGGGGAGAAAAGAACCTCATAAGTGTTGCAAAAGCAGTCAGTCCCCAGTGCCCAGCCAATCCCTGAGCAGCAGCTCCTTTGGAAAAAGCAGCCTCTAGTTTATTGCCAAGCAAGACCTTAATAGGGAAGGGAATATTTCCTAGGTCAGCTGTGCCAGCCGTGTGCCCCCCCAGCCCTTAGTGCACCCTCAGCCCCCTCGCTGCTGGGGCACTGTAAGAAACAGAGGCAGCCTTGACAGCACGTAAGCTTTGCTTAGCAGGACCTGAAGCACGAGTGTGTTATCAAGGCTGTTTTAGTCAAGTCTGAAACAGAGCACCATGTAGAATGCTGTGAAAGAAATTAACTCCATCCCAACCAAAGCCAATGCAGGTACTTGCATAAATGACTGCATAACTGAATGCTCTTGCTTTTTGGCAGTGAAAATAATAGGATTAATAATTTTTACATATCCTCTGAAGGTATCATTTGTGTAACTTCAGTAATTTTTAACAGAAAGGTTATCACAATATGAGGGAATTGATCTAATCCCTCTTTTAGGAAGAGTGAAGTATCCGTTTGCCATATTTTTTAGTAATCAGTAGTTGCTCTTTTTTTTATAACGCTGTAAATTGATAATTTTGTAAATACAGTTATATTTATTGCTTCCTGCAACTGTTAAAATTCTGCTCCTGCTTTGTAGCTTTGGATTGCTTCTGTGCCTGGAAAACAGGACTGAGTTTTGTGCTATTGCTGCTTACTGTTGGCTAGGCATTTCCTTGTCGAGCTGGAAAACAGTTCCATGAGGTAGAGATGTTTGTGCAAGTGGCACTGAGCACCCATAGAGACATCTGACAGCATGGCTAAAAGCAGTTTGTAAGCAGGCCTGTAGGCAATTAGGAGCAACCCAGTGTAGAAAACCATCAGAATGTACAAAGTAAGAAGTAGAAGGTAAGAGAAAATGGTACAGCACGCAGATGAAATTCCCTAATAGTTTAAACTAACATTAATTAACTAGTTTCAGAATTAAGTAGGACCAGCATTACATTAGTTCTTTGATATTTCCTACAATTGTACTTTAGAATAGATGAGTAGTGCTCAGAGCAAGCAGTGAAAGTGATGCCAGAAAAAAGTAACAAGATTAATTAGCTTCAGCTACAAGCCTTTCATAACATAGTCCTTGTTATTTGTCTTGCTCACATTCTTTTGAAGTTTCTCTCCACAGTCTTGAAGGTTAAGTATCACAGCCATCATAAGTCATTTAACACAGAGACCAGTACTTCATGAAAAATACAAAATATTGCATGACTTATAATAAAATGGATGAAGTTGATAATGTTGCTATCAAGAAATAATTGTAATCATCTGCTCAGATACAGTCTCTATCAGTTTAAACACTTTCTATGATATATATTCTCATTTAATTTGTGGAGTATGTAACATCTGAACTGAATTTTCTCTTACTAGGTCAATAAAGTTCTCCGAAATCATAATATTAAGCCACATTGGATGTTTGCTCTGGACAGCATAATCAGAAAAGCTGTGCAGACTGCTATTACAATTCTGGTCCCAGGTGAGTCATTCTTAATACTCAGCAAATGTTTATCAGCTGATCTCTTTAAACATGCTTTAGAGCTGTGATTATGATGCTTCACTTAAGATTTGAAACCAGCAATGGCCTTTATCCTGTTCACTGTCTGTTTTGCAATTCAGAAACTAATCTGTGTATTGTTCAAGCTATTTTGGAAAGCACCCTTCCACCATGTGTAATCTAAGTGATTCTGCAACACAGTGAGTAGTAGTAGGTGGAGATGCTCTGGGACCTAATTTTTTGAGGTGCAAAATGTTGGCTCTTGCTTATGGTCACAAGTTGTCCTAAAAAAAAAACAAAGAACAACACCCCCCCAAAAAAGTTAAAAACACCAAACCCTTGACTTGAAATCTGCCAAAACCAACCAACCAACCAGGTCTGCAGTGCCTGCAGTTTGTACATTGTATTTCAAATGTGGACCTGGAATGTATGGCTTCACTGACTGAAGGAGTCTGTTTAGATGAAACTATAGTCCATTCTGCTACTTCTCTACCTATTTCCAAATTTAGTTTTCCTGCTTTTTCTTAACTTCTAACGTTAGAATTAATGGTGATATTTTCAAATATGTCAGTCGATGCTTTAAGTCAGAATACTTACATTCCTGCAATGGGTTGAGTCTTAGATTATCAATAAGGGGGTCTGAAAATTACATCAAAAGTTACAGCTATTCCTATTCTCCTTATTTTCCATACCCCTAGCACAACCAAGAAGATATAAATAGAGTTTCTGTGTTATTTTCAAGTCACAAAGGACCTCTGTCTTTTGATTAGAATGCTGAGTATCTCTTACAGGCATTACACTTCACTGCTGTGTAATAGGAGTAACTGTAGAATTCCTCCTTAATAGTCTGTTCTTCCCCATACAGCTCAGTGTCGGCATTAATTGTAGGTGGTCAAACTTCAACAAAAGCCTCTGTGCCCCAGTAGTTTTCAGGCACTGATCATCTGCTGCTTCCCTAATTGCCTGACCCTACTTCTGGCTACTTTCCTTTTCCTTTGTCTCATTCTTTTTTCTTAATTTTTTTTTTCTTATGATGTGGAAATTTATCACTAGCCTTAACACTTCTAAAAGTTATGGGATGTTTTAGGAATGGTACACAGCCAATTTTATGCTGCCTGGTGGTGAACAATGGCAAAGAACTTCTGCATCCTGCTAATAAGAAAAGAAGTTCAAAGCAAATTCTGACATATTTGCCTAGCAATATTTGGGTAACTGCTGTATAATAAATCTGCTTTTCTGAATTTAGAGAAAGCACAGGTCAGTTGATCTTATTATGCTCAGTCTTTAAAAAGGTATGTAGCATTGAAATGAAGAGGTGAAAGACATCAAGGAACAAATGTTTCATTTGTAAAGAAGAGAACATACTTATAAGTTCAGTTACTCAGCAGAAAGGGCAGAAAGCAAGTGTGAGGAAAAAAAGTACATTTTGGTGGGGAGACTAGAGGGAATTCTTAGCAGTAGGGAGCCACAATTGAAGGAAAGAAGGAAGGAAGATTTATATTAAATAGTTAGAATTAACAAACAGATATTGTTACAATAATAGGTTGTGTAGGAGTGTCAGATCTTGTGTACATAGCTTGCATACCTGCTAGGCTCTGATAGGTAGTTTAAACAGGGAACAACAGAAGTCAGGGCATAGCTTTGTGTTCATAGTTTTGTGGATGTGCATCATTACAAAATAGGTAGTGTTCCCTCTGATAAGTAGAAGGGAAGTGTGCTTTTAATTGTTGGGAGAGGAGCATTTTTGTAATTTCCACTCTATGTTTGGATGCAATTTTTTGGTGAACATGATATCCTTATAATGATGGAATGCTAAATATGCCAGAACAGCAACAACAGGAATATCTGGATAGAAAAGAAATAATGGTTAGTTGATTAATAAAATGTTTCATGTCAGAGACACAAGAAAATACAAACTACTGAGGATGGAATTAAGCAAAAGAAACTCTGCTGTACATGATACTTCAGCACAATTTGACATGAAATGGCAGCCAAATCTGGAATCATATTCATCCAGATATTCATTTTTACAGCTCTTGCATTCGATAGGCAGAATAATAATCTGCATAAATGAGGGTGCTATTATATTTTGAGTTACATTTAAATCCCTAGGAAATATCTGTTCTCTCGTTCAGAAATTTCAGGTCTGTTGTAACCAAAGCTGTAGGATGATCTGTGAATAGTCACTTATGTCTGCTTTTGTTTTAATATTTAACTAATGTTTAACATCTTTTTGTATTTTTTCATTTGCTTATATTTGAATAGAATTGAGGCCACATTTTAGTCTTGCATCTGAAAGTGATACAGCTGATCAAGATGATATAGAAGTTGAAGATCAAGATGAACAGCCTCAGAATCAAACCATCCAGCAGCCTTGCATTGTCTTGGAAGATGCAGTAGCTACCTCAGGTGTAAGCACACTCAGCTCTACAGTGTCCCATGACTCCCAGGCTGCTCACAGATCACTGAGTGTCCAGCTGGGCAGGCTAAAATTAGAGACAAACAGGTAAGTCTGGACATCAGGAGACAAGGACACTAGCCTGCTTACAGCAGTATGTACTGGTTAGCTTTCAAAATATATAAGCTAGCTAGGAATAGTAGCAACTAGTGCCAAATTCCATTGCAGTGTAGGTTGTTCCTTCTAATGATGATCCTTGTTTAGCTGTGACTGATCACTTACATAGTTTTATGAATTTCAACAAAACCATCGTGATGTAAGTTAAGGTCATACTTGGTTTCAGGTGCCCTTTCAGGGATGGTCTGGAAAAAACTGACTTGCTGCCAAACTTCTGCTTTTTCTCTCTTTGGTGTGCTCCGTATGGCTGATGAATGGTGTTATGTTTTGTTTCCATTAAGGCAGAACTTGCTGTTCTTTTCTATAGCTATTCTCAGCAAGTGAATTCAAGCTGATAGACAGCCAGACAGAAACTCCACAAGGAAACTGCTTCAGCTGTGTTATGTGCACAGAAATCACTGCAAGCAGGATCTGTGCTTAGCAGCAACCATTACCTTTTTAGTAAATAAGTTCTTTTCAACACAGAAAGATGGGGAAGATAGATGTTTTGTTTAAAAGAAGAAAGGAGCCAGAAATTTGGATATGTTTTTTCAGAAATATATCTTGCACTTTGTGCAAGTGAAAAATGGTTCTTTAAGATTTTGTTGTTCTTTTAAGAAATATCAGAGAAAAATCTATATTGAAATGCTCTTCTATAGATTTTGTTTCCTTTTCATTAAAATATACCAAATAGTCTGGTTAAAGTAGGTATTTTGCTTTTGCAGCATGTGATTTATGACACTGGATTTCCTACTGACCTCAGTAAATTTTGATTGTGACCTTGATAGAAAGAGAACATGTCTTCAATAAGACAATTGTTATGCTGGTAGAACATTCTTAGGAGCTGCAGTTCCATTTGAAATTAAAATGTTAAATTGCACTTTACTTTTACATGTGTCCAAGAAGGTTGCCATAATTAGAGTAATTCATTAGACTGTACCGTTTTTAATGAAGTATCAGTATTTTGGGGTCTTTATGTCACAATTAATTTTTTTGCTTGCGACCACGGAGAAATATTTTGGTCATCTTATTGATATACCTAAAGAAATACACAAGTCTTTTAGACTGACTCACTTTACTTCAAGCTTATGGTAGGGAATACCCTCCAAAATTATTAATTTGTAGAGATACATTTTTGCTAGCAGTTTGCTTCTGTAAATTTCTCAAATGCAAAGCCTTTGGCCAAATAATCACATCTAGTCATTCATGCAGAAATTTTAAATAAATAACACAAACAATTGTTCAAATATTTATGAAACCTTTATAGGCATAACCAGCAAGCAGTTGTCAGAATAAAATAATGGATTATTTTATTGGCTCTGAAGGCCTTTTTCAACCAGAATAGATAGACTAGCAATAAGTTACCTGAAAGGTGACCTGTCTGGATGGAATATCAGTTTGGACTGAGAATAACCAAGCTGTGGGGCTGTGTAGATGCACCAAGCAGCTCTGTTCCCAAGCAGAGTGTCTTTTTAAGGTTTTTTAGCTCAGGTGTGGAAGCACTCGTGCAAATAAGTTTCTGGTAGGCCTGCATGCAAGCTAAAAGCAGGTCTAGATGTTTTTACAACACAATCATGTGGGATTCAGTTTACCCCTGTGCAAAGGCAGCTAAGGCACATTTTCTAACTGATTTCCTGTCTTTCAGAAAAAAGTTGCAGTGCTTAAATGGTTTAAACTAAAAAAAAACCAAAAACAAACAACTAATATATGGATTAATAAAAGGAAACATTCTAAATGGAACAGCTGTTGCATAGTTCTCAGGCTGCCTGAGGTTTCAGTAAAGGGATGAAGATGCTGTAATCCTTTTCAAGACTCAGGAGTCAATTGCAGGTTTATTAGAAGTGTGCTCTCCATGTCCAAATTTTGACCAAGTTCCTGATAACACATCATTCACAAATCCTACATTTTACTAAACCACTTTTCTAAAAGAACAAATTGCAGCAGTTTTACATACCAATTTTCCATTATATTCTATTTTCTTTTGATCAGCTTAAATGGTGCTAGCCACAGAATCTCTCCAGGTTTCTCTCTGGGTTTGTGTTATGGAGGTGGTCAAACGTGAGTTTCAATTTACTTCTGCTTGACATTCTCAGAAGTAATTGTTTAGGGGAGTAGGCAAGTATTTTGCCTCCTCTTTTCTCACTCTTAATATTGCCTAAGAGAGCAGGCACAGAGTGCCTTATATGTGAGGAAGGGACAGCCCTTGTGTGGTTGAGAACATATTTTTCATATTTATTAAATGCAACCATATGTTTTCACCACATTTTCACCACCACTCTACCCTTTCCATACCTTGAAAATATCTGCTGGAGAGATGTGAACTGGCATTTTTCCTTATAAAGGTTTAGCCCTTAGTTTATGAACCACTTTGATATTTGTTCTCAGTTCCAGTTCTGTTTAAAACAGAGCACAGGCTGTAGACATTTCACTGAAATTTTCTACCATGTCACTTATTTAGTGGGTGAATGTTTATGTGGAGGCTGGTGTGTTTTGGGTTTCTGTATGAATGTTTAGATCTTGATATAGGTCATAATCAGTCTAGAGTGAGAGAATATACCTGTGAAAGCTGAAGAAGTCTTTCATTGTTTTTGTTAGGAGGGTTTCCAGTTTAGGTGTAGTAAGATCTTTCCTTTCCTGAAAGTTTTGAAGCTGCTAAAGGAAATATGTTGTTCCCATTACTTCACAGGTTATTGGAGGAGTTAGTTCAAAAGGAGAGAGAATTTCAAGTCCTCTTGCATCAAGCTATAGAAGAAAAAGATCAAGAGATCAGGAACCTACAGCTCAGGTCACAGCCAATAGGTGAGAGAGAAGAATTTTTAAGGAAAAGTTTCATACTGGCAACAGATAAAAATGTGCCAGCTAAACCTCTGTTCATTTTATTGAGCCAGTCTCAGCAAAGATGCTTTATTGTGCTGCTTCTGGTAGGGTTTGCTCTGAAGTAAGAATGTACATTGTGGAAACAAATCATTGGATTTGTTAATCCTAGTACAAGTAATGGTATGATTTAAATATTTTTGTTTGTGATTATATGGAAGAGTACAGGGCTCATATCCTACTGAATAAATATTCCTAAAGAGGATAATCTCATATGTTTAGATATATGTTCCTTGAATTACAGGCAGTTCCAATTGTTACACTGAAAGTTCAAGAGGATCTAATTGGAGACATGCAAATACAACTTAAACATTACTGAAGGAAGCTCAGTTTGCTGTGTCTGCCCTGAAGAAGGTGGAAGTGCTAATGCAGTTTGATATTTCCGTGTAATATGCTTCTAAGTGTTGCTTCCCAAAAGCAGCTGATCCTCAGTTTTAAACACTGCCTGTGCACCAAACATCAAACAGTTCAGTTAATTGATTCAATAGCCTTAGTGTAGAAGGAGTGACAGCGAAATTAATTTACCTTGTACTAGTCATTTGCAGAGGAGGGCAGAAAAATTTTGTGTGTCCGTGTTCACACTAACTGAACCAAATAGAGAAATTAATGTGTAACTGTCTATAAATAGTAATTAAGTGTGTTCTTTGGGAATTGGCATTTATTTATGGAGATACTGGTATTCTAAGCTTGAAGGGAAAGCTCTCTGAAGAAAGTGCTTGAGGAGTCAAAAATGACAAAAGGTTGCTTTGGCAACACAAAACCTTGTCTCAAATATGCTTGTTCCAGATATTCCTGGGTTGTCTGTCTGTCATCGTCATTCCACTGGCACAGGGACCGAAGACCCTGACCTCATAAACTGGCTGAGAGCTCATGGAGCTGACGAGGCCACGATAAACAAGGTAGCCATGATCCTATTCTCTGCCTGGCACATCTGCAGTATTGTTTTGTGATCTAGTTTAAAAAAATACCAAACCTTTTTAGTTACTTTAGCACATTTTGAGAGATTAATTTGTTTTCAGAGGATAGGAAAAAGCCATGAATGTGAAGGCCTTCATAAATATACAGCACCATTAATAGTTCCTAGATCTGATTATGAATAAAGCAATGAAATATCCTGGTAAATAGACACTCTTGGGTTTTCAGTGGCTTTACACACTGCAGCATTTCTGGTGATGATATTCCGAATACAGGATACATGTTCATCCTTAGTTAATTGTGCTATAGTGAAATATCCTGAAGTAGATCAGTCTGCTCTGCAGCAAATTATATAACTTTAGAAGTGTTGAGGATTTCAGCTAATTTAGGAATACCTGCATGTAGTTATCACTCCTACACTACAGACCAAAGGTTCCTCCAAGTTCAATTTCATGAAATTTAGATGCTGCTTTTGAAAAGGTAGGTCTTGACTGTTTTCATTTTCTCATGGGTTAAATGTGGTATTACTTATGGTATAATTTGTGTTCAGTGAAGTCTGTGATTCTGAGATACCAGTGGTAATGATAGAAATGCTAGTTGAAAAAGGTTTTCAGTAGTTGTAAAAGCATTACATCTTTCAATATATGCCTGGTATGCCAATGCAGAGTATACAGTGTAAAATTTAAATAGTTTCTCTGTATTTGTAGAAACCATGTTTTTCTGTTATGTGTACCACATTTCAGCCCAATTTTAGGTTTCTTCCAAATTTAACCCTCTATTTTTAGGGGCAAATGATTTTAGGAATTTAAATAATATTTCTAACAAAATGTTCATTTCAATTTCTTTCTGCAGTTCTTGGCTGAAGATTATACCTTAACAGATGTTCTCTGCTATGTTACACGAGAGGATCTGAAATGTTTGAGACTGAGGTAATGCTTCACAGTTAAATGAACTGTGCTTTGTAAGAAGAAAAATTACCTGATACTAAGTCTCTTTTTATTGCATTGTGTACTATTAATTTAAAATAAGTAACACTTTCCAGTATGTCTTTGTATGCTGATACATTTCTGCCAAATAATACTGTTTAAATCTTAAAATAAGCTTTTTCTATTGAAGGCAAAATTTTAAGGTAAAGCATTTACCTTACAATTGGAGACACTGGATATCCCACTAGAATCTTGTTTTTATTTTAAAAAGTAGAGCTAAAAAATCTTTCAGTAGTTTATTATCATCAAACTTCAGAAACGCTACTCATGGACTATAAGTTTCACTACATTTCACCTAATGATGCCGGGTGTATAGGTCACCAACTTGCATCATGTTGGAAGTCAGATGTGAGCTATGCAAGTCCTTTGGACCAGAAGTCTGAATTCCAGACAGCAGGCATCTGCCAAGTGGGAAGATTGCCCTGTCCTGTAATCAGAAAAGGACTCTGTTCTCTGTTTGAGTCATGCATGTTGAATTTCAACTTTGTTCAGCCTTCCCACTGAATATCATTGATTAAAACCACAGCAAGAAAATCAGAAAGCACCTCAACTGGAAGGCATTCAGGCTAGAGAGTATCCTTGTACCTGAGTGTCTTTATGATTTTTCTTTGCAGAGGAGGAATGCTGTGCACGCTCTGGAAGGCTATCACTGACTTTCGAGAGAAACACGCCTGACACTGATATTTTTCTTTGCTTCTCTGCAGAGATGAAAAGATTTCCTTTCAGCCAGAGCAGGTGTGCTGTCAGAAGGACTGTTGCACTTTAATCCAGTATTTGTTTACCAATGTTAAAAACACTGCAGCTTCCTGACTGCTTTTACTCCTATAATCCATAAGGAATCTGTAAACAACCTGCAGCATTATTTTACTTTAAATGTTTTTACATGCAAGTTTTTCAAAACTTTTTAGAAAACACACACACAAAAGTTATAAACTCATGAAATATTGTAGTTACAGTAAGCAGATGTTAATTTCATGACAAACTGATGTAAGATTTCATGTAACAGTACATCACTGGAACAAAACCAAAATGTGACAACAACTTTTCAACTTCTTTGTAATATATCTCAATATTATCTGTAGTAGAGCTTCATAATTTCAATCATAATTAGATATTTTTCTTTTAGTGTGCAAGACCTACAGGTAATTGTTTTTACCTAATGCCCTACATAGTTTGATATTGTTTATTTTTGGTAATTTAAGGTCTATGGTGCATTTGTTTTAGAGTTGTTTATGTACTACTGAACTGTACCAGTTGTATACACCTGAACCACAGTAATGTTAGCTTGTTCTAAAGCTATCTCTGACATACACAATTGAAAATAAAAATAACCTAAGACTCACTTTTCCTATATTTTTGGATTTCTAAAATAATAACAGTGGTGTAGAACTGGAAAATATTGGAATAAAAAAAAAAAAGAAAAAATTTATATTGAGTATCAAGGGAACCTTTCTGACACATCTTAAACTTGCTTTTATTTGAGTATGATAACCATAGCATTGAATATATTCTTGGTTTTTCTATTTAGTCTAATTCCTGTACTTACAAGCCAAGACCAAACAAAATACTTTTCTGGGTGCTGTACTTGACTTGAGAAATGAAAAGTCCTGCCTCCATACACTGAAAAGTCATTGTGGCCTGTTGTTTCTTTTTCTGCTTTTGTTTATGCAATGATTTTTTTCCTCACATGTAATGAAAAGGGATGGTGGATGTTCCCTGTCCATCCACTGTCATTGTCGTTCCACCATTCACTGGATATCAACAGATTCTTCTAGGGCAGCTGCAAAAAATGCCATTGTGGGTAAGACTTGCCTAGACAAGAAGCTGCTTCTTTCTTCATAAGCCTTGGTAACCAGTAAAAGGCCTATGCTATTAATTTTTCAGGTCTAGCAGGTATTTTCAAAGAAAACTAAATTTTTTTTAAACATAAGCACATTGTCCTAACATGTATACAGTAACTTCTGCTGGCTAAAATGCAATAATTATGTATTAAAAAATAAGATAAAGAACAGTACATTAAATCACTTTAGTTAGAGGTTTTTTTTCCTCTGAAGATGGTTCTACTGATTTTTAGGCACATGTGCATCCAACTCATTCCAAAATCGTCACTGCATTTAATGAGAAACACAGCTACTGTTTTTTTAATTTCTACTTCTATTACAGCAGAAAACAATACATTTTCAAGGTAATTTTAAACACTAGAAAGACCACTGGTGGAAGCTGACTTGTAAAACCCAAAACTTAAAAAAGACTGTACCCATTGAGACAATGAACTCTAAGAGAATGAACTTCCCTAATTTGATAATTGTGTGAAGCATGATCCTGTATTGGTCTAGCTTTGAAAACCTCTGGTTTCATGCAGTGTGACTGGGAATTAATTGCACTGCTCTGTTTACTTGAAAAGCATGCAGCCTGTTCTCTATGACTCAGGCTGCTCAGAAATGCCAGCTATGTAAGGGAGAAAGGAGTGAGATCGAGGTTTCCTTGAATGTCTCCATGAGACCTAGCCTGGCACCAGCTGGGAATTAACTCCTATAGTTCCTTGCTGGCTTCACCAGACCTGAGGTGGTTCCTGCAGCATTGCTCAGCAATCAGTTCTGTGCTTTCCACAGTGAGACTCTGTTGGATCCATGCCCAGGCCAGGCCATGTACACTTATGCTCCTCCAGCAATTCTGGTCTGAATGTGGTTCCCTGAGCAGCAGCACAGCTAATCCATACAGATACTAGATCCGTGCACAAAAGCTTATGTAAGATCCCTGCATCAGGCTGTTTCATATAGATTGTAACTGATGTAATTTTTACATCCTCAGACAAAACATGACATAACACTTTGGGATGGTGTGCATCAGACAGGTCAGCCTGGGATTCTTCAGCCTGGCTCCCAGAATATGCTGGTGGGTGGATGCCCACATGGACCTCCAGCAAGGGGTTTGAGATTATGTTAGTGCAACATTTTGATCATAGGGCATACCACTGGGTTTGAGTTTGGATAACCTCTTATCAGTGCTGTTGTAATCCAGGGCTCAAGTTGACTGAGAGACAACTTTACACCTCCCTTAATAGAACACAGCATGAAAACTCGACCAAGGCACGGCCGATTTTGCTGTCTTTTGCACCTTTCAGCATAGAGCCCAGTCTTTTCTTCTATTACAAAGGCTCTCCTGCCCACAAGCCACAGGGCGTGTTTATCACCCCAGCCCCAAACTCGTTTTGGAGCACAAATGGCTCTTGGTGCAACAACAAAGTCCCCTAGAAGACCTTGTGCTCTGAACTTAGCAGTTTGTGAAAGGAGGATGCTCTGCATGGAGGCTGAAGTTGCCTTGGTCCAAGCACACCAGACTAAGGGAGCTGCCACTCTCCACTTGCTTGCCTGCATCCACAGCTGCATCCTATGAGTTCCCCACTTCACCCACCCTCCTTCACCTGTAGTTCTGATGATTGGTGCTACCTATAAGCAGATGCAAAATTAAGTTATGTCTTGACGCAGACTAGAACACTTCTAAAGAGAAAAACTCTTATGACCCTGAAAAGCAGCATAAAGCAAGTTAAGGCAAACTCATAGGAAAGGTAACAGGACCGTGACCTTTACAGAAGTGACTGATACACCGACAGCTCTTCACAGAGCCATTTTTTCTTGGAAGCAAGGCGTTGCACGCAGCTTTAAACCCGGCTGGTTTGGAGCACGTGCCGCAGGAACGAGTCTACGGCAGTGCAGCTCTTTCCCACACGATGCGGCGCATCGCCCGGGCTTGCGAGGCGGCCGCCACTCCTCCCACCCACAGTGGAGATGGCGAGCATCCCCAAACCTGTTGTTTCTCTCGGCGCCGGTACCGAACGAGCTGTGCCAATGCAGCGGGAGCCGCTCTGAAGAAAAAAAATAAAAAAATCAAAAAATCACACCTGTGTGAACAGCGGCACCTCGGCAGCCCGGGCCGCCGCAGGGGCCGGGAGTGCGAGCAGCCGCCCCCGCACCACC
>VZTB01001066.1:936174-1069239 GCA_013397245.1 Thryothorus ludovicianus
GCTGCGGGGCGCCCGCTCGGCGGCGGGGCTGGCGCGGGGTGCGGAGCCCCCGGCGAGGAAGGGGTCTGGAGGGGGCGGCCGCCGGGCTGCGGGCTTTGACCGGGGCTTGAGGTAGCGCCGAGCTCCCGCAATAGGGTGGGGATAGCCGCGGGACGCTGCTAACGGGGACGGGGTGAGCCCCGGCGAGGGCGGCCGGACGGCTCGGCAGGGTCAAGGTACCTGGTGGCAGCGGCCCGGCGCCTGCCGAGCGAGGCCCGCTGCGGGGCCCCGGGCTTTGGCTGCGCTTCAAACGCCTGCGAGCGACGGGATACTGCGAGCCCTCGTTTCCTATAGGGAAAGCGGGGAGATGTCCTTGCGTCTCCTCTAAGGAGGGATGCGCACTGTTGAGAGCCTTTTAACTCGCTTTTATTTTGGCCCTAAGGGCGAGGAGGGTGCAGGGAGGAGATTTTGGCTTACGCAAGCGGTTCGACCGCTGTATCACAGTTGTAGGCGCGGATGCTGTTTGCTTTTGCTGCTTGCTGGACTGTGAAGTCTGAATCCAACTTTTAGTCCTCTCCTTTTTTCCTTTTTTACCTTCCTCCGCAGTCCGATACCACTCACCTTTAGCTAGTCCTTCTCTAACATATGTCCAGGTTTCTCTCTAAATCAAAGAGTGAGCTTTTCTATCAAAACAGCATATGAGCAGGCCATATGGCTGTTGACTGATTGATTGTGTTTCCTCAGTATATTTTTAATACATACTTTATGTAATGCAGACATGCAGCCACAAGCAAAGACCGTGGGCAGACGCATCCAAGTGCTGTCTTCACTAGACTTAGAAGTATAGTGGTTTTGCTCAACTAGAAATCCTTACAAGTCACTCCAAGGCATCACTCTAAAGTTCAGCTTCAGAAAGAACATGTGTCTGCGTTCCTATGCTGTTTCAGAGTTTGCAACTGCATTGACTTCACTTTCCACAGGAAGAACTGACTGTTTTATTCAAACCATTTCTAACAAACTCTTTTCCAGTTACATTGCTGATGTAATATTTTTTTTTAATTGGATTATCAGTCTTTTTCTAATTACTTACCAAAACAAAAAATGAGCCAACTGGTGACATGTATTTTGCATATGTTCTCTTTTAAAAGGACCTATGTGCCTAGGTTTATTCTGAGTTTGCTTTATAGTTTCATTTCAAGCTACTGTGTTGAACTTTTACTCAGTGGGACATTTGTAGACAGAAGGATCTGCTTGCATAAGTTCCTGAGTATTTTGAATTTAAATTGCTTTGTGCTGTCAAAGTTCATTTGAAACTTCTTCATGAGTGAAATGTCAGAGTTAAACTTCTGTGAAGCTATTTGTTGTCTGCTGAGATCCTTTTAGGTCTCTGAGTTATCAGAGGGGTCGCTTTGCAGGTGTTCACAAACAGGAACAACCTCAAAGCACACCAGGGATCTGCTCCATGGCTCTTTGGTCCATCCATGCGTGAGCAGATGTGTGTGCCCAGGGAGGGCCATGCAGATGGCTTTGGCTGCAGTCTGCTCCGCAAGCAGAACACCTGTGTCTGGATTTGGCTCCTCAGGAAGATCAACATCCCATCTGTGTTTGGTGGAATTACCTACTGGCTGACCTATTGCCTCTGTTGAAAAAACAAAGCTGTGTGTGTGTGCTGTGGTGTGTGGCTGGTTTGTTTCTTTCCTTGCCTCCTGTGGCAACACACGTGGACTCTCAGGGCTGATCCTGGGGGAAGCTTCAACATCACCACAAGGGCTTTGCAGGGAGATGTTACAAGTGGCTCCCTTTATTGGCAGATGGTCTGCGGAAATTAACTAGCTTTCTTTGGGTAAATAGCTTAATTATCAGGGTCAAGGGTTTGTTTTTTTATTCTGCCGATGTATAGGTGGCAGAGTAAGTGCAGTGCTCAGGGGACATAGTAACTTACACCAGTTAGAATTTTTCAGTCATAGCTACTCGAGCATCTAATAGCACTAACAAGCTCTTCAGTGATTTCTGAGATGAGAGGCCCTCTTGTGGGGAATACCGCATGGAGAAGCTTCTGAGGCACCTCATTTTATGGCTGCCCATCCATAAACATCTCTGCCTGTGGGAGTTCCCTACACGTGCTCTGCGCTGCCTTGGCCAGATCTGCACACAGGTAACAATTTACTTAAGTTCTGGGATACCAGAGAGAGCTGTGTGTTGGTAATGCTGCAAAGAAGTTTTAATGCCATGTTTTTGTGTACTGTTGTAGTTAGTTCTTTCTTCTAATTGAGCTTAATATTACTCTGTACTTATTGCAGCAAACAAATCTGCACTTTAAATGATGTCAGTGCTAGGCGGTTGTGAAAGCCGAACGCTTTAGGTGTTTGCTCTGTAACTGCTGATGGGACTTTGTCTGTTGCTTGCTCATCCTGGTATTTTCTCCATGGGAGAATAAATCAAATTTCATCTTACTGTGTTTAATTTTTTTTTTCCCTAACAAATAGATAAATTATTAGGGAAAACACAAAAGTGCAGAAAGCTTACAGTGGCTGGGAGCTGAGGGCGTGCTCCAGTTCCCATGGCTCTCTCCCAGCGGTGCCAACGTGTTTTGCTGGGGAGGATTCACACGACGGTGTTGTGACACACGGGTTTTCTCTCTCTGGCTGGCTCAGGCGATTCGTGTTCTTTCCAAGGGGAGCTGCCGGGTGCAAGGCACCGCTGGTCGCCGTGACCAGAGGAGGGGATGGGCTGTGCCTGTGCCCAGCCGCCGGCACAGGGGAGGTGTCGCGGTGCTCCAGCACAGGCTGCGGTGCCGCCCGAGGGTCCCCTCCGCCCTGGCCATGGCTCTTTGGGCTCACCACACAGCGGCTGCGGGAGCGCCGGGGGTGCCCAAAAACTCAGCCAGAGCTGGAGCCTGTGTGTGGTGGGCGCGCTTTCATTCCCATCCACAGTTATTTAGACGCTAGTACATTGCGAATCCTTTCTATCTTTTAATATATAAATCGTGCATCTGCAATTCTTCTATTGCCACCTCTCCTCTGATGAAAACCTACTTGAACTCTGAAATTGTGTGTTAGAGCCTGTGAGTATATCTTTGGTCCCACGTTAACGATTTTTGAGGCAGTACTGAATGCACAGAGACTCAAATTTATCAGTCCCTTGTAGAATGAAAATTATGCAACTAAATTAAGTTTAGATTAAAATCCTCATAGAAGGTGTCCCCGAACTTTAGAAAGCTGTTCAAGTACTGTGTCTTATTAGTCAAGTAATGTCTGTGCAAGGACTACACACAGTGGAAAAGTTTGAGTGAGTCTTTTTATGTGCTTATTGTGTAATGGGAGTCAGGCTGTCTTTCTCCACCGACCTACGCCCAGCATTAGTGTAAAAAAAGCAGACAGAGAGAGAGATGTGTGTATGAAACAAACCACGAGAAACACAAACTCAACAACAAAAATCCAACCCTATTAAAAAAAATTAATCCCCTCCCCCAAAAAATTCAAAAAATTCAAAGTAACTCTACACACACAGACACAAAATATCTCCAAAGCCAAACACTGCCACAAAAAAAAATTGGAGTTTGTGAAGAATCAGGTCTGTTACTTGGAAAACAGCTGACTTATGTAGTACTTCCAGTACAGAAAGCACCACAGAGTACTTTAACTTAGTTAAAGTAACCTGCATTGCTATTTTCCTTGGACTTAATTTTGAAAAGAGATGTACTTGTGTATGTGCTGTTTCAAACTGCAAAAAGTTGTAAATTTGCAGTACTCTGAGATGGCTAATATTTTATTTGCTTGTTTATTATTATCCCAGATAAACAAATTTAGAGCTGAAAATTATTTGTGGTGTTAAGGGTAATTAAATGATCAGAGCAATAATTGCCTCAATTATGTAAATGCTGAATAACTTTGCAACAACATACTTTCTTTTCTACTTGAAAGAAGCATATGTAAGTCTACCTCAACAATACAAGCCACAGTGTGCTGCTGCTGTTGTGATAATTATCTTTGTGTATCCATCCTTCCTTCAGGAAGGGGATCCCCTCTATGTGACTTGTATTAGAGAAATGCAGTGGCCTGCCAGAACTATGACAGAAAAGGCTATCTGTATGTTATATGGTCTTTTTTTATCTTACACATGCATGAGAAATGGTGTATTTGTTAAACTGGTTCAAGTTTAATTCTGCAGCTCTCCCTCTAGTGTTGCTTCTAATTGCTTTCATGAAAATGAGTAGGCTTTAGGGAGAAAGCTTGAAAATATATTTTCTAGAAGATTTTTCAGAGTTCAAGGGAAACAACTGTAAGTTGTCTGCTAAGCTGACATGCAGGACTAGGCTGCCTTGCTATTCAAATAAATGGAGTTAGAAATCCTGACTCTTGTTGACAATGAGATTCTTCAGAGGTGATGGAATGATTTGTGCTCCAGAAGGAGAGTCACTGTGAGACCAGTGAGGGGAGAAATAAATGATGTCTCCAAATATTCCTCATCTCTCTTCCTGAAACTGTTCTCCCTTATCTGAAAGTGCAGACATCTTGGTCATCCTCTAAGAAACATGTTGAGGACTAAGAGGTCAGGAAAGCACTGGTAATTAACACGGTTCATGGGATTCCATCCATCAGATACTGCTGGTAATACAACAATGGAAAAAAATTTTAATTTGGTCTTGGCATATTGCCTTTTCTTTCATGTCCCTGTTTCTGTAAAAAAGCTTGGAGCCTTTTCTTTGAAGTATTCATTTCTACTGAAAAGCTTAGTATGTACATAAGTGCTCTTAATTTTGAGTGCTATACAAATGCTTGGTTCTCTTGACACATGTAAAACCCAGGTATTTTAAAAAATGAGGGTTTGTTTGTTTGGTTGTTGTTTTTTTTTTTTTTCCTTTTTGCAGTGACAGTGTTGCCCTGGCTATTAGTTGTAGGGCAATTAGAATTCATAACTTCTGTCTTCTACCAAATTCCAGTTTCCTACTGTCCTATGAACTCCCAATTCCTTGCTGCCTTTCCTTATTTAACCATTAGATGAAGTTTCATGATCTAATCTACTGTAGGGCCTCATCCAATATCATTCTGTTAAATATAAATAGTGTTGGCTAGGAATGGTCGAATATGTTTTTGATTGATCATGTTGTGCCTTGTGCAATGTTTATAATTAGTCATACTAGGCAAATCAATTTAATTAAAAAATGTGACAGACTTGTTAATGTAAGTCTTGTATTTGATTGTTTTATTGGTGTGGAAAATGTTTGTGAATTAAGTTCTTGATGAACTCCTCATATTCATGTGCCTTTTTGTGCTGATGTATGTGTTTGACTGAAACAGGGCAGGGCTTCCAGCCTTTTCCTAAATTTTTCCTCTGCATGGAAATGCACACAGGTTTAGATTTCTTTGACAGAAGGGGAAACATTTAACACTCACCTTCTCTCTAGTCACTTCTGAGGAGCTCTTAACAGCCCCTCGTCCAGTGTGGGGCTCGTGTATGTCAGGGGGGCAGCAAACTGGGATGGGTTTCCTTGCTTATTCTCTAGGAATTGATATTCTGACTGATTAATTCAAAGGGAATTTTTTTCCTTCTAAGAAGGTGAAAAGAATAAATCAATTATTATATCAAATGTTTATATACTGAAGTTGTTTAAAAACAATTTAGTTACTGCAGTAAAAATAATTAGCTGATCCTTTATTCCCTTGTATGTAGCCCTGAGGCCTTCGAGATATCTCTGAAGAGAAACTTAGAAACTTCTATAAAGACAAGGTTATTATGTGTCATTTTTGCAAAATAAGAGGTAGAAGGAAGAGAAATAGAGAGCAGCAGTGGTAAAAATTAGGTGTTTGAGACAGTGGTTGACTTAATGGAAGCAAGTGTTTTTTTCTGATACAATGACTATTTTGGCTATTTCCAAATTAAAAAACCACAAAACAAGTGCAGGGATGAATTCTGCCAGTCTTTTTAAGGCTAGTTTGTTTTGTCCTAGATTTACATGCCATAGAAAAGGAGATTTCCAGTCTTTTGATGCTGGGTAAATAGTTATTTTCTCATATGAGTAGGGAAAGATAAAAAAAAAAAAAAAAAAAAAAAGACTGTACTTTCTCCATCTTTTAGGCCTGACTTCCTGATTTAAAACCTAGTGAAGCAGAAAATAAACAGACATATGACTCCTGAAGAAAACTAGGAATAGATTGAGTTTGAGTTTGGAGTTTAGTTAGTGTGTGTGTGTGTACTCCAACATAGTCCTGTGAGGGATAGGGAGTTGGAGTTCACGATGTTTATGGATCCCTTCAAATTTGAGATACTGTATGATCTAGCACTGCCTACATAATGTATTTCTAAATGAGTTCTTAGAAAAAGATGTTGACATAAATGATTAATATTGAAAACATTAAAAGCTATACAAAATATGATTGTATTTAGATGAGTAGGTATGTTGAAATTTTCTTGGTTGTAAAGTTTTTGCAGAAAAGAATGCAGATTTTAACTGAATTTTCCTAATCATTTTTTTCCCAAGAAGAAACATTGGGAACCTCGTTCCCAATGGCATCCTATTTTTTCGTGCCGGGTAAACACGAATATAAAAAGCAAAATTCTATATCCTTTCTTGTCATAAATATATATCTAACCTATCTTGCCCTGAACCTCTCAGTTATAGGAAAATCAGAAATAACAATGAAATAGTGTCACTCTGTAAAGGAATGTATGTAAATATGTTTACTTTATCTATTTCTTGATATAAAATGCATGTAAGTTGAGGGGAAGCTTTCACAAGGCAGTAGCCATGGAACATAAAGTTATGTGCAATTCATTATACTCTAAACACAGTAATGAGCTGCATGGACAGTTTGTATAGTTTACAGGGAATGAAACAATCCTGTTAATGAAAGAAGATAGAAAATCTAGAGTTCAGCCATGTGACTGGCTTCAACTTCCTTTTCATTTCATTGTAAGGATATCAAGCCTTAATACCTCATGGTAAAGCAGAAACATCAGTCAGTGTGTTGTCATAAATACTTGCATTTCCCATATCCTGATATAATTGTCCTAATAGCCCTTGTTCAAGCTGCTGTTTAAGACTGTTGCATATCAGATGATGTTTTGTGCAGGTAATTATACCTATAGAATTCAGTGGGTGAAAGTGGGTGTGTTTAAGTGTAATGGTTTGTCTGATAATCTGTTTGCAGGTGTTGTAAAAAGGAAAACCCAAAAATGACCCAGTGCCCTCAAGATACACAGTTGCCCTCACTCTATCTCTTGAGAGAGTCTCACTCCATCTGTAAGAGAGCTCAGCTGTGATTGCTTTAATACACAGGATGACTAATGGTTAGAGGGAAAAAAAATCAATAATAGGGGTTATGTAAGAAAATTGTTCCTTTTGTTTTGCCTTTTTTTTTTTAAGCATTTAACAGCCTTGTTACTAAAATTATCCACTCCTTTGTTCCCTTGGGGGAATGTTGCTTTCATCCCAGTTTTCATATAGAAGCTCCCACGTAGATGAGACAAGGCTGAAATAAGCAAAGCTTTTCCTGCTAGGAATATCTCAGGAACTTCTTTTTTCTTCTCTAAGCCAGTAGATTGAGGAGGGGGGGAGGGAGTTGTCAGTACAGTCTTTTATGCACTGCAGGTACCTTTAATGTATGTTTAAAAGTAATTTTAGGAATGTTTTTCAGGTGAATTGCCCAAGTGCCTCAAGTTGTGGGACATTTTTTTTATAATAGGTGTCTTTTATATGTAACAGATTGCATTTTTTCAGGCATTCGGAAACATGTTATGAGCTGGCATAGTTTTTAACCACAGGGACCTTGAAATAAAATCTTGCTGTGTTAGCTGAATGTGCTGTTGATACTTTTTCACCTCTGCATTAGTAAGTCACCAGGAAGAAATAAGTACCAACACCTCACTTGTCTGCGTGTCACTGCCCAAATCTATCCGCACCAGCCCCTGAAGCATCAAACTTGGTGATTACTACATTTTGTATGGAGGGCAAGTCACTCTTATGGGTGTGGGGGATCCTGGAAGGACCAAGGATGTCATTCTCAGTCCTGTAGCTGTAGTTCTGCGTGATTCCTTCAATAATAGGGAAATGGAGATGCTGAAACAGTAAACATACCTGTAAGCTGGGAAGCTACTCCAATGAGGTGTATTTTTGTGTGTTGTATACATCTTACATGTTTTGAAATGCCTATTTAAGGAGTTTAGCAATCAAAGGTGATTAAACATGATTTCAAAAGGATAGAAATCCTTATTTGATGAGTTAAAGCAGTGAAACGGGGATGGAGCGATATTTAATGAAATTTTCATATAAATGTTGTTTTCTGATACTTTTGTTCTGTTGATGAGTCTTGGCACACATGAAAAATTGTGATGGTACTAACTACTGTCCACTTTCTGTGGCGATGTGTGTTCTGTTATGTAGTGTTTGTGGGAGGCGTTAGGTGGATTGGAGTTGAGGAATTAAGCTGTTTATCTTTATGGAATAAAGTAGTTGTGCCTGTGTAAACGCCAGAAGGCAAATTGCTGAGCCAAAGAGCAGCTTGTGTTAGTGCTTTTCTCCTTACTCTTTTGTCCACACCCTGTAGTGCAAAGCGTCTCTAACTGCAGACAGATGTCATCGTGTACAGCTTCCGTGTACGCCCAGAGTCCAAGGTGTAGCCAGGAGGAAATACATACTAGAGGTGGGCTCTGGGCTCAGCTCAGGAATGGTGCCCTCCTGCAAATGCTGCTGTTTTGGTTGGGTGATTTGTGCCTGTGCTGGAGAGGGAAGAACGGTGCAGCTGAGCCTTCAGGTGGTGCTGTGCTCTTCTCATCTGCTCTGATCCTGGCTCATGAGCCTGAGATGGGCAAGAACAGAGCTATCCTGCCAGCTGAGCGTGATCCAGGACTCCTCTGTAAAGAGCATCCCAGGCTACTCTGGCAGTCAGCATAGTTTGTGTCATAAATTCTGACCCTTCTTCAGTTTTGTTACCTGTGTCGTCGAGGTTATCGCATACATCCGTAAAACTCGCAGTTTTCAATGAGCCACCTACAGACTTGTCAGCTGATGTCTGTGCCATCTTGTGGTGGCTGATCCAGTTACAACAAGATTCCCTTAAAAAACAAAACAAACAAACAAAAAACCAACCAAAACAAAACAAGTCTCCCTCAAGTGAGGGAAAATCATGTATTTTTAAAGTTATAGAGTGATTTCTAGCTGGCAGTTTTTCTTTGGTAGCATTTCGAAAGGATGAGTGCACACTGAATTGAGGCGGAAGAGGCTGAAGATTAAGGTGTCTCTCAGGTGAAACATCCGGCATGTTGCATAGTTGCATTTGCAGCTGTGAAGGATGGAACATTCAGATTGCAAAACTTGTGAGCAAGCATTCTGCCGTAAATGGCTAAAGAAAATCCAGAATGCCAGCATATGAAGGAAATCAATTCACTAAAACTACCTGGGCTGTTTGGACTTTGAAAGGTTGGGGCTGTAAAACTAATGCTGTGGTATAGAATTTTCAGAATTTTGTTTGTCCTGTGTTGTCCACGCAAGCTAGAAATTCTCATTTTTGCGTTTTCACATGCGGTAAAGAATGTTCCAACACCTGTAATTGTGGGTGTATGCATTCCTAATGCAAAAGGTATGTACTGCATAGGAAGGTGATTAAGGGGGGGTGGAGGGGGGCGTTGGCACATACAACACCCAGCACATGCAAATATAGAAGAGGACTCATCCTCATTGCTTTAGGTTAGGCTAAAATTTCTAAACATGAATAAGCAGAGAAGCTGAGCAAAAAGCAGGTTCATGCCTGGAGCCTTGCAGGCTGCTTTTCACTCAGTGCTCATCTGCTTGTGCAAGCGCAGCTCCATTCTCCCGCTGCCTGGAGAGGAGGAAGGAGCAGCCCCTGCTGCCGAGGTGCAAGAGACAGCGTTCCCAAGGCCGGCTCGCTGCAGCTGAGGAGACAGCACTCATAGACCCTCCTTTGATTAGGATGTGTCCGTGTTGTCAGGGCAACTGTTAACAGCGGCGGATCATATTTTCTCCTCTAGTATTGCGTGCTGAATATTTTAGTGTGCTGTGGCTGGAAGAAGGTTGCAGGAGAGAAGGTGCCGCTGCAAGGAACGTGGAGCTGTGAGCTGGGATCTGATTGAACAGGTTAAGACAGCAAAGAGCAGCATCCAAACCAATGTGCCTTTAATTAGGGCTTTCCTTCAAGGAGGGGAACGACTGCCAGCCTTTTGCTGCCGACTGGATGTTGGTATTTGTCAGCTGTTTGCATACTGTTTATCCATAGGGGATCTGTTACAAGTGCTCAAATGAACAGACAGCGTTGCAGCTAGCAGCTAATCAGGGGCTGGAGTTTCTTACTTTTTTTTTTAATAAGCAAGAGGCAGACAGCAATATGCCTGGTTCAACTACTGCCCTACGACAAGAGAGACTGAAGAAAAGTGCCAGGCCAAGTCCCCCAGGTTTATTCACCATTAATGAAGAGGATGAGCAGCAAAAAAATGGGAATTCCACAAGACTGAAAGGTACGTTGCTGTTCTGCAGTGTGATCAGGGCTGCCTGTGGGATCCGCTGCACAGCAGGCACAGCAGTGTTTCATTAGCTCTTCTGTGTGCTACAGAGAGTCTGTGAGTGACTGGTGCAGTTTGGCAGTTCATGTTGGCACTCACAAATGTGCTGTGCATGATAGGTGTATTTAAATCCCCTGGCTTGTTATGCAATCAGCTGCTTTGGCTATGAAGAAAAGAATACTTTTTAGTCATTAATCACATTTGTTCTGGTAGGGCTAAGGGTCCTGCATCAGGAATATATCAGTGACTTGCTGTGTGTTTACTCTGATTTCTGTTTACAGTCTGGGTAAATAACTGCTAAAAGCAAGGGTAGGCTTGGAGAGCACAGAATGCGATGCCCTCCTGTTGTAGAAGACAGCTTTGCCAAAGACAATGTGAAACTGTTTCTACTTCCATTCATGTGCGGGAGAGGCACTGTGCCTTTCACAGAGTATAGAAAAATACACATTGTTCAGATATGCTGACTTATACATAAGTCTGACAACAAAACAAAACACATAAAACCCAAACACAAACCCAACAAATTGTTAGAGAAAAATATTTATGATGATTAAGGTAGGTAAGTAGGGGTGGCAGAGGGATGCTGATGGCCATTGATTTATAGCAGGTCTGTCAAGCCTGTGTAGCCACTGTCCGTCTTGTATCACGTAATTCCTATTTCCTACATGGATCCTAGTGTTTAAATTCTCTCGGTGCGACAGGGATTCTGCTACTTAGACTTGTGAAAGTAATTTTTTATTATTTTTTTTTTCTTGTGCTCAAGTGATTCTATGTGTATGAGCACTCCTTTCAGTGGGAGAGGGAAGGGGTGGATTATGTCAGTTTTTGTTTACAAAACAAATGTTTGTTTGTAGCCTCAAGACACTGTTTTAAATTTCGGTTATTACCATTCTACCATGTAACAGGAGAGGCTAGAAAGCATTTAAATAGCAAATTTAAAGTATGTGTATTTATTAGAGCTGAATAATTTACAGCTAACTGATTATTTTCTTTGTCTGAAGGAAAACTGCAGCTAGCTTGGTAGCTTTGAAAACAAATTCAGAACTCAAGTTTTGTTTGCTGGGTTTTTTCTGAGTTTGCAGCTTGTACTTTTTTTTTTCTCAGAATAGTAAAAAACCTAACTGGTTAGAGCTTCATGATAAAACATATATTGCTAGTCAATGTGCCTATTGTGTTAGGTTCTTGTATACACAGTTACCTGCTCTTCTGTGTATTTGGAACTGCCCATATAAAATGGAGATCCAAACTTTAGCATGAGGTTATTGAGTTCTTAATGTTTTAAGAAGCATATTACTTTCCTTTATCACCCACTGGATGACTTCCAGAGTCAACAGTTCATAAAGCTAAAAATCAGTAATTTGCCTGGTTTTGTTCAATGGCACTGCTAGTTTCCCAAGTTTGTTGACTTAGCTACTCTTTTCTACTTGCAGGAGCTATACAGATGTGAATATCCTTTGTCTCTGTTGTTTTAACTGAGATTTCATTATTGATTATTCCTCTTTTTTTCTCTTGTTGTTATGAAGTGTAAGCAGATGCATATGCACAGTAGCACAGATAGCAAGCAAACAAGTTCACACAGTTTTTAGAAGATAAAAATTTGTCAGCTTACATTGTCTGCTCCTGGTGAGATATAATATAGGAAATGGTGCAAAATATTCTGTAACTATATTCATTTGCTTTCCATTTTACCAAATATTTAAAATAGCTCATACTGTCTCTGGAACAGTAGACCATTTGCACAGTGATACTGTGTGGGTAAATAACTCTGTTTGTACATTTGAATGTTATCAGTCATTAGGTGGGTTAGGCTGGAATGCGTGGTAATGGAGAATGCATGCACTCAGGGTGCTGTTCTCCTCACCTGGTACCAAGGAAGGTCACTCCAGTGCAGCTCTGACTGGGTGATGGACACACGTGGAGCTTTTGTGAATCTTTAGTGTCGTTCTCTTGCTTCTTTACAGGGTTTGCCTTATTTCTTTACCTGTTGTTTTTGCTCACCAAGCACTTGCAGCTGCTGAGGTGTTTTTTTTTTTTTTCTCTCTAGCACATTCTAAGTCAGTGTCATCTTTGTGGGAGATGGGCTAAATATTGTCTTCATCTGTAGTTTCTGTTATTATGCTGGACCTGTCTTTGTACAGCAGTTTAAAACCCAAGAGATCTTTAATGGATCTGATATTCCCAAGTAAAGAAGTTACTTCCTCCATTAAGAGTATTTGAATATCATCACAAGGTTTAAAATAATCAATATTTTCATAGTTCAGGTCTTCTCAGACTGCTAAGGCCTGCTTAGACTTTTTATGAGGGTTGTTTTTGTGGTCTGGGAAACAAATATTTATGTGGATCTTAAAGTGGCTTGCCTTTGCGAAGTTTTCTGTAAATTGATTTTAGTATTGGCCATTCCTTTGCTTGTCTGGCTGTCTGCATTGCAATTGGAGGAGTCTGGTAGGCAAAATTAGTTTGTTTCTCCAGTGAAAACAAATAATGATAATGTTAAGGATTTTTCTTTTTTTTCTGGAGAGATTAAAAGCATGCAGTGACTTTTATAGCCATGTGTTCCTAATGTTTAATTTCCTTTGATGTGAACTGTATTTTCTTCTTTTTCAACAAATATTTTAACTTCCTTTCCTTCTCCTGCCTTTGGGACAAGGCCTGCATATTTGTTATATATCTGTATGGCATCCACTATTGAGATCCTACTGTGCAGTAGAAGACTGCAAATAAAAATTACTTTGAATATCCTCTTTTACCTTTATTAACAGTATTTATTCTCCTTTCCTGTTATAACATACAGGAATTTTGCTACCTAGGGCACTCTTCAAGTGCAATTTCTGTGGGTTTACAGAAGGTTATTTTGCACTTCATGTGCTTATTGGTTTAGTTACCAGCTTTCCCACAGTTCTGCAGCTATATTCACAAAGAAACAGAACAAAAAGGGACGACAACAGCCTCAACAACTCAGCCTTAAGAGCCACACTACTTAAACAAGCCTTAAAGTTTGTGCAGTAAAACAGATATTGTTTCTCTGATTGAAAAGTGTGTGTGTATGTGGTTCTGTGTGTAAATCACAAAGATAATAACTTTGGGTAGATAAGTGTTTAATTACAGGTGTCCATCCTGTGTGTGTGAGCTTCAGCCTCAACCATTCCTTGAATTCAGGCACGAACAATTCAATGTGCCTTAGGATTTCCTTCCTCTGCTCTGTTAATTTTGTGTTCCTCCTGGATGTAGTCTTAAAACCTTACTCAATTTTATGTAGTTTTAAAGTGATGCCTCCTCTCCTTCCTCTTAGAAGGAAGACCATCTCAACTGTTGATAATGTGTTTCTAAAACTATCATTTGATAAGGCTGAAAAGCAATGTTCATGTTTCTGGTTTATGGATTTGAATACTTAATAACTGAAATAATTATGACATATGTGACAAATTAATGAAAAGTCTCAATTTAGCAATGGAACCCTTCACCATCCTGCATATTCTGATCAAGGGAGGGTACCTCTAATCTGCTGAGTATTGCTAATACAAAGCTAGACATACATGCCTTAGCTTTCTAAACAGTAACATAGATTCTTTGTCATCTTGAAAACAAGAGAAGGGCTTTTTTCGGTCCTTTGGTGAATGACAGTGATGTCAGTGATGCCCGGCAGATTTTGCCACTGTTGTGTGGCTGGTAATGTTTGTGCATACTGCTCATTTCAGATGAAAGATTTGTTCTAGAGAGATGGAGATTTCTTCTGTCATGACTATTTAGGTGCTTAGTTGCCATGTTCTGCATGTAGTGGTAAAACATTTCTTTTTAGAGTCAGACTGTCTAACTTTTAGTTCAGTTGTTGTCTGTCTATACCCAAACAAACTTAAGATACCTGAAAGGAAAGGGAACTTGGCATCTTCGAGGGCATTAAACTGATAGTCCTGGAAACTGAAACTGTATACTTACAAAACAGGTACTGCATGGGGTGTGGAAGTGTAATTTTATCCCACGCTGCAGAGTCTGTGCCTCAGGCAGAATCCAGAATGACAGTGGAGTCTCTGGCTTTCACCACACTCTAAACCAGCAAAACTGCCTGGGATGATGGCTCTCAGTGGGGCCTCTTGATGCTGGTCAGGAGGCTGACTTCCACTTCATTTGGGGCAAAGCAGTGAGCAATTGTTAAAGGCTGATGAGCTGGCTTACCAAAATCAAGAACTGGAGTTTTTTTTCTGACAATATGTAGCCCTATCTTGCCCATCTGCATTTGAGGCAAATGAGTGGATGGAGGGAAGGAAAGGAACCAATTCTCATTATGATGTTGGTTGTGTAATGGGGCAGGGCTGAGAACCCAGACAGTGTGGTCTGGCGTCCTGCACCTTCCAATCAGTTCTGCTAATGTTTCTGTGTACTTCCTGTCTTTCTGCCAGCCAAGGCCAGGAGAAGAGGGGTCCAAAAGTATCTGTGATTCTTCTGGACATTTATTTACAGAATCGTGGAAAAAGATGAGTTGGAAGGGACCCACAAGGGTCATTGGGTCCAACTCCTGGCCCATCACAGGAGAATCCCTGAGAATCACTCCATGTGTCTGAGAGTATTGTCCAAACATTTCTTGAACTCCGTCAGGCTTAGTGCTACGACCACTTCCCTGGGGAGCCTGTTCCAGTGCCCAGCCACCATCTGAGTGAAGAACCTTTTTCTGATTCTAACTTAAACCTCCCCTGACACAAATTCAGACCATTCCCTCAGGTCCTGTAACTGGTCACCATAGAAATCAGTATCTGCCCCTCCTCTTCCTCTCAAAAGGCGGTAGTAGATTGCAATGAGGTCTTTAAAAATGCCTCTCAAAGTATCTGGGAGGTACATTCTTTAAAAAGCCCTACATTCATTGCTTACAGTGCAGCTGTTGGGGATACAAAAGGAACTTGTGTTTTTTTCAGGAAACTGCTGCCTCTGTTTGTAGGGAGTCCCCATTCGTAGCCGTAGGTCCCAGGTAGCAGGAAACATCCCATTTTTAACCATGACAGAGAGATCCCAACATGAAGTACTTTATAAGCATAAAAGCAAAGAGACTATGCTGCAAGTCTCGGGGACAGCAGTGAATGTGTCTGCAGACCAGTAGAGCAAATCTGATTTGTTCAGTCCCTCTGGCTTTCAGAGTGAAAGTCCAAGGTCTGAGGACTTGGCTTGTGTTGTAACACAGCCTGTTCATCAAAGTGTGTGCTGGGATTACTGACAGTGCTTATCTGTGCTGCGTGAGAATCATCTTACACCTCTAGCTCTGCCCTATGAGAAGAGGCTTCCACTGCTCATTCTGGAGGATTGTGTTCAGTTCTTTTGATGACTACTTTTTTGGGGAGGGAATAGCCTGTGGTCTGTTCATGTGCTCAAGGAGGATACTTGACATTGAGTACATTCATGGCAAAAGTAAAAAAAAAATGGATGATGTTGACAGGCTTGGAAGTTTAAGTTATTTGTTAAGGTTCATTCGATTTAACTTGACATGTGAACTAGGATAATCCCTTTTAAGGAAAGACTGAATTTTGCAAAATAGCTTTTGTAAGTAAACGGGGTTATTTCAACCAAGATCTAAATGGTAACACACTGTTCCTGGTGAGAACAGGATGCAACATTTGACTGCTGTTCTTGCAGGAGAGGATGCTTGTTGAAGTTGCAAAAAGATTGGTGTTCAGTTTATTTGAGATAACTCTCAAGAAAGCTTTTGTATAAGAAATACCACTCATGAAAGATTGATAGCAAGCAGTGGAGTTTTTTTACTTATTCACTATTACCTCTGTAAAAGTTGTGGCTTTAAAAACCTGGAATTTGGTATATGATTCTGTGTGGAAAATAAATGTAAAGGGAATGTAGGTTCATGGCCATTTCTTATGGGAAGAAGAGAAACCTGGAAAGCAATAGGTCTGTCCAAGAATCTTGAAAATCTTTGAGGTCTTGCTGCATTTTTTTTCCCTGAAAATATGCAAATAATACTCTTTTAAGGACTTGAAACAGTAATACACCTATGGAATAAGTTGACAGCAAGAAGAAATGGATTTCTGTGTCCTATTGTACTACCTAGGTAGTACCATGTTTTTATTTTGCAGTGAAAAATTGACGCAATGGCTAAGCATGTGCTTTTAAAAGAAATACATTGCAGTTTGAGCCTCTGATGTTTTTGTGCTTGTGGTTTTTGTCAAGTCTTGGTGCTCTTGCTGCTGTTTGCAAAGCTTGCTCAGAAACTGCTGTATCTGTTCACTCCCTCTGAGCTGGCTTTGTACCCAGGTATGTAGCAGTCTGGGTTTATTTTTAAGGGAAAAGCTTTTGCTTGTCACATTGAACTCCAGAAAAATTAATGAGCACTGGCCTAGAGCATTGCTTCTGGCCATGAGTGGTGATGGAGCTCTGTGTATTACTAGGATCAGCTGATTCAGTGGGAGTACATAATTTTCCTTCCTACACAAGCTCACGTGTGTGCCTTCTTTGCTTTCTCATCTACCTACAGAGTAATTTTTGTGCCTTTTAAATTTTTTTCTTGCTTCTTTAAATTCAATCTGTACTTTATGACTGGAGATCTTGTTTTTCTTTTATTTGAGAGATCTGAGTGAAAGCATCTCAAAAGAGACTCCTGGTATTTTCACTAGTCCACATCTCTTCAGAAGTCCATCAGTCTCTTCAGAAGTGATTTGTGGATGTGGGATTTTTTTTTTTTTGTTTGTTTGATTTGATGAGATATGCTATGATTATTTAATCTAGTCTACCCAACCTCAGGGCACAACAGTAATATGCCAGAACAAATGCCACAATGATTAATGCAGTTTGCTCTGTTTTAATGAACTGTATTCAGTCACTGAAGCTGCATCTCACAGTGCACTGTTTTTGCAGCCAAGCACTACTTGAAACTCACAAGTTTTACGTGCATTGAGTTAAAGCATGGTTTGGGTGGATATTGATGGCTGTGGATCAGATTTGTAAAATGAATGTAAGACTCACTAAGGGACAATGTTTAATAAGCAAATAAAAATGCAGATGAAGTATCAGAAATTAAATTAGAGAGTATTCTTAAACTTGGACTTTGAAGTCTTGTTGCTTGAAGTAAATTATTTTTCTTTTTCAGCAGCGTGGAATCACATTTACTAAATTCTGCTTAAAACTCTCATTGATTTGTAGGTCTGACTGTGAGAGCCATTAAATAACTAAATTGTCCTAAGCCTCATCTTAGTGTATAGATGTAGCCTTAACTGTCTAAGTTAAGTTCAAGTGAGGAATGACTAGGGGTATAAATTTTCTTTCTTATGCTGGCAGTTTCAGAGGAAAACCACTTTGAATGCTAGCTTCACTTTCTCCTTGAAATGATTAACTTGCTGATAATGGCTAGAGTAAATAAAGTTCCAGAAGGCAGGTCACTGCAGCTTAACCTGGATGCAGGTTTCTCCAGAAAGTAGAATTGTGTCCCTGTTGTAGTGGAGGAGACAAGGAGTTTGGAGAAGGTTGTACCAGTGGAAAACTGAAGTGCTTTGTCAGTACTGACACAGGCCTGTAGCTGTATTCTGGGTTGTTGTGCTGGGTAACTCTTGGGTTGCTTTGAAGTAGATGCATACCTTCTGTAGCTTCAATGGGATGATGGTACAAGGTTGCATTTTGTTGTCTATTGAAGTTTTTGTTCCCTTTCATTCTGGACAAATAGATTTTCATCCAGTTGTTTCAGATCTGTTGAAGCCTAGTTTTGTTCTTCATCTCTCTGGAGGAAACAATTTTTCTCAGGGATTAGCTACATTTCTCCACATTTTTATGCAGTTTATCTGTGCAGTTGTCAACAAAAAGAAACGAGGTTTGGTATTAAGAGCTGGAACAAATCAAGCACAGGTATCTGCTGAGATGTAAAATGTGGCAAGTAGCAGAGATTCCAAATTATAGAGGCCTTCCAGTTGATGCCTGGAATAAAAATTCAGCTAGGTGAAGCACTCTTCCTTTTGTGGTACTAGTGTCTGTAGAGGTGGCTTCAAGGAAAGCTGGAGTTTCCTGTTTGAAGTCACATTTGTGGATTTTCAACTGGTCTGTAATCTCGGTAAGTGGTCTTCTATAGTGCATGTTGGAGACCAGATCTATAGTCAACTTAATTCCTAGGTAAACTGACTCTTTGCCTCCTGTTCTGAGAGTTATCCAAAACCCTCAAGAAGCAATGAGAAATGGTCGAGGTACTGGAGTTCCCAGAAGGGACTCAATGTACTTAGAGACTGAGTTTGTAGCTAGGTTACTGGTGGCTTGATCATCAGTCTTTATTTCTTCTGTTTCATACCACCATAGTCTGATCCTCCAGTGATGCCTACTCATTAGTCTTCACACAGAGATTGATTGATTGGTTTTCACTGTCAACCTTCTTCTGGATCTTCCTCTTATACCTGAAGCTGACATAGGACCAGCTGTCCTTCTACAGTCTGGCACACCAGGCACAACTGCTCACAGATCTCTTCTGCAATCTGCCACTGGCTTTTTGTTTAGCATTGCAGGGCTATGGAATGAGGCTGGTGCCACTGCACATCCCTGCAGGAAATACTCCAGCTGATGGAATTTTGTCTTCAGAAGAGCTTTGCTGTAACATAGTGCCATACCCACCTCCTATTGCATGGTATACTGTGCTAAAAATGTGCTCTTTCCTTATCAAGAACAGAGATGCTCCCTGAAAGATCTGAGGATAGTCAATGACACAGAAAACATTAGGAAGGATTTTTATCATCTTTCTCCTAGGAGGCAATAAGGAAAATTATTGAGGAAGTGACACTTTCAAAACTAAGTTTTCTGTAGGATGCCTGAGTTCTGATTTGATTGCTGGGAATATGACTGATCTCCTAGACAGACAGTCTGACCATCTGAAAGTCCAGTGGAAGACCCTTGACCAGAAATCTCACAATATTCTAGAACATTTTGTTAAATATGTTGAAGAGGCTTGGGTGGGTTGTTTTTTTTAATTCTTGAATTCCTGATCTTTTTCATCTTCATTTTAAACTCCTGCACAGGCAAGGTGTATTATAGAAGTGCTGACAGAACTTGATTCATACTGTTGTTTCTTAGTGTACAAAGCTATCTTGTTTCTTAATTCTGCTTCAGGAAGCTTTTCTGAAAGCTGATTTGGAAATGCAGGTTTATCCAGTTACCCGCCCTTGACATAAGAAGTCATTCTTTTACACAGCCAGTTCTGGCTTTGGTTTTTTTTCCTTTGCTCAAAGTCTATTTTCTCATTGCCTGCATGCTGACTAAATGCACTGGTGAAAATTACAATACTGAATTCTGGCTTGTATGCTAAGACACCACAAATCACACCAAACACATCTGAGTGGTTGCTGAAGACAGAGATGTCATGTCAGTGGTGTTTGCACTCGTTTATAGTGCAGGAGTGGCAGTGTGGTGGAAAACAATCTGATGAACTTTCTTGCCTATCATTCCTTCTTAATTGTAACAGTGGTTTCATTGAGAAATGTACACCCCATCTTGGACATGATGCTACATAATGCTACTTCCACTTCTTGTGTGGATTTCCTTTCGCTAGAAAAATGAAAACATTTACCTCACTCTTATTCCCTGCAGCAAAGGAAGAAAAAGTAGGTTTTGTTTTGTTGGGTTTTTCTAAATACAACCAACCTTTTTTAGCTGCCTAACTATAGTATTGATGCGTTTACTTGCAGTCTGAACTGCAAAATAGGAGGTAAAGAAAAAAGCAGATGACAGTTGCCACCTGTAAAGCAGAAAAGGACAGCAACAACCAGCTGCTGAGTGAGGTATTGGCAATAAAACCAGGCTGCAGACCAGGTAGTTTCTGCTTGTTGTGCCTGGGTTATCACTGTTTTAATATGTTCTTACACTTCCAATTTGTTTTTTTCTGAATTATTCTGTAATGTATTGATCTTCTTCTGTGCTAGTATTTTTCTCTATCAGGTTATTCTCAATTTTAGGAAACACAATTGTCGTAGTTCATGTCCAGGGAGTTTCTGAGAGCCTCACCATCCCTGTGTGTTAGGTAGAGTTATGCTGCTGTGAACCATACCCCACATGCTCAATGTCACTGAAGGCTGTATGCAGTGCAGCCTGGCTTTTCACTGCAGTATGTTCAATTTAAATCTTTGTAGTCAATAACTGATGCAGAGCAAAGCAAAGCGGACTGTGGTGCTCTCACACAGCATGGAGATGCTTATGGATGCCTCCATTTTTGTCTAGGCTTTTTAAAAATTCCTATCGGATTTCACATTTGTGGCATCTACAGGATGAGCAATATTCCAGGACTCAAATATTTAAGGTTTGGTCTTCCTTTCCCGAGAAATGAAGACAGCATCTCCATGATAATTGTGTTACAGTTCTGAAAAGGCTCCTGACCCCAAGGTTTGCAGAGGTGATTTCTGCTCATTTTAGCTCTGCAAATATGCCCTGTTATTGCCTGGCTGTAAACAGATCAGTGTGCTTTGCTGCTACTAGCAGTTTCATTTAGGGGAACTCTTAACTAATCTCTGTGAAGATTTAGCTTTCTCAAAGTGTAAGTGCTGCTGTTTAGTCTTTTTTGATACTCCAGGCTTGATTATGGACTTCTCTTAAACTTGTCCTAGGATTTCTTTTCAAAGAGATCTAGATAATTGCCAGTAGCAAGCTCTTATCATAAAAATCTAATCCCAGATAGTTAAACTGAAGCTTTTTTTCTGATACATCATGGCACAAAGGTTTGCCGATGTTGAAGTCTGCCAGCCAGTTTTCAGTAGAGTTCTTAGGCAGGGGTACTTTGAAGATGTCATTGGCCTCTTCTGTGTTTCTGGCTTTTTTGTGGGAGAGGTGTGGGAGGTGTGGTTGGTTTTGTTTCTTTTTATTTTTTTAAGTAGGGGAAATGGCAACAATCAGGTTTGTAAATGTGACCTGATGAGTTCCCAGGAGCTTTCAGAAGGAAGGGAGTCTGTGTTAGGGAGAGAGATTATGCTCCCTGTTCCATTCAGTTTTGTGTGCCCTTTTCATGGCTCCAAGGACTGTGATTTGACACACTTCATCCAGTGAGTCACATAAGCAGACCTCTGCTCTTGAAATTATAAAGCTAACTTAGCTTTAGAAAGAAACAAGGTAGGGAGCAACTTCATGAGAAGGTTCACTTCTGCATTTCTGGTGTTGGTAATGTGTTTTATCCTAAAAGTAAGCCAAAATATTTCTTGAAACAAAGTGGATTGGTAGAGTTGCTGTGTGTTTATAGATGGGATGTTCTGTAAGTAAACAGAACCTCTGTTCTGAAGTAAACAGAATCCAGTACCTTTAAGAGTAAGATTATGAATTTTTCTCTGTGGTTATAAAACCTGTTGTAATGTGTGTCTGAGGAGAGGGGGAGGCATTTGCTTACTTTTGAAAGACTTTTGCCATCCTCATTCTCAGCAAATCTCTGCACAGAATGTCTTACCTGACCTTGGGTGGACTGAGGTAGTGTGGAAGTTGACCAAGCTAGGAGACTGGGAGTGAGTAAGAATTACAGAAACGACTGCAGAATGGTTTGGGTTGGAAGGAACTTTAAAGATCATGTAATTCTAACCCCCCTGCTGTGGGCAGGGACGCCTTCCATTTTGCCAGGTTGCTCAGAGACACATCCAATCTGGCTTTAAGCACTTCCAGGAATGGGGCATTCACAACTTCCATGGGCAACCTGTTGTAGTGCCTCACCACCCTGAGAGTGGGGAATTCCTTTCTAACATCTAATCTAAACCTACCCTCCTTCAGTTTGGAGCCAATTCCCCCTTGTCCTGTCACTACATGTCCTCGTGAAAATTTTTTCTCCAGATGTCATAACAATATACTTATAAAAACTGAGGCATCCTCTTCACTTGAGGAAAGCTTGTTTTTCAGTTTTAAAGCTGCTGCCTTCAGAGACTGGTTATTGGAAAATAACCAGTTATTGATTAACAGTCCTTCTGAGACCTGTGCTGCAAAGACTGCCTTTTCACATGGAAATTCTTGTGACTTATAGAAAAAATATAATGTCTAGTAGTATTTACAGGAACACTATGTGTTTCCCTCTCTGGGGAGAGGGAACTTGTTTTTGCAGAACATCCTGACAATACTGATTATTATGAGAGCTTTCTCATCTGATTCAAATATTTCGTGCTGTGTAGGGATTACTGAATATTCCTCTGTGGAAAAACAGCCTAAGAGGTTCTAATTACTTGTGGCTGAGCAACAGTGCACCTACTTTCCATTCTCTGCACAGGGTTTTCTCCCTTTCTTTTTGTCAGACTTTCCTTTGGCTTAAATGTTCTTTGAGTAAAAACAGCATTTATTGCATTTATTGTATCCTCCAGCAGGATTTAATATGGAGCATAATATATATATGTTTGTGAGATGTATATCACAAATGCTTTTTTAACAACCTGTTTTGCCTGTAATTTTTTGAGAAGACTTTGCTGCTTGCAGGTATTAAAAGATGTGAAATCACTGTGTGCATGTTCTTAAACCTCTGCTCTCTATTGCACTTTTGGATCTTTAAATGGGAAAATCCAATGAGATCTGGCTTTTCTGTTATATAACACAGTGCTGTGCAGTTAGAAATGCTAAAGCCACATTCCAAATACCTTTATTTTGTGCTGCACTCCAAAGCAATGCAACGTTGGATTATGCTTTGCTCTTTGAAGGGAGAAAAATAAAATGAGGAAAATCGAGAGTCTCTTGGCATCCTGCATGCCTTTAAGATTAATTGGGACTTTGTACTGAGAGAGAAGCTAATTTGTGTTGAATACAACTGGCTGCTGAGTAAGTGGAGCGTTGAGGCTTATGCTAATTGGCAGTTGTGCCTTTTCTGCTGTGTCCTGGTGCTGTGCTCGGTGACCTGGTTGGGCCGGGCTGGCACAGCTTGTATCTGGTCAGAGCTGCCCACACACTGCTCTTGCAGAGCAGGGCTGGTTTGATGGGACACTGCACAGCACGGTGCTCATGGTGCCCTGAGCTCTGCCCCTCACGTGCCAGTAGCACCAAGAGCTCTGTGTGCTGAGGTGCTGGTGGCCAAGCAGATGGAAGTGGAGGTTGCCTGCCAGGCTGGTTTGCTGGCTCTGCTGCCACTGCATTGGACTGCCTATTCATGGACTTGTGATGTAGTAGATATGTACAAGTTGGTGTAATCTTCTATACAGTTTAAGTATCTTTTGGTAGATTTTGTAGATACAGAGCTCCTGATCAGCCTGGGAAATAAAAAAAAATTGTAATATTTCCATTCCATATCCCACCTGGGTAAGACATTCTAATGTATTATATTGTGGTTTGTGATTTTGGTGAAGCTAATTGGCTAAACTTTTTCATCAGTGGTGTTTGTATTTCTGTTGTCTGTGGGATATCCTTTTGGAGTATATCTTAGAGCTTTCCAAGCAGGGATTGCTGCTGACTGCTGTAGCAAAGTACAGAGCAGTGCTGTGGTTAAGGGCTTAGTGCTTTTGATGTGAAGAGAAGCCTTTGTCCCTGGATCTGCCCTTGTGCAAGTAGGGTAATACCCTTCACCCACACACTGTGACATAGGTGTTTGTGAGACATCATTGACAACTCTGCCAATACGTGAAATAGATTATTTGAGAAAGAACAATAGGTAAATATTGCTAAGGCATTCCTTTACCCCTAGGTAAACAAAGTAGGAACACTTATCTGTGGAGGAGATAGGGTGTGGTTTGTTTTCAGATTTGGTTTTTTTTTCAAAAATCCTTAAACAAATACAGATATAGGCAGATTATTAATACCAGTGGAGTGTGGGAAGAGGTTAGACCATTGATTACTTCTCAGGCTTTGGCAAAATGAAACACAAAGCTTGTAGACAGTGATTCTAGATCCTGTGTCTATCTAGATCCTAGCTCTATTGTGTCAAGTACTTTCCTTCTAAGAGAGTGGGAAAAAAGCTCTGCTTGGCTACTACCTTCTATAGTTAATTCTATGAATAGATGGACACTGAATTTTGTAGTCATCTGTCACAACTGGAAAGATATCCCATGGCATCAATTGATGTCCATCTAGTAAAGGATTTAGGTACTTCTGTTGATGAGCACTGAAATGCTAGACCTTATATGTGCTCCTTTCCCATTGTTTTTAAAACCTTTACAAAGGTTTTAAAAGACCTTTGGAAAAGGTATTTTATTTATTTTATAAATAAATAAAGGTCTTTTATTTATTTATTAAAATACCTTCCAAAGGTCTTTTAATAAATTCTCTGAATAGGAGCTGAAATAAAAACCATATGAGTTAAAAACAAGGCTTATTGACCTTGAAGTATTTAAAATATTGCATGGGATAGCTGCAACTGAATAGTTTACTCTTTTCAGAGCTACAAATGTTTTGCACAACTGTAATTCTGCCCAATGTAGTTGTAACTCTGTAGTAGTACAGAGCTCAGTTTGTCCTAAGAAGAAGTGCTATGTGTGGGGAATTTTAAAGATGTCTGGCAAAAAGATGCATCCTTAGACTTGTGCAACACCATTTAAAAAGCTAGGACAACTCTGTCCCTGTTGTCATTCTTCTGAAGCAAAGTAAATTGAAAAAGTAGTGAATCTGACCATACTTAAAACAATTAGATTCTTCTCTTGCTAATGAACTGAAAGCACTTATTGCCCTGTCTGGATCTCTCTAGCTTTGTTGAATTGAACTGCATTTTGCAAGCAAACAATTAGTGGTCTATTTCTTGCTTGAAAAAAATAACCACACAATGTTAATTTCAAACAAAGAGAAAGCTCCCAAGGATAGGTATAGCTGTAGTACCTCAGGTTGCCTTGAAGAAATTGGTGCAAGTTTCTCATCAGCCTTTGAATCCCAAATCTGTTTATCTTCTGAATTATTGGTGGGTCTGTACATCCCGCTGTCACATCTTGTTATATCTCAAAATAGTAGAACTACAAAAAAGGTTGGTAATTTTGCAGTGGAGTAATTACTTTTTCAAACTATTCTTTCTGGCCGGTGGGGAATTACTAGGCTACTTGCAGAAAGGGAGTTTAGAGCAAGGAACTTATAAAATGAATGGTCTGAATCATCCCTCTCCTCAGTCAGGGCTGAGGCGTTCTGGCAGGACTGCAGGCAGTGCTGCTCCAGCACAGCCTGGTATTACTTGTATGGAGAAACAAAGGGCTTCAGTCCTGAAATACCCAGCTTGCTACTCACCAGGGAACTGGGCTCCATAGCATTTGATGGGAAGATAGGTCAAGAGTGTCTAGAACAGGGAAGAGTGGCATTATAAAGAGTTACTTCTGCTGTAATTGCATCTTTTGTCCCTGAAACCCTGCTTTTTCACACTTCTGTTGTTTTATTGCAATGTTTACTTACCTGGACTTCCCAGAAGCCTGCACTGTCTGTTTACTTGGAATAATGTCTATTTGTGTGCCAGTAGCTCATCTGACTCGTGCTTTAGAGCTTCCCAGAGATCAAAGCTGCATTTACAAGAACTGGAGAGAAGCTGTGCTGGACTGGGTCCAGATTCCTTGGGTTTGTTCTTATGCTGTTGGCAGTAAATGTCTAAATTGTTTTGCAGCCATGCCATCAATTTGCTGCACCGGTTATGCTGGGGGGACCTGGCACTGAATTCGACTCTGCTGCATTTATTTTATTGCAAACTCACATTGCATTGTGAGTCAGAAAGAGAGAGGTGTTAAATGATGGACTGTGGATGTCATCCAGGATGTATGAAGTCAGCATTTTCAAACACAAAAGCTAGAAGCAACTGAACTGATAGTTATCCTCTGCCTCAGAGGGACTTTCGCAAAGAAAATGAAGTGGTCCACTCAGTTCTTTGATATGTGGTCTCTGAAGTCCGTGTTATTTAATAGTAAACTGACCCCAAAAGTTATTTGCTATCTGGAGGCTTGGGAGGCTTTTTCAGTTTGTTTTTTTGGTTGGTTTTTTGTTGTTGTTGTTGTTGTTGTTTGCTTTTGGTTTGTTTGCAGTTGTTTTGTTTTGGTTTTGTTTTTTCTTTGGTTTTGGGTTTTTTGTTTTTTCTTGTTGTTTTGTTTGTTTTCAAATACTTTAACATCAGCTAACAAGGCTGCTGCCTTAAGACTAGGATTTGGCTGAAGCTTATGAACTGCCTCAAATAACACTTTGGGGAGTAATGAGGCTGCCTACTCTGCTACTGAATCAAATACTTAACTGCTGCATGTTTGTTCAGGCTCTATTCACTGTTCAGTAATTGCTGTGTTTGATAGTGTGGCTCTGTTTTTTAAATCTGTTCACCAAATTCCTTAGTCCAGAGCAATTTCTTCAATGACTTGCCAAGCATACAGCTTAACTAAATGCAGAAGAGACTGTTCTTTACACAGAATTTTGTCTGCTAAGAGAAAAGAACATAGCTGGGAGGAAAGGTGCACCAGCATATCAGTCAAGGTACAATTCCTGGCATTTCTCACACAAAAGATGTGTAGGTGTGTTGTCACATCTGGATACAGAAGTGCTTATTAAAAAAGTGAATGGATGGTGTTTCTAAAGGGTACATGCATCCCATGGATACTGTACAGGAGTTCCATGTATAGCACTTTGACACTGCACTGGAACATTTGGGAAAAGGTGGTGCACTTTGTAAGGAAAATGGCTGATCTTGATCCTGGAGCTGTTAATTGAAGTTCTCATGTTTTTCCAGTAATAACATCCTAGTGAAACTAGCTGCTTTAGCCTGCATTTCTAGGAGCTCCAAAATGATGCTAATAAACAGAAATTTTTCCTTCATTAATGCTACTTAACTGCAAATTATAGCACTTCAAGATTCTGGATTCTACCTCTCTTTTCGTATAATGGAAGCCTACCTGCACTATTGCTTAATGCTAGGTTCTTGTGACTGAAACTTGCCTATTTTTGCTCAACATTGGAAGCTGTGACTGTCCTGATAGCCTCTTACTGGAGAGTGTATCCGACATCATTGCTTAGGTGCATAAATGTGTGGAATAACTCTCAAGTTCTCTCCTCTTCTAGGACACTGGTACAAGGAAAGCAAATCTCACTCTCAAGTAAATTTCCTTATAATCATATTATCAATCAAAACAGCTGTTTGTTGTTTTTTTTAAAAAAAGAAATTCTGTGGATATATGCCTAACTGAAGTCAAAATGTGCATAGTGACATAAGCTACACTTAAAAAAACTTTAATTGATATCCTAAGGCTCATACAAAATAGTTGAAGAAAGCTACTTTGCTAAAACTGTAATCAAATGTTCAATTATGGGTTAAGAATAGAAAATATTCTGCGTGCTTGGATCATATTGTTGGGCTAATGAATTGTCTCAGACTACCTGGATCACCTACAGGTTTTGCTCCTGGCAAATGACTCATTAAGACTCAAAGAGAGAGGTGTGTTTCTCTCCCCTTCCTGGAATGGGATTTGCAGAACACTTCTGGGATCTGTCAGCTGCCAGCCCTGTCTGGCCATTCTTTGCCTTACTCTTGTTGTTTTCAGGATAGCCATGAAAGAGACTGGACTTTCAATAGGGATCTTTACATTGTTGTTCTTGGTCTTAAGCCAATGCACTCGGCTGTTTCCAGATAATGCTCTTTGGGGTTTGGGGAGTGTTTTCAACATGAGATCTGCTCTCAGTACCAATGCTTTCATTCTTTTTGATGTTTGTGTACTAGCTTGCTCTTGAGTATGGGGGCATTGCCCTTCTGCGTGCAGTTGGAAGGACAGAGCTTACAGAGTGGGCCAACAGAACAGTGAAGGAGACCTGACTTCTGCTTATTCTCTTGCCACAGTGACTATTTACTTCTATAGGAAAAAAAAAATTAGGTTGTGTTATTATTGCTGTGGAGGGTAGGGGAAAGGAAGTGACTGCTTATTCAAATTTTCAGAAGCGTTTTCTGTTAATATGCTAAAATAATTTTGTGAGGACATTGAATCTACAGTGAGAGCATGTCGTGCCAGGAGAATCTTCAGCTCCGTAATTGTGATTGCTTCTGGTCTACCAGAAAGCAAGTAGTTAAAACATCCACTTTTTGGTTTAACATTTAAAGAATAGGAAAAAGAGATTGAATAAATCTATACATGTATGATAAATAACTGATTGGCTAATTTATTAGGGAGACATTTATAGACACAATGGAAGAGCAATAGGTGGTTCACAGACAATTTAAGAAGTCCCACCTGAAAAGTCAAGTCAGTAAGTGGGGCAGGGCATGTGTGGAGATGTGTCCTGTCTTTCTACTGCTGATCTGCCTCCTAAAGGTGAAACCTTGCCTGCCAGCATGAGGCAATCCTCTGCTAATCTGGGGAAATCCATTTTGTCTCAGTCAGTTGATATAGGCAATGATCTCTTCGCTCACACTGAGCTTTCTTCCTCAGAGGTAACTTGGAGGATGGCATTAGAAAGAACACTGCTCTCTCCACTGTGGAGATTAGCTCTGGTCACTCTCAGTATTTGGCTGAGAAACATGTTTGTCAGGGCATCCAAAATCTGTTGAAATGCAATGGCTGAAGTTTATGAAGATGACTCTCTGATGACACTTGCTTGTGCTAAAGTAACAACAGTTCTTTATTCATTCATGGAGGTTAAATTTCTTGCTGATTGGAATGCATCATTCTTGACCCTGGCAGACATGATCTCAGCTCTTATGGGTCCTTCTCCCTGTCAGGGCCTGTGTCTATGGAATTCTTCAGAGAAGATCCCTGAAGAGCCTAAAGTCAGCTCTCCTGACATCCATGGTTAAATCTTACTTGCTGCCTTGCTTACTTCTCACCTTATGATAAAATCGACAATCTCATGGTTGCTGCAGCCAAGGCTGCTCCCAACCTTTCACATCTCCAACAAGACCTCCTCCATTTTGTAGCACAGTGTCAAGAAGCACACCATTCCTCGTAGGGTCCTCTACTACCTGTGACAGGAAATTGTCACCAGTGCTTTCCAGGAACCTTCTCTACTGTTAGTCTCTTCGCTGTGTTGCTTCTTCGGCAGGTGTCAGGACGGTTAAAGTCCCCCAACAAGAACCAGTGACTGTGACTTTGAGGCTGCTTTGAGCTGCTGGCAGAAGGGCTCATCTACTTCCTTCTACTGATCAGATGGCCTGCAGCAAACACCCACAACAGTGTCTCTGTTTCTGGTCTGTCCTGTAGTCCTGACCCTTAGGTCATCATCAGTCCCAGGACAGAGCTTGATATATGCTAAGTGTTGTCTCACATAGAGGGCAACTTCACCACTGTGACTTCCTGGCCCACTTCTCCTGAGCAGTGCATGGCCCTGCATGACAACATTCCAGTAATGCTATCACATGGGAGCTATCCCATCACGTCTCCATAACTGTGATGAGGTCGAAGTCCTGCGGGTGCACACGTATCTCCAATTGCTCCTGTTTGTTGCCCATACTGCGTGCCCCGGTGTGCAAGCACCTTACAGAGCTATTTGATTGTGCCAGTATCCCTGTGGGGATGCTCCATAACCTGTGTTGTGGTTATATCTTTGGCTGCTTGTGCTGGCTTGAGTTGTTCCCTCTTTAGCCTTTTTTTCCCACTGGTGTGGTTGCTGTAGTGCTCCCCTTCCCACACCCAATTCCTGTTGAGCCTATGTCCCCATCCCCCTTCCTTAAAGCTCTCTCAATGAACCCTGCTAACACAGGGACCTACCTACTTGTTGCCAGCAGCCCCAGTGCAATAGGAACTGACCTAAACACTTAGCACTCTGATCTTTACCTGTTTAGTTCTTTCCGCTTATAACATTTTGCATGATTTAGGAAAAAAACAGCTAAATTTTCCTATTCTTTTCAGAAGAAGAGTAGGAAGAAGCCCCTTTTTAAAAAAAATTCAGAAACTGATTAGGAGAAACATCTACCATAGCACAGGACAGTGCTCTTTTTAAGTCAACTCTCTACATATTCTTCTCTTAAAACCAAAAACCACATTTTTTTTTAGCTGGCTTTTTCATAGAAAGCCTCTAACTGTTTTAATACTTTCTTTTTCTGTAATGTTTTGTGTATACATGCATGTGTTCCAACTCTGCATGGAAACAGCTTTCTCCCTTTTAACTCTCCTTTTTAAGCTGAGCTAAAATAACATTTATTAAAAATTACCTTCAAGGATTGAAAGTCGTCTTCCTCTCTCTTCTGAGCCCTGGCCTGTTGTGAACCTTAGTGCCTAAGTTTTCCTTGCATTAGTGCTGCTCAATCTTTATGGCCTAAATGTATCTAGGGCATTCTGCAGCTACTCCAGCACACTCTGTGGCTATTTTTGGCAATGTAGCTTTTGTCTGGCAGTGCTAGAGAGGGATGGCATATGCTCACTGCTGTGCATGTGACTTGATTTAAAGGTGAATGTGGCTTTGTTTATATATATGTATTTATCAGAATTTATAAAACCCTACTCTGTGTAATGTAGAAACCCGTACAAATTTAATATGCTTGACTGCAGGAGTTTTATTCTCCTTTTTTATGTAATTGTATGCTCAGTGAACTGTGCATTAGAAAGTGAATTAGCAAGTTAATTTACCCTACATGCCAGTGATAGAATAGCTTTTTACCTCCTCAGGCCATGTGATCTGAACTGTCTGTGAATGTATCAGAATACACAAACACTCCTTTTAGAGCCATTGCTGGGAGGGATGTTGTTAGTTTAACCTATTCTCTCCCTAGGTTTTTAATTCTGGTTTGCAGTTACTATCTGTGGGGTGTTTTTGGACATGCTCTGAGTGAGCTGGGTTTTGGTTTTGTTTGTGTGCTTTCCATGCTTCATGTGCTCTGTCTCAAGGGAACCTCCTGCAGAGCAAGTTACTTGCTTGTCATCTGAATAAAGATAATAAAATTAATGATTATAATCTGTAGTATTCCTAATCAAAGGTAATTAATATTTACACTCTATTTTAAGTTTGCAACTCAAACTACACAATGGTTAGCAATCTGCTTCCCTAATATTCCATAAAACCTTCAGGCTCAGTTTCCTGGGAACAGCTCTAGAGCCTTAGTTACAGTTCCTACGACAGGGTAGCCAGTCCTCCAGCAAAATTTGGTTTTAGATTTTTTCAGGTGAAGGACTGAAGGACAATGTTTGCATCAGAATCAGTAATTTGAATGATAGACAATAGGAATGTTTTCATCTAAAGATGTAGATCCGAGTTATGAGAGGCTAAGTGCTGTTTAGTGCTCTGGGGATTTTCATTGCTGAGGGTGTATGGGAAGGCTCTGACAGGACCACATGCTCAATCCGACTCCCCCAGGCTCCCTGGTTATATCACAGCCACATGGCTGCTTTTCACATTGCAGGACAGGACTTTGCTGGGTGTGCCTTTCTGAGCTCCTGTGCATGGACCAGCACGCAGAGTGGGTGGGAGAAGCCCTTGTGCCACAGGAGTACAGTAATTATTATGGCTTAGTGTAGAACCAGCATGTTTATTAGCTGTTGGTACTGAAATGAGAGGTATAATGATGCCATGATTTTGTTGGTGTGACAAATCCAATTTTATTTGGTTTGTAACAAAATGTTTAATGAATGACTTGCAGAGGAGAATTATGTTTGGTGATATCACACAGATGTGTGTTATGTCTTAAACATGGTGTAGAGTAGATAGAGCATAGATATTTCTTAAAATTTGGATTAAATATGCTATTTTTTAAATATTTTTTTTTTGAGGGTGAATTTCGTTGTACAGCAGTTGCTGTTAATTTGTTAGCAACTGATTTGCCATATTGAGCAAAGTGTTAACATTAATGACTGTATTATGATTGTTGAAAAGGCTCATTTGTTATCAAGCCAGTAGAAACACATCAAGAATTACCTGATGTCCAAGAAATGTGAAAATGCCAAATAATATGTTTTTTACTAAAATCTTAGAGCTGCCTAAGCAAACAATCTTCTTATGTACACATGCAAAAATTTTTCTTTAAAGTCAAGGCCCCATCTCAATTCAGTTTTTGATTTTGAAATGGCTGTTGGATTTTTTAGTATTGCTGTAGTTTATCTTTGCATTAAGCTGTTTGAAAAGGGAGGTGGAGGTGTGTTTTAAACAATTGAAGGGTTATTCAAGGCAAACATGGAAGCTCCACTGTTTGGCGTGCCCATTTTATTTGGGAGCAGGTTGGAGCTGGCTGACCAAGGCCTCCTTGCCAGGCAGTGTGTTTTGAAATAGGAAGTGGGGCAGTGTGGTAGACAGCTGCCAGCACCAGTAACGGGTGGCTTGAGCTGCTTAGCCGAGGCTAAGCCCAAATCTATTGACGCAGAGCACGGGGAAGTGCTCCGCAGACTTCTCCCCCCTCCCTGTCCTTGCATATAATCTCATGATGCTGTGGATGTACAAACTCCATTTTGATCAGATGTTGGGCCAGGAATGGTGAGAGCTGGTCAGTTTTGACCCCGAAAGGATATCTCGATGGCGTGCGTTCTCCACACTTTCTGAAACTGCACCTTCTTCGATGACACCACCTCCTTTCTACTTCAGGTTTGCAAAATTGCTGGCCTGAAGTTTTTAAATGTAGGCTGGGAGATTGAAGCCATGCATACAGGGTGATATGGATCAAGCTATGGATGCACAGTAGACCTCTGCAGTGTAAATGAGTGTTCAGTACTGAATATAATGGATGAAATAGGTAAGCACCATGCTTTTCATATTTCCTGAAAAATACCTTTTAAATGGCTTTCCAATTAAAATTTGTAAATGGAAAACATTATCTCTGGTTGTGAGGTGCATTTAGTTGTTTTCCTTTGTACTTTCGCTTTATAATTAACTGTAAGAACTCTTACATGATGCAGGGGGTTGCAGAAGAACATTCTGCTAATATATTGATATTCTGATTTTCTTTTTTTCAGGACAGATTATGAAAGGGAAGGTTTTATCTTTCTGCAGTATCTGCTGTTAATATCAAAGTAATCCATTACTAATTGTTTTCTAAAACACCAGATTACTTATTAAAGTTGACTTCTTGGTTATAAGTAGCCATACTCTTGATATATAGTGCAGTTAGCTACTTGTTCACAACATAATTCAGTCTAATTAATTTCAAATCTACAAAACAGGAAGGGGCCTGTTTGTCTATAATGAAGTCTTTTACATAAGCTAAAGTCTGCAGTTGCTAAAACAGCTGCAGTGCAACATCCCAATTCCAGAAATGCTAACAACTTTGGTATCAGAACATTTCCTCTCCTTCATCCACTCTAGGCCAGACAACTGGCAAAAGATGATCTGTGGTATGGAAGCACGGCCAGAGTTATTCCCCAAAGGGTGAATTAATGGTGCTTTTTGTAACTCTTAATCTCTTTAGTTATTCAACGTTGTACAGGCACAGCATGAAAACAAGACTATTATTTTGTGTTTTCTCTTCTACTTTTATTTAGGTTATTTCCTGGTGAATAAACATAGCAAAAATATTTTTAAAAAACCAACAAAAAACAACACAAACCCAAACAGCAAACCATTTTTTTAATGAAGGTACTTTTTTTGCTGTTCCATTTTGTCATTCAGTATGTCTGTTTGACTTTTTGGTTGTTGCCTGATGCGTTTACTCTGTAAACTTTAGGTTATGTCATAAGGGTATCCTTTTTGTTTACTGTGAACTGTCTCTGAAGTAATCACTTAATTGCTCTTCATTTCCTTTGCTCTAAGTGCTACTTAACATGCCTGGAAGTAGCCTGATATTGAATAGTAGCTTGATGCTATCATTCTTTCTATGTGCAACACCTTCATCTGACCCTTATTTCCCTTCATTGACAGCTCACAGTCCCTGTACAGAGACTGTCCTTTTCTTCATCCTCTGTACCCCAGCTGAAGCAGTAATTTATTTTCTCCCCCAGCAATTGGTGTCTGGCATGTCAGGCTCTAGAGCTAGCCTGGAGGGGTGGAAGTCACCACAGGGGCTGTAAACAGAGGAGTCAGCACCTCCTGGTGTTGCCTCACATTGTGGTGCTTGCCTTAGCACCCAGCATTGGTCAGGCAGCCCTTGCCCATCATGGTGCCATGCCAGAGGGCACAGCCCCAGCACAGGATGTGTTTGTGCTCACTTAACAATCAGAGGTCCTGGTAAATGTGGCCTGATTTGATCTCTGCAACCTTCATTTGCTTACATCATGACTATTATATTGGGATTATGCTGAAAGTGAATTGAGTATGTTTCCTTACTCTCCAGATAAGGTTGTGAAGTTATGTTAATGAATAATCTGGGGAGTTTTGAATTTGTTATTTTATTTGGGAGCAGGTTGGAGCTCCCAAATAATCCAAATTGGTTAAGTGGGGCACGTGAAACTTTGTGCTTCTGGAAATAAAGGGTTGCTGGCACTATCTGATGGCTTATTACTGTTCATGCATGCTATCTTCCTTGATGGTTATAAAAATTTCTCCCTTTTTTTAATTCCTGATCTTAGATTGATCTTTTTTTCTTGGGAGTGGGGAGCTCAGGGAAGGGGAGAATGGTGATGCTGAGCTGTGGAGTAATTGTGAGGGGGGGAAAAGCAGTAAAAGTAAGCTGAGACCACCTACCTCACTTTAATTTCAATGTAATCAGAACATCAGATATGAAAAGCTGTTGCTGTAATCTGTTGTATCATTGCCAAAATCTTTGGAAATTTAATTCATCTGAAATCCTAATACTGGTTACTAAAGCAGTGGAATTCTGCAGCTATCAGATAATGCTGGAAAGTAGAAATGAAAGTATAATATAATAAGAAAATCATTATTGGAGGATGTGATCAGAGACAGAATTTTATTATAAGGCCTTGATTAAATGAATTCATAGAAAACAAGGCAAACCTTTAGGTCATTATAACTTACGTTGATATAATTTTTTTACTTGGCTATTTTTAAAAATCAACATAATAATAAAATCACTAAATTAAAAAATAAATTCCTATATTTTGATGCTATTTCAGTAGAAAAGAAGAATAAAGAGCTGGTGTGGAATTCTTCAGTACTTATAATAAGAAAATACTACAAAGTGAGAGGTTTTGATGTCTCTTGCTATGTCTCTTTCCTGTGTGGTGCTACAAAGTCAGAGCTGCTGCAGTTCTTAAAACCCGTGTCCTGTGTCCAGGATTTGTATGGGAAACAAAAGCAGAGGCCAAGGCAGCGTAAAATGATGCAGGTGGGAGGGGTAGGGAAGGTGGAGTAGCTTGTAATTCACAGGCTGTGAGTGCACATCCTCGGTACTTGGCTTCCCACCCCTCTGGCCTCGTTGGACAGCAGATCTGTATTCACAGAAAGCTGGCATTGAATAGGGACAGCTAAAGGTGTCATTCCTATGAAATAAAAGGTTTGTCATGACTCTTCAGAGCTAGGGTCATGTATTGAAGTATGGCTTCACTTATGTTCTTCCTGCTTATGCTCAGGGAGATATATTACTAGGATGAGAAGCCCATCGTACATCTACAATAACTGAACTACCTATTTGATCAAATGGAAATGATAATGCCTCTTTCATTTGGTCTCTTTTTTCACCTGCAAAGAAGATTGCACAGGTTTCTTGGACTAAAAAGAAAACCAAATCCATAGATCAGAATATGTATGGAATGTTTGCTTCTTCTGCCTAGGGTGATAGGATAGAAGCAATTTTTTGTTCAACAAGTCACAGCTCAGAAGGAAAGCAGATCAGTTCCAGCTATCTGAATCAAAGCAAACAAAATTGCTGTGGGTTTTTGTTTTTTTCTAGGCAGTAAAAGATTTGAAATACACATATTGCTCAGCAACAAAACATCTTGGAAAAAGACATTTATCCACCTGCCTGAAATGCATATGCTGTTTGTTCTCTGAAAGTGTGCAGTCAATGCATGAAGCAGAGTGAGACGTTCACATTTGGTGACAAATGTTCTTTGGAAATCTTCTCTTCTTGGTTTTGAAAACTTTACCACAAAATTGTCAAAATAAAAATGAAACAGTGTTTGAAGATCTGCCATATTTGAAATTATAATTATGCTATTAAATGAAAGCCTGAGGATAGCGGAGACTTTGACAGGGACTACATATGCTTCCTTTAGTCATGAATAATAAAAAATGGGGATGCTAATAAATAGCTATTGCTTGTACTACTACTTTTATAGTATAATATTAGTTTTGGGTTTTCTATGATGTCAGAGGACATCAATAGACACAGCAAATTTACATGGTCATGTAGCTTTGACTTTCAAGCTTAAGTGATATTTTTAACACAAGGTAGCTGAAAAATAATTTGAAATGGCTCTCTGCTATTTTTAATGTGTCTAGCACTTAAAAAAAAAAATCCATATAATCCTCTTGAAACAGATGGCTACAGTGAGTTAAAATCCCATGCTAGGATTTGGGTTTTTACCTGGTACTGAAACCAATGTCATGACACAGGGTTGAATCACTCACTTCAGAGGTGAAAACTGATTTCAATGCTGTTTTAAAAAAAAAAAAAAAGGCTGGGGAACCATGGAGACCCTTAGGATGTAGAGCTGGCTGTTAGATTTATTTCTTTTAGTTTGAGTTGTCTTTTCTGTCTATCTTGGAGCGTGGAAGATGGTGTCAACTAACTTCACAACCTTTCCTTCTGTGAGAAAGGAAAAACAGGAAGCTAAAAAACGTTAACTTCAAATTCAGTAAATACTTGGGATGCCTAACTAAATACAAGATTTCAACTGGAATTTTTTAGTTTAATTTTATATCAGGATGACCCAGGAATGGGGGAGAGGACTGAGGTGTGAAGAAGAGGATGTTGGTATTAGTCTTACCTAGAACTAAAACATGCATGTATTTTCTTTTTTTTAACAGATCAGCTGCTTTTTTCATCTACAGAACTACAGTCATGCTTCTAGAGATGCTGACAAAACATTGGTACTCTTGTCCAGATAGCTGGAAATGATTTAATATAGCTGGTGATTAATGAAAGGAGCACATACTAGTTCAGTGTGCTTGTTTCCTGCACTCTTTTCATTGTAAAAGGAGACAAATGAATGGAAGGGTAAAGTGTTGACACACATTTAAGTTTTTACTAAGTTTCAGGTTAAGTCACTTAGTAGTTAAAATTTTTATCCTGGTGCATTCTAACAATTAACCAGAGATTCATTTGAGCCAACAGACAGCAAAGTTGCAGCCTTTCCTTGAATTCAGATCTGAATTGCACTAAAATGCATTTAAACTTGACACACCCCGTTCTGACTGTTCTACTGTCTATTTATGAAGTGCACACAAGACAATATGTTGTGCTCAGCAGGGAAGGAAGAGTGCAGTCCAAGTTAAAGCCTCAGCTGGGCAGTACCCACAACTCTGAGGATGCAGGTGTGCCCTGGCTGTTCTCTGCCCTCAGTTCTCCACAAGTGCTCAAGCATTTGCACCTGCCTCCTCAGTCAGTTTTGTCACCAACTGCAGCACTCAATGGGCTGCAAGTATGTAAGTATAAACAGCTAAAGAAATATCAAGCAGCTTGATAGCTTAATATTGAATTGAAGGATCTGAATTGTAGGGAAATGAATAGATCCTGTGTTTTAGATGTATAATTTTACTGTGATGTCTTGAGATACATTCAGAACTTCCTTATGCTCCCCTAGTTTTCAGTGTAGGTCATTCCCAGCAAGCTGAGGGATAAACCAGAATACAGAAGATTTTTCAAGGGATGTCAGAGAGTTTCTTTACTGAAAGCTGAATATGTCCTTCAGGCTGGTAGCTCACAGTATCTGTTTTTTCTAAGGCCCTTACTGCAAAGCCTGTTTTAGCATTCCTAATTTATTGTTTTAATACAGGAAAATAGTGCTTGGAAAGAGCAACTTTGGCACCTTGGCAAGACTATACACATGTGAAAATGTCTTAGTATTCTGGGAGAGTTTCTTCTTCCTGGTAAAATTTAGGAAAACTCTGTGTGATTCTTAGGAAGGTGTATAGGAGGTGAGAGCTCATCTTGTAGATGCAGTCACTCGAGAAACTGAGTTTCTCTGGACTTCAGTGACAGGCTGCTGTTAGGCCTGTTGGCACATGCTAGTTTTAATCTTTAAAAAGCTGGTGTTGGGGCACAGTCAGATATTTATTTTTCCTACTCTACTCACTTTACTGAGAAAGTTTTTCATCTTGACATGCCTCTATTCTCAATTTCTTAATGCTTCTTTAGCTGGACTTGCATCAAACTGCAGAGCAAGCAAAGAGTGTATGAAGAGGGATATTGGGACAGGGAGTAGGTGATTTGAATGTTGTTACATCCATTAGGAGTGTCCTGAACAAGAAGTACTGCTGCTGGGTCTGCCAGATGAGTAGTTCAGAAACTAGGTTATTGTGAAATAACTTGCTACTGTTGCAGTCACAGATTATTTGTGTGCTTTTAGCTGAGGAAAATGTGCTGTATTTGTGCTAAATGCATGTTTTATGCCATGATATATACATCTGTGCTGCTTTGATCTATACTTGTACAACAGCAGAAGGGTAGGGTAGCCTTGGGAGGACAGATTTGGAGGAGGCACTCCAGTGACTTTGTTTAATTAAATCATAACCAAGTCCTTCCCTCAGCTATATGAAATGCAAAGGTAGTTTTCAGTGATGCACACTTTAATAGCCTGAATGCATACATGGAAGCAGAGGTGATATTCCATAGGACTACAGCAGACCTAAACATGACTTAAAAAGGAGGTTGTGACGCTCAAAGTTGTCAGTGAGTCCTTAGGCCCTTTCTGTATTTTCTGTAGTTTCCACAGTGGCCCAGTGAGACCCAGTCCCCCAAGCCTTGCAGTCAGTGTTGGTAAGCTCTTTTTGCTTAATGAAGCTGTGTCCCCAGACTCCCAGGGGCCCACAACCTTATGCATGATGTAGTGCCTGCTGTGTGCTGGTTTGTCAGCCTGGAGTGGGTGATGTGCCCTTGATTTATGAAGCTTGGTCATCTGTCCTATATAAAAAAAACATTTTATATATTCTGTCTAGTCCTGGTGAAATATGTATATTTGCTATAACAGAAGCAGCTGTGAAGTAGAGATTAGCTTTATAAGGGTCTTTCCTCTCTGCTTCAGCCTTGAAGCTGGCTGACACACTGGCCACAGAACCCCTTGGGAGCTGGTGTAGTGTAGAGTGTGTATTAGCATCAATATCTGCCCATTTTTTTTCTTAGACTGCCCCTTCTGTCCCCTGGACATGCAGAAGGATATGCAAAGAGTGAGGACAGGAGACAACACCAAGAAATTTGACTCTCTCTTTTCCCCTTCTGAAGCCTGAGCTCTACTTTCTACTTGGTTTTGCTTTAGAAAAGTCTTCCTCACCATGTGGCAACTGAGCCCAGGGCTCCATATGCTAATGGAGAGGAACTTTATTTCCCTTCTTTAACTTTCTTAATTAGCATTTTCATTGCCTAATCTACATGGCTCAGCCTGTCTGCATGCCTTCTCTTGTTACAGTCTCTAAAGTAAGTGATTTAAGAATTTGATAATTATATACCTTGAAAAACTAATTTGTGTAATCATCTTGCTAGATTAAAAACACCTGCTGCTCTCTAGTTTTTCTCTGTGGAAAGATTGATACTCTGGATGGCAAAATTAGGAACGGACTCAGTGTTAAGTTTTGTGACTTTGAGGACTGCTAGGGATTGCTGAAACTCCTTCACAGTGAATTTTTTCTCCCTCATGGTTAAAATAGGAGGACCACTTTTGAATAGGAGAATGAAATATTTATTGTTCATTGAAGTGTTAAAATTTTCTGACTTAAACCAGTGTTGCCTTGCTCTGATTTCTCTGGATTTCTTCTTCAGTCTTCAATCAGTATAACATGAAGGGCTTCTGGCAATCGTATGCTCTATGATTCCCTGCATTTCAACACTCAAGTACAGCAATAATGTAACAAAGTCATGTCAGAGAAAGTGTTAAAATCAGCTCTAAAATGCAGCCTCAGATTAAAGCACTTTGGGATGGTTGCTGCTATTTGATACATCTGGGTCCTCATACCCAGAAGAGCACTAATGATGTCTGTGGCACTTAGTAAGAGAAAATGCAGTTGTGAACACCTCTTTCACACAAACAAAACTGTAAAAACAAGTACAGTGTTGCAGATGGTTTTATGAAGAAAAAAATCAACCAAAACAAATGAAAAACCCCAATCACAGATGAGAGATCTGCCAACTGTTATGTAAATATAGAGAAATCCTTAGAAATCTCCACTAAGATGTCTACATATTTAATACGCCATTAAGCGCTTAGCCTTGGGAGGGAGGCCCACATAAGGCTTTTTCTCCATCTTCAGAGCCAGTAGCTCAGTAACTATTTCTCAGCTGCTCCATTTAAGCCTGAACTCATGTAGTGAAAAGAACCCTTTCTTGGTTTGTGTGTGGTTCATTGAGCAAGGTGGCTGCTTAAAACCAGGAGTGTTTAGTGTTATTCATCATGTCACCCTTTGCTTTTACCCCAGCTGACCTTCCAGCTCTGCAGAAGGGAACACAAGCAGTAATTAATCAGCCCATGCTTATTATTTCACGTCACTTGCATGATTTAGACAAAAGGAAGAAGAGGAATACAAATGCAAAATATTTTCCTCCATTTGCTTTTAATGGGATGGAGCACGACAAGGTGGGCTGTCTGGTTTGTTACGGTGAGTTTAGGTGGTGTTCTGCCTTTGGTGGTGGATTATTAATTATGTGCAGTTGGCTGGGTGGGCACCTCTTAAAAGGAAGAGCCAGAGCCACCCTAGGCTGCTCAGCTGTAGGGAGAGGGGCTGTCATATCTACATTAGAAGAATTAAGGGCTTTGTAAGATAGAGAAGGAATATCTTGAGCACTTCTTTGTATTCAGAATGTTTTGTAGGAATTGTTAATAGCTAGTGGTCCGTGGGACACAGTGAGCTTCATCATCAGGCACGCAGAGTATCTGTTAAAAGCAATACAAGATACCTCTGAAAGTAGTTTTATGAATAAATATGAAAAACATACATGTAACAGTGTAGCTTATTATTTGTCCAGTGTTTCACATGCTTAGGAAACTAAGCTCTCATAAGGCTTGTTTTGAGAGCTTTTCTGGGGGGAAGTGGTGACGTGTCTTATAGTAGCAATTAGACACTGGTGAACCTGGAACATATTTATGACTTTCTGGATGATAGTATTGGAACTGGAGAGGCATTTTCTTTCTACTTAACTGGTGTGGTTCCTTCTGATTTGTACTTATCTCAGAGGAATCTAGTTGTTTTCTGTTTTGTCTGTCCCTGTAACTTGCCTTACTTTCCCATTTTGTCATACAAACCTAGAGTAAATGCCTTCTGTAGCAAATAGGGATTGATTTGCCAGTTCAGATCTGGTGAAGAGCCTGAATGGACTTAAATTTATGCATAATGGTCTCTTGTCTTAAAGAAGGATTGCAGATCTTCTGCATTGGATGAGGTGCTTATAGGGTGGGAGCTTTGAGTACTGCTAATGTGCAAGGGAGTTTTTCACATATGCAAATATGTTATTTAGCTTCCTACTGGAGATGTACAGCCTGACTCACATGCACCGTGTGATGCATGAACTACTTGGAGTACAGTGTCCTTCTCCCAGGTTGCTCACAGCCTCTTAATCATTATAATATCTAATCCCAGATTAGAAGTTGAAGAAGAGCAGTTTCCAAAGCCAGTCAGTGTTCTTTAGCTCCTGACCAGATGACTCACTAGCATATCTTTAAGAGATTTCCTTGGAACATCCATAGAAGATTATTGTTCTAGCAGAGATCTGAGAGCATCACAGACAAATTCATGTCATCTAAATATAACATTAATTCTTCCAAGGGGAAGATAATTTACAGCCCTATTTTTTTTTTAATTTTTACAATATTATCAGAATGATCTTCTAAAACAGTTGTATTCACTGCTGCATGTAACTTGGCATGTTACCTGAATTACTTCCAAATTGGGAATTGACAAGTGTTCTGTACTCTTCCATATAATTCCTGTTATTTTGAGGTATGATGATAGGAATTTTGGTTTTTAATCCACACTACTTCATTCCAGTGTACACTGAGCACAACTATGAGGGGAAGAATTAAGTGAGGTACATTCTGCAAGTGAAAACAAATTACATGTTTAGCACAATCTAATTGCATAGGTCTAGTCTTCTACCAAAATAATCTTTTCCTGGTTTACCAAAAATTAATTAAAGCTGAAACTCCTTAATTCATATTATTGTTTATCATATTCTACTAACAGAATTCAGGAAAAAGGTTTTGAACTCCCTACTCAGGATCAACTCTCATTGATTTTGAGACTGCTAGTGTCATCAAAATAAAGTCAAATGTGGACAACATAAACTTCTACATAGGGTGCAAATTAATCTCTTTTCTTGCTACTATCTCAAATGAACTTAAATACTTTTAAGTATATACATTCTTATGGTTGCTTCCCAGTCTAGATGCAGCAATAGTAGGAGGTTTAACTTGTACAGCTAAATTTAGACTGCTCCTAATTTATAGAAGGGTAGGAGGAGATGACAGCTAGGACTACCTACTGCTAATTATGCAGGTATGAGTATCAGTTCACTGTGACACTAATTACTGTTCATTTGAGTAGTTTGAAAATGTGTAGGTTTGGCATTAGTTTTTGTTAGTGAATTTTGGAACTTTAAAAATAGAGGGTAGTTCTCTTTTTCTCTGGCTTTGCATAGTAGCACTGATGTAGTGCTGTCTTGAATCAGGTGCTGTTGCTCAAGGTGGTGTAGAAATGCCAAGGAAAGATCTGTCCAAAGATCTGACAGATTTTTAAAGCTATGTGAATGTTCAAAAATTGGCAAAGAATAGTGATTCTCTTGAAAAATAGTTTCCAACAAAAAAATCAGTCTGTTGAAGAGCTGTGGTGGTTAGGATGCTTTGTATGCTTTACAGGCAGCCTAATTCCCATCCAAAATAGTCTGTATTGTGTAAGAACACTGAGAAGAATAATAATTTGTGTTATTATTAAGGCTGCAATCAGTTCCAAATCACTCTGTTCCTAAGACCTCTCTGAAGATCACATGCCTGTTTTTAACATAAAAAAAAAAATCATATTCAGCTTTATGGTGTTGGTAGATGGAAGATCTTTTGTATTTGTTGCTTTGGTTTTTTTCAGAGTCTATTTTTCTGCTTTTTGGGTGTTAGAATAAAACTGCTCTTGTTCCTCTTCAAACATACTCCCAAACAAAGCTATTTAAAAAGTATGATACCATTTTTCCCACTTATCTGTTGTGATCTGTGCTGCAAAGCAGACTATGGAGAGCAAACACTCAGCTGTGAGAGAATCTACCCCCAGGCTTCTTGTTAGGCCATGCATAGCATGGGACTTGTCAGCTGAAGAGCCACAAGAGGTATTTCTGGCCCTTTACTGGGTGAAGAGAGAAAAAAGAGAGTGGACAGGTCACAGATCACGGAATATTCTGAATTGGAGAGGACCCACAAGGATCATCAAGTCCAACTTTTAAGTGAGTGGCCTTTCAGGAATTAAACCTTCGTGTTTTTAGCACTGTATTCTCACCAACAGAGCGAGTGTCAGTGTGTAAAGAGGAGGGATTGTGCTGTCTATAAAGGAATGGTTTGAAGGATTGGGGCTTGGCCTGGGGTGGGCGACAAACCATTGGAAATGTTGATGCTGCTGCCTTTAGGTAGCTGGAGACAGCCTCAGGCTGTAGTACTCACCACAGGTCTCTCCTAAACACTGTTCTGGAAGGGAAATGCAGCAGGGTGCTAGAATCCAGGAGATGAGTTTAACACATTACAAAGCAACTCTTGATGCAGGTGATCAGTGAACTGATGAGGAGTTGCGCTCTGTTGAACCTGCTGCTCACAGACACTGCTAGGTGATGGAAAGGTTGAGGGCACCTTTAAAGTGCTGTCTGGCAAACCTTAGTTCTGCAGAGTGTTTGTCTCAACTTGCATTAGCTTTTGGCATTGATCGTCCACTAAAAGCAGGAGAAGTGCTTATTGGAAGTCAAAAGTGCTGATAAATTTATTTCGTTTTTGTTTGTTTTAATGGCAAAGCTGGCACTGCAATAGGTAAGCATTAATGAAATTAAGTTAGTTGGCATTCCAGTTGTTGGAAGTAATGTTTTTAAGTGTTTTGAACAGATACAGAGTGCATCTTGTGTCCTCTATTGTATTGCTGTGATAGGAGTCCTAATTGATCAGTACCTGATCAGTGATGTTCTGCTTGGCTGTGCTGATGAAAGGCTGTGAAGCAAGGTGATCTCTTACAAAGCAGCATCATGCTTCAAAGTGATTGACTTTGAAATGTTCATTGTGTTGAATGAAGATAAACCAGTAAGATGGACACGAATTATGTTATTTTAGTCACATTCCATAGAGCTTTAATAATCTTGTAGCTTGGAACCTCAGTGGTGATGAGCTACTCACTGCCCATAAAAATGCTTTCATGAAAGATTGAAGCAGGTTTGATGAGTTCTGTCTCCCTGTGGAATGGCAATCCACATGGGCAAGGCCTAAAGAATAACCTTTTTACATAAGTCCATTTGCATCCTAAAAATAATTTCTGCAGTGCAATACTGGAGCCCAGGAAGCATTTAGTGCTAGTCGGACTCCAGCAGTAAGTGATCTGTGTGGTCTCAAGTTTTGTGCAACAAAACCTGGTATGTGTCTTCCATATAAGCAAAAATTTTATAGTTATAATTTAGTCCAGCCAGGAAGGGGAATGTGGGGATCCTGCAGGCAATTTGTGGGAACCATTGCACTGTTGGTATGGAGCGAGTTCTGTCCAGTGGTTGCCTTCAAGAAAACTTAATGGCTCTGGCAACCAGCCTCCCAAGCACAGTGTGAGCAAAGGGAGGGGCTAGGGGATAGTGCTTGAGTGACTTGCCTGAAGGTGAAGCAGTCTCGAGCACTTTTCCCTCCCTATTTTTCCTGTTGAAGGCAAAGAAGGCAGGCATGGTCAGCCTGTCTGAAGTTACTGGACCTGCTGCCACTGGCTATCAGGCATCCAGCATGGGCTGCCTGGACTTTCTGGTATATAACTAATATAGTGAACAATGCATTTCTGCATAGAGTCAAGCACTAAGATTGCAGCATTATAGTCTTGATCCATTTCCTCCTTTTTTCACTGCTTATGTAATGCATAAATTTTTGTGATGCTTTGTTTTTGTGCTGAAGTGGAATATTTGGTGTGCATTATAGAGCAATAGGTTGACTTTAAAGTATTGCACTGACATAAGTCATTTGCAATAAGCACTCCAGTGAGACAGTCCATTTTTTCTCCTTTGGTTGACCAAACGAAAGAATCATACCCAAGAACGCGGTCTAAAATTAAATAACTCTAGAGGCATACTTGGTACACTATGGTTTAGTCTGGCAATCCTTGTAAAACTCTTTGAAGACAGGGACATAAAATTTATAAAATTTTATATAAAATATTGTTGATAAGTCCTCATTGTTTCTGGGGTAAAATTTAAAGACTTTTCATTAAATTTAATGTTTAGCTTTGCTCTCAGAAGGAGTGGGATTCTTCATCTTTGTTGGTAGGTCTGTCAAGGCTAGGCTGCTACCATGAAGTGTGTGGCTTAGAGGTCTAAATTCTTTGTTTTCTCAGTCCATGATAAAGAGAAGGCCACTTTATTGTATTAAAGAGCTGTAATTCCATGAAGCATTTTGTAAAATCAAGACGTTTTGCATAATAAAATAACCCCAAGTGAGAATTTTATCCTTCTCATGCCTAATTTGAATTTTACAAGGCAGATGGCAAATAATAAAAGTTGTCCAATATTTCCCATTTAAAGAGTCTTGTTTCAATCTCTCTACAAATTTAGCTAGATTTAAATGATTTGACCTCTATTTCTCTTTTTCCAGGTTCTCTCCCTCCTTTTTGTTTTCTTCATCTTCAGCAAATGGACCAATTGCTAGAGAATGAGACATGAGAAAGCAATAGGGATTTTTCCTTCTTGAAAAAAAAAATCTTGGTATCAGTCTCGAGGGATAGCTTAAGGCCACAATGCTTTAATGAAAAGGTTTGAAACTGGAAACAGTATGAATTTAGTTTTAGAGCTATGCCTCCTCTTGACCTTTTGAGAATCTATTCAAATTAAATCTACTCAATAAAAAGTCACAGCTCATGCCTGTCAGGGATGCATTCAGCATTTGAGTGTTATATTTCTGTCCAGGATTTTTGGCTGAACTGAGGCAGCAGCCTTTCCTCTCAAGCGCTTTGGGCTAATCAGTGTTCAAATTATTCCTGATCCCCATGGAGAGAGTTGAGCATGGTCCTCACTGGAGCTCTGGGGTCTGAGGGGAAGCAGCCAGGGAAAAAAGTCCCAGTCTCTGCAGGCAGCTTTGGCACCAAGTGCACCAACTAGGAGTGTAGAGGCTTGTTTCTCTCCCATGCTGCCCAGATGCCTTCTGCTTGGTTTTGCAGGAAAAGTGGTGCAATGCCTCTGGGGAGAGGTGGGCATGAGGAGGTGTTTGGGTAAGGACAATGCTGCCCAGAGAAATACAGGGGTGAAAAGGAGAACAGAAAGAGGACAGACAGCGTAGCAGCTTCAGGAGCAAGAGAAGGAGGTTGAGAAGGCATGGAGAGGGGATGTAAGATGAGGAAAGGGACCAAAGCTGTTGCTCAATAGGATAAGAGGAACAGGAGCACGTCTAATGGAAAGGAATTTTGCTGGTATGTAAAGTTACCTATTTTTAATGCTATGTGTTCTTAAATTTTGGTGACTGATAAATGTCAGTGCATCATGCAAGCTTTTGGTTAACTTTCATGGTTTCAAGTTCAAGAACTGAAAAGTTAGGAAATCTCAGTGTGAAGGTTGACCATGCAACTTGTTTAATACAACTTATCCATGACATACTATCAAATAATTAAGCATGTGATTCTGTTATTGGAAATTAATAGCTCTCCCATAAGTAAGGCTAAATAACTGTGAAGGAAGTCAGGCATACCATCAAGTTGTGATGATACAGCTTAATGGAAACTTCAAATGTCTTCTGAGAGTTTGTAGTTGAATTGCTAGAAACAGTCCAAAAGCAAAGATTTGTGCACATCTTTATATTAAGAATGAAAAGCATTTGTAGCAAAATACTGAACACTGGAGGGTTTTAGTTTAAAATATTATCTGGGTTTGTTTTTTATTCTTAAAACTTGGTGTCAAATAGATTTCTTTTGATTTCAGCATGTTGCTGTGCTTAGCCAGATGTTTTACATTGCATATTCTGTCATATCATCATTATAAACAAATTTAAAATTAGAGCAGAAAAGTAAGGCAACAACTTTTGCACCTATTCTATATTTTGTCTGTTAGACACAATCCAAAGAGCACCATGGTAGATTTTCTCTAGGTAACTAAGGCATCAAATACAGTGACAATAGTCACTATTTAAATGCCCTATTTGATCTGTTGGATATACAGACTAACTATACATGTACTAAACTAAAAGCAGTGGAAAGGGTAAGGAAAGCTTTTTCGTGCTCCTGTTAAAAAAAAAAAAAAAAAGACTAAGAAATGTTTGGTTTGATTTATTTTCAGTAGCAACCCATTCCTACATGTGGTTTTTCTTCAGAAGACCTAATTTCCAGTGGTTGTTATAACCTGAAGATGGCTGAATCCTCTCAGACTGGTTTTGAAATTATGGAACATGCTTGAAATAAAAGTGAGTCAGTCAGAGATAAAAGGTTTCTCTGAAGACTGTAGAAGGGCAGAAAGTGAAATTAATGTCTCCAAAGGCCTAAGAACAGCAAATTATGGCAGACAAGCAATGCAATCATTAAGAGAGCTGACAAGCAATTGCTTGGAAAACCAATAACACCAATGCTTAAGGAACTAAAAGAGCATCTTCAGGGACTTGGAACGTTTTATGTTTTTATGATGTATGAAGAGTTTTTGCATCACTGAACTTGGGGCAAGTGTTTGTGCTGCCAATAGAGTGGTCTGTGTCTAAGAGAAATCAGCTGCCCATGGAGATTCTATAGAGAAACAAGTTTTGATTTTTCAGAAGACTTCTGCAGGTGGAGGGCTTGTGTGGAGAGTGTGGGGTGGCAGTGTATAAAGACCAGATGTACTTTTTAGTAGAGTGGCACTCAGCCTCAGTTCTGAGAGACAACTTGGGTAAAAAATATGCTTTGTTTTTGGTGATGAATTACTCATATAACACAAAGGCCAAAGAGCTCTAATAACCATTTAATGTATTCATAATAAAGACTTTTTAAAAGTAACTGTTGGTGTTATTTAAAGATTGCATGAAATATCTTCCTATTGAAATATATATCTTTGCCTTTCTAAACACATATTTATTATAGTTTTTCCAAATACGTGGAGCTCAGGAATTAAGATTGTGCAGACTCAGTTCTGTGCATGGAGTGTTGTAATTAGCAATTAGAATCTGCTGCCTTTCTGCAAAGGAATATGTAGCTCCTCAGGAAGCCCTATTTACCGACAGCTGGACAGCAGATAAGAATGGCTCCCTGAATTGAAAATAAATTTTCCAGGTTCCTGTGTTGTTTACTTTGAAACACAGGTTTTCCAGAAAGTGGTGTCTTGAGAATCTTGTTGAGCAATTAGCTATATTTGTCTTCTGCCTCCTTAAATATGATAGTGTAGGCCTGGCACAGCTTTTCTTTTTGACAGTGATTGAAGTGATTAGGGATAAGTCATGCAACAGAAATATATTTTCTTAAGTCAGTGTTACAGCTCTGTTCCCTGCTCAGTAATGGTAGGAAACATTCCTTTTTGCTTCACTGTTTCTGTGTACATGCATTTTGTACCACACTAAATGTTCATTTTATTTGGCTTGCAGTCATAGCATAGATCTTTTATATAAAAAGGACAGAAGAAGCAGCAAATGGAGTGTTGCACTTGCTCTAAGTAGTTACAGCATCCCTTCCAGCAAGGCAGAGGCAGGCTACCAGAAAACTGCCTGTCTTCCCAAGGCAAGAGTACTCTGAATTAGAGTAATGGCTTGAACGTGTGCATCCAGGAACTCAACTGCTAAATAACAGCACGGAGTCTTTGTAGTTTTAACTGTTTTAGAAATACTTATCTGTACAGAGTAGGTTATATAAACAAAGCCCAGTTTGTGTGACTCTTCCTGCTGTCTTTAGTTGAGAGGTGGTTGTTGCTATAGCAATTTGCAGGCATTATTCAATTTTTGTTTTTCTGAGGCGGGAAGGAGGACTCTGAACACCTCCTCAAAATTTGAGCTGCAGGGAGCTGTGCCCAAGAAAACCTGCAGCAGTGAAATGATTACCTGTGTTACTTATGTTGATCCCTCTGACGTGTAGGTAGCCTAGAATTCATCTCTGGAAGAGAAGTCCCAGCAAATGTTCCAGACATAAATCTAAGTGGCCTAAAGTATTGTTGTGTGAAGATAATTAGGTACCAGGAGCTGTGTAGCTATGTCAGTGTAATGCTTAACTTGGCTTTTCAGTCAAGTCCAGCTCCTGCAGTGGACTCTGGTGTTGACATGGCTCTCCCACATTCAGTTCAGGGTGCCAAGTCAAGAGCTGAAACCCACGTGGCAATGAACTTTTCCTTAGTAAACAAGGTTGTACTACTTCATTATTTTATTTAGAAGCTGCATATTTCAGAAAACTCAGCAACTTCTACAGCCAATTATAGTAAATTTTACCCCATGTTCTTTGCATGGAGTACTAAGTGCCTTAGACTGTTAGCATTAAATAATACTTCTTTCCCCCCCCATCCTCTCTTCTTGTGTTTAGAACATTTTTATTTTTGCTCATTCTCTGGTAAAAGATTTGATAAGATCTCACCAAAGGCAGTTGTTAGGGCCTGTGCAGAGCAGTTTCTTGGGAGTTGTCCTGTGAAACTAAACCACAATGGGCGTGTAACACTTTCAGTCTAAAGCCACTTGTCTTTGTGCAAATGTACTTCTATTATGGCTTACTGTAAGAGGAAAATAGCCACTAAATCAATAGGCTGGGTTGAAGTTATCCTGTTTCTCTTCTTGTGATGAGTGCCCATTTATTCTCTCCCAAATGAGGTAATTGAACAAAGTTACTCTTGCAACCCAATCTTCTTCCTAGACGCAAAAGACTGAGACTGAAGATGCTTTAAAGCAATTATGGGATGAAGGCCAGGAATTCACTTAGTTCAGCAGATACAGTGATTCTGAGTCTAAAGTAATTGAAAGCAGAGGAGGGGAAATCTTGGATAATGGATTTCTTTTAAGGTTTATTTTAAATTTCTTTTAATGGAGGTGGATAGTGAGGGAATAGTCGTTTGTGTCGTTAGTAACTTGGAATCCAGTGAGAGCTGCTGTACTGTTGGCTGAAGATCTGTATAAAGAAAGTGGTACCCAGAAAGTCCGGGAGATGGTAAATGTATTCTAAAAGTGATGCAATGGGAGAATTGCCTCGTAGTCTCACATGTGTAGTTGCGTAAGGTGGCAGTGCAGAGTAAGTAACCAGAGAAAGAAGGCTTTGGAGGAGAGTAGTTCTATTCTTGAACTTTCTTATGGTTAAAAAGTTCATATCACTTAACTTGTTAAGTGTCTTATGCCTCTTGCAGCTGCTCTTGTGTGTGTGTGAAATGCTAGAAGCGCCTTAGTTTCTGAGTATGGATGCTGCTGCACACACAGCAGAGAGAGATTATTAAAACAAAAAATCTGAATTTTCTCCCTGTGGAAAAATGCAGCACTAGAACTTCATTTGTTTCCATGGCCTAAACCTCTTCTGGCAAGGGCAAGGCTGTTTTAAAGATAACATGTGTTTGTTCTTACATAGGGCACGCTGAAACTGCACCTGGAAACGGTGTGTATGGGGGGATGTCCCCACAGGGCAACAGAATCACTTGGTTGCTGCAGATAGGACTTAATTACTGTGACACAGAAAAGGAGTAGTGCCTTGCTTTTGGATGATCAGTACGCTGCCATGTATGAGGGAATTCTTCTCCATGAGGATGGTAAGGCATTGCAGCAGGTTACCCAGGACGTTGTGGATGCCCCATTGTTGGCAGTGTCCAAGGCGAGGTTGGATGGGGCTTTGAGCAACCTGATTTCTAGTGGAAGGGGTTCCTGTCCATAGTAGGGGGGTTGGAACTAGATGATCTTTAAGGTCCCTTCCAACCCAAACCGTTCTATGATTCATTCTGTGATTCTGTGGTGGCAGAAGTACCACTACTATGGGCCTACTCTGTCTAAAACATAAAGTCACTGGGATGGTCACTGTGAACTTCAGTGCAAATGGAGCTACGTCAGAAAAGTTGAAAGCATAGAGGAAAGCATGGGTATGCACTGAGTTCAGTAGGGATGTCAGTAGTGTGGCAAAAAGAAAGCACTGCATCAGTCTGAAAAAAGTCTGAGAAGCACTGTGATGTCAGTAGTATTCTAAATTAATCAGTAGATATTGCTCATTTTGTGGCATACTCATTTAGATAAAAAATATGTATTGCATCAAAAGAACGTTTCATTTTGTTTTACTTCAGTGGGGGGAGGTGATGTCCTCTTGCTGCAAAGCTGAGGCCAAAGAGATTGCATTGTTTTCAAAAGTTATATCTTGAGATCAAATTGCTCAATAGAGCAACGTGTAGCAAAGTATCCATTTTCCCCTTCAACTCGCTTTACTGCACTTGCTATCCACTAACACAGGCTGCAGTACGCTTTGATCATTGTGCCCTCTGAGTGAGGATATCAAATAATGGGATGCTCAAGTTGCTTTCTGCAGTTCAAGCAATCTCACCTTGGAATCTGTGTGATAAAGAAAGTGGGCTGCTCTGTGCCTAGTTCTGTTTCTCAGCAGTTGGTGTAAGCTTCATTGTGGCTTGGAATTACTCACAGGAATTACCTCATAGTTTGGAGAATGATCTCTAGTTGAAGTCCAGAAGAGTTTTTCATCTGGAAAATTGTACAGGTGCTCCATTTCATAATTTCTGAGGTGACCTTCCATGTACAGCTACTGCAGCAATACACTGACACTGATCCTGGCTATGGGAATCTCTCTGACATCGTGGTAGCAAATGGCTGCCTGCAGCAGTGAGAAATCTGAGGAGGAGAAGCAGCTGGTGCTCTTGTACCTTGGCTGAAGGTGTTTGCCCTTGTGTAACAGTCTCACAAATAAATCACTGCATCTTGCACATTGCCTACTTTTGGTGTTTGAAGAGCACATGGCCTAAGACAGGCTGCACAGCACAAATTGCTGGCTGTCTGGAACTGAGGTTGTCCTGCATGCCCTCAGGCAGTGGCATTTCAGCTTTCATTTCTGTAATGTGTAATTAAAAAGCTTCCATTCACGTGTCTCATCTGCATTTGGGTGAGCTTGCTAGCCTTCTGGTCAGCTGCAGCACAGACTTTTTCAGCAGAAAACAGGGACCTTTATTCCAGGGATCCTTTCGTGTTAGTATCCTTGTTTTATATTGCAGTAAGATGATGAAATATAATTATCCAGAGGATATGAGTGTCAACTTTCTAAAAAATGCTGTTACAGATACTGATACTGTGTTCCTTTTATCATCCTTAAGAGATTCTAAGACTCTCCCTCAAAGGCATCTGATTTGGTATCTTCTATGTTATTTAATATTTTAGGATACAGTGCTTTTTTGAAGCTGACATAGTCAGCCAAAAGTAATCTTTTAAAAATATGCATCTCCCAATGGAGCAGTTACACAAGTTTAATCTTTAAAAATCAAACAAACAAAAAAAAAATGCTGACCCTTTCCCTATAGCCAGTTGCATCATCCAGATTTATGTCTATAGATTGTTTCCAAATAAACCTATTTATGCTTCTGGTTTTAATGTTTTACAGTTGAGTGCTGAATTAGCTGTGACAGTTTTAGATCATCTGTTTATGTTTCTAGTCAACAATATGATGAAAATAATGGCAACTTTTATACCATTCTGTGAGTAGTAAACACTAATGCTGGTGAGTTTCCACTCTGCTTCACTCAACCAGGACATTAGAGATGAGGAACATTGTTAACAGTGCTTTGTTTGGCAGCTCTGATTGTAGACTTCTATGGTAAGTGCCAGAGCAAAAAGACCTGGCATGGTCACTGCAGCTTGGTGTCATATAATTTATTTATTTTTGCAAACCGTGTTGCTAAGTTCCACACTGTTGGAAGTACGAAAAGATGTACTAAAGCATTGAGCTTTTAAGAATTGAAAGTATTTTAATATATAATTAATTGAAATGTATAAAATATCTAGTATTTTAATATAAAATTAATTAATAGGTGTGCTTAAGTAAGGCATGAACTTTTCTTTCATGTTTCAGTGAAATGAAATACAGATATTCTGTCACTCTTCTGAGTCAAACCTCCAACTTGCAAATGTATTTTGTGAGTACTGCTGTTTAGACTGTAGAAGAACAGACATTTTCCATTTGCTAGTGATGGAAATTTCAAAAAGTTTCTATCTGAAGTTATGAAGACTTGTATTACCTGCATTAAAAATAGCAAACTGGTTTGTCATTTGAAAGTACTCTTGCTTCACCTTAGTTCCCTCAGAAATCACTTCAACCTATTTTCCTTGACAAGAGAATCTGAGTGTTGACATCTAACCAAAATTAGATGTCTTAGATGTCTTTATTGTTTCAAAACAAATCTAGATTTTAGCTTTAAAACACTTGAGTGCTTTAGGTCCAAGACTTCTGCAGAATTCCTGCAGTTCTTTCTGCCTCACTGCTATAATAGTTGGCAAAACCTTGTAAATCTCTTGAAATAATTTTATCGGTGTTGTTAATTAGAACAAAAATTTGTTACAGAAAGATTTTGATTTGGTGGTATAGCCCTACCCATCCTGCCAAAAGTTTTCTGAAGAATTTCAATTAAGAAGCCTGAAGGAGTTGGTTTTGATGTGTTTCTATTTTCCTTCTGGAATGGTAGCTCTGTTAAAGAACTCTTTCTAGTGTCTCTTTTGAACCTGGTGTTCAGTGCATTCGAGAGGGCTTTGGGTTTTTGGGGTGGAATGGAATATGGACAGTACATGTGTAAAATTTCCAAGCTGATGCTTCAGTTCTGTTCCTATCTGTATGCTCTTCCCCAAAGGATTTAGCTGGAAGAAGGGCAGTGCACCATCAGTGTCTTGGTTTCCCCATTCCCTAGAATGCTAACATCTCGTGTGATCAGGCTTTTGCAAAAGGCATGTTGATGTTGTGCTCTCCTTGTCCCTCCTGAAACGTATTGCTAAGTCCTTCAGTCTCCAGAGATATTTCCCTTGTTTCCCATCCTGTTGCATTAAAAAAATCATAGGATCTGAGCTCAGCCCCAGCACTGCTCTGAGCCTGTCAGTTTGAACTCCTTACTGAGCTGATCACTGAACCTTCCCGGGAGCACCAGGAAGCTCTTTGTCCATACTAAGTGTTAGCAGAGGTTTCTTACTGCGCCCTTTTCCTCCTGTCCCCAGCAATTGCTCAGGGACCATCTGCCAGCTACCAGGGCATCACATCTGCACACAGGAAGGGCTCTGCAGGCAGGGCTTTAAGGGATGAAGGTTCCTTCAAAATGATCTGTGGATAAGAGCTGATTGCTGTCAGGCTGCTTGTGCTTTGGAGGCCAGCAGCAGCACACAAGGCACCATTTACTACTTCGTGTACAGAAGGGAAGTTTTAAGTTGTTGCAGAAAGGGAGAAAAGGAGAATATTTTTATACTGATAAAATGCCAATGCCTAATTCCTGTGCTCCTGCACGGTTTAAGTGCCAGAGTAACTGTCTTGGACACAGGTGTTCTGTGCAGTTTGTACAAATGGTGATGAGAGAAGATGACTTGGTTTTGTGTTCAAACTGTTGTTTGGGTCGCTAATCCATCTTCAAGCTTCTCAGCAGGGTCACTTAGTAGCATGTGTTAATTTAAGGTGAGAATTTCCTTCCTGTCTTGTTTTGAAGGACTTGACTTTGGTAACGGTTATGTTTGCGTGCACAAGCAAAGCCAGTGCTGGTGGCTGAGCAATTTTGGGTCACTTATATTATTATTTATAATAATCTTCTGAAAAGCATATCAGGTTCTGAATGAGATTAGTGCTCCAGTGTGCTTTTGCTGTGACAGCGAGGAGTAGCACTGACTTAGTGCTCAGCTCAAACACACAGTAGAAGGAGCAGCATAAGAAATTTGGTCTGTCCAATGTTCAGTACAGTGCAGAAGCACTGGAAAATATTGACTCCAGCTGTGCTGGAACAGGTTTCCAGGCCAATACACATTCTTCTTGAGGGGAAGTTTCAGAGTCATTATGAACAAATGGATTTTGAGAACTATCCTCTAACAAGGGAGTTTTTAAATGTGATTCTTTACAATTTATCCTCTCCAACACCTCTAAAGAAGAGAGCAGGTCACAATATTGTCCTGACTTACTCTGAAGATTTTAATATTAAACATCCAGATGCTTGTTTTTTACCTTTTTATCTGCCAGCTATACTGCATGCACCTTGGTAATTTTTTGCCAGCCATAGAACTTTGAGACCTATTTATCTCTGGAAAGATTGCTGTCCTTTGTTCCCAAGCTTACAATTTTAAAATGCAAGTAAAAAGTAAGTATGAACATGTTACTTTAAAACAATAAAATGCACTAAAATATTACTTAATATACTCTTTGTCTAAATATATATAGACACTATTGTTAACATAAAGAATATGAAATTCTAAAGACTTGCAAAATATATATTTTACTGTAAATATGGAGAGTAGTTTTTGCAGGTCTTATTCATAAACTGTGGATATAAAAAGAGCCAAAAGTCACAAGCAGTGGAAAATCTTTTATTTGTGTTGAACTCTACTTTTCCTTGTACTCAGTCCCTGGATCATGGTTCACAGGAATTTGCTTGTAGGATTAACAACCCAGTTTTGCTGTCAAGGGGACTCTTTAGTCTTCAATTTCAATCATGTTGCCTTAGAATAGAACAGCCAGTTACTTAATGCTGAGATGCTTATTCTGAGCTAGGTACTCAGGATTCCAGTCTTAATGTGTTTCTGAATTTAGGCTAATAAATTCTGCGAGCTCTGGCTTGTATCTGCACTTTCAACACACTCTACCTAGCACAGAAATTCGTCTGACTTGACTGACATGCTGGCTAGCCACTGTTCCCAGTGTCCAGACAAAACTGCCTAGACTACCCCCAGTTCTTTATTATTACTTATACAAATTTAGAATACTCTGTTCTCTGCTTAATTATGAGTCTAATTCTAATTTATGCAAACTATGCACTTTTTACATTGTGTGTGTCAGGTGTGACATGCTATAGAAAATAAGTGAGTGAATTTAAGAGTGAGATGTTTTCTTGTTTTGTTTTTTTTTAAAGCCATGTTCGTAAGGGATTAATTGGAGGTAGCAGGATTGGATGCTAAGGAGTAAAGAATGTATCAGTTCCCATTTAGGTCTGTTCTAAATTTCCGAGTTTAATGCTGAATTTTCTCTGCTATATATTGGCAGTACTTTTTTACTGAGGCATGAGTTTGTTCCAGCTGTCATTTCTGATGCCTTCCCTATCTCTCAACACACACCCCCGGCACTCTTTGACAGCTAAAAAAAGTAGCTGTTCAGTCATACCAGGGGGATTAAATGACAAGTGGCAGTTACAGAATAGCTAGATTTTCTTCTTTTTTCCCTGTAATCCCTCCTCCTCTGATTTAGCTATGTCTTTTTTCTTGTGGCTGCTTCTCAGTATCTTCTCTCTCACTTGTAGAATTAGAGCAGGAAACTGGAGGGTGGTCTTTCCCCTTTGGTGCTCAAAAGACCCTGTACCCAGAGGTGTACCTGTACTGGCAGGCACACACAGCTCTCTGCAGGCCTGGGGCTCCCCTGTGCTTTTGTTCTCATCCACATCTGTGCAGTCCTTGTACACCCCCCCTTTCCAGACCTGTGCTGGGATGCAGTTCTGAGGGGGCTGTATGCACATCCTGACCTTGACTCAGGTCTGTGCAGCACTTCTTGCTTGTGGTCCCCAAGAGCCCCCTCACACTGTGTTTAATCTCTTGAGGTTTACACTTCTGGGGGTAGAGGCCTTCTGGAAATAGAACTGTCTCTGTCTTGTGGGTGATTTCCTTCTTCCATAGAACAGAGCTTATGCATCTTCTTTCCAGCTCCTGAGCCTTGCTGTGGGGCCTTTGATTTGCCATTCACCTCCCTAGGAATAGCTGGTTCCCATCATGCAAACATGTGCTTAATATGCCAGTCTGAAAAACAAGTGTTTGTATTCTGCACAGCTCTTGTGTTTTTAAAAAAGCCTGTCAAAATGCCAGTGTGATGCTTCCCCTCTCAGTGTTTGGCATTCTGTGGTTTTTCCAGGGTCTGGTGAATATTCTTTCTGCTTTCCAGCACATCCTCCCAGGGACTCTAATTCTCAGCTGAGTTTCTCCCCTTGAATTTGTTATCTTGTCTCTCTGGCCAGTCTTCTTTGACCAGAGCTTACCTGGCATGTAAAGAAGCACTAAAAGCTTATAGTTCTCCTCCTTTCTCAGGGTTTTCTATGAGACTTTTCCTTGACTTTGAATCTTTTTGATATAAACTTTCTCTTTATGCTTGTTTTGTTCCCACTGCCAGAAATTCCTACTTCTGCTCACACAGGCGTCCTTTGGAGAAGCTGGAGATTACTGGTTTTGTTATTTCAAGAAGAACACCTTAGACTGTAAGGTTATTAAAGGCATTTTTGGCTGACAGATACTGATCATGGAATAGCTCTTTCGAAGTAGTTCTGGCTATCATAAAGTGAATTTTTTCCCTTTTAGGAAATAAATTGATGCTGGTACTTGGTACAGAGATTGTTGACTGTAGGAATTGACAGTAATTATAATGACTGTATGAGAGACATGGGGTGAGCTGACATCCTATGAAATTGCTTGTCAATCCTTCTAGAGCTTGTACTTATCCTGGTTACAGAAGTATTGCTTAAACCTGTCTGATTGTGAACATAGATATTTTGAAACTGATCAGAGATTTCTAAATAGATTTAATTTCCATTTCAAAATTCCTCATTTAGGACTAATCTGCCAGTTTTGTACTTGTTTTGGTTCAAAGCAAAGCTAAAAGCTGAGCCTGCAGAAGTCCTCCCTAGCGCTGGTCATCCTCATTAATCCCTTTCAGCTCTGCCCCTGGTATATATACTGAATTCTGTACTCCAACTGGTTTTACTTGAAAGCTCAGCATTTACAAATGCATATTATTCAGTAGCAATACATATGTCTTTTCTTGCCTTTTCCCTCCCTATTTTTTCCCCTCTTTCCATACAGAGAAGCTGAGGTACAGCTTTCTGTTTGATGCTGTGCCATATAGGAATGACAGAGCTGAGAGAGAAGCCATGCTTCACAGGAAATTATCCATCTCTAACACTTCCTTATGCAACTTTTATTCCCTTATTGTAAAGGTAATGGTTTAAGATAAGCAGCAGAGCAAGTATTAGGCAGTTACATTTTATCTCTTCTGGCATCTGTTAGGTATTGAAACTGATGTTGTCAATATTTAGGTGTGGATTTGAGATGTTTATTTGTCTGATTAATCTGTTGGTATCCTAGAGCAAGAGGTATTTTATGTGGGAGCACACCTACACTGGTTACTAAGTACTTGTGCCAATTCTTATTTGATATCCAGCATCGTTAAAATTCATGGTGTGCCATCTGTTCTTTTCATCACTTGTCATATGAGTGGTCATATGAATGTGTATTTGAACTGTGTCAAAAAATATTCCAAGGAAATGTTAGAAAAGGAAATATAGGGAAGAAGTATTCCTTCGTGTACCTAGGCTTTTTTGTGAGTGTATTTTTTGGATGGCATTTAAACCACCGTTTTGCAGTTAATGGAGTGTTGCATAATCCCATGGCACAATGCTTGAAGAAAATAACACACATACTCATCAGTGTGAAAGATGCAAAGAAAATGGTGCTGACATTACTAGAGCATCAGTGTACTTACTAATTCTTTGAAATAGTATTTTCACTATTTTATAACAGTTTCTTCTTCTATGTGATGCCCTAGGCCAGGCTGATGGGAACTGTGATGTAGTCCCATTGAGTTGCAGTGGGACTGTTTCTAGAGTGTTCTAAATGGTTGATACATGCAAGAGAAAAGCTTGTTTTACTAGTACCTTAACTTTGAGGGGGTGGTAAGACATAAAGAGTTTAGAATTACAGAAGTGTTAAAGTTGGAAAAGACCTCTAAAATGAAATCCAACTATTAAACTAACACTGCCATGTTCACCACTAAACCATGGCCCCAGGTGCCACATCCCCAAGTTTTTGAACACTTCCAGAGATGGTGATTCCACCACTTCCCTGGACAGCCTGTTCCAATGCCTGATTACACTTTTGGGAAGATTTTTTTCCCAAACATCCAGTCTAAAACTCCCCTGGTGCAACTTGAGGCTGTTTCCTCCTTGTGGTGTTGCTTCTTGTTCTGGGAGAAGCAGCTGACTACAAGCTGCTACAAGCTCCTTCCAGGCAATTGTAGAGAGTGCTATGGTTCCCCCCGAGCCTCCTTTTCTCCAGGCTCCCCCAGCTCCCTCCCCTGCTCCTCATAACACTTGTGCTGCAGATGCTGCACCAGCTCTCTCAGTATTCTCTGGACTTGCTCGAGCACCAGGTATGGATTTTTATAATGGTAGATCCTACCAAGTCTTGTGGTGCAAGTGTTCAGTGGTGCTCAAATTATCTTGCCAAAAATCAATCCATCTACTCATAGGTCACACTAATCTTTTGTATGAGGCCTTTAAAATGGCAAATACTAAAATCTTGTGTTGAACTGCCTTTAAGGTGTTAAAGTTCTTATTGTTATTTGGAATCAGTATTTGTTAAGTTCAACAGTGATTATTTCTGTTGATTGCAAGAGATGTAATACAGACATCAGGAAGAGGAGAGTCTGATAATTATTTAAAGTTTCACATGATTTTTTGGTGACACAATGTGATTTTTGAACACTGTTCTTGGCAAAATGTTGCTCTTGAACACTAAATATTTGATAACAGTATTTTTCGATTTCCCTCACCCACCTTTCCCCTGCAAAAAAGGTAAAGAACATGTAACATATAGGTTCTTCCTGCTACCTTTTACCCTCTAAGTTAATTCTGAAACATGCCTGTGGAAGCAGGTAAGCAAGGAAAAAAAGACTTCTGTGAGGTCATGAAGGGAATGAACTCACTGAGGTACTAAGGGATGAGTGCGTATTGTTAAAGCTGACATGCACAAGGAATTGCTTGGAGCCTTCTGAGGAAAATTTGTTTTAATTATGTTTTCTAAAGTGGATCTAATACAGTAATGCCTGTTTAGCTTTTAAATCTGGAGTAATCAGGATTTTTTTTCCAACTTTCATTTCTAGTGATATTTTTGTTCAAATTAATCGGTGTCTTTTGTTCCCTAAGCTTTATTTATAACTGTCTTTTTATCCTTGCTTGCAAATACTTTCAAGCTGGTCTTGGAAGGCTTCTTAGAATTCTTACAGTCTGCCTTTAGGCTGTTCCCAAGTTGGTGTGTTCTGGACTCCAACACTCCTATAGTGGGATTGCTGGATACAAAGATGAGTAGTAAGATCACTAAAAAATCATGGTATCTAATTTCTTGACTTGTTTTTTAGTTAGAGATGCTGAACCAAGGATATGGTTTTGATTTGAATAATAGTAATGAACCTTGTGGGTTTTTTTTTCTTTATAAAGGATTGTTGAAAGGATATTCAGAGCTCCAGAATTAGATTTTGTTTTTGGCAGATAGGGCCTGATCAAAAGTCTGTTGCAAATAATGGGTAATATATCCTCGGTCAGATTTCATTCAAGTCATTAGTAGTCCTCTCTTCAGTCATGCATTATGGGTGTGTTAGTAATTTGAAAAGGAGTTTTTATCAGTATCTTATACCATACCTTTAAAAACCTGGGACCTGCCATCTTATAAGTCTTATTAAAACATATTGTTAAAATGAAATTTTCTTGTGGCTCTCTCCTCAACTTGAATTGGGAATTTGTACTGCAGCTTAAATGCTTTCTGTGTAACCTTTGGGGTTTTTTTCTATGCAAAATGATGTTGAGTGGCATTAAGGTGAAATCTTGGAACTATCCAATCTTAAAGAGAATCCAGCAATATTTAAGTTTCATTATAATAAGATGAGTGACCTATTACTAAGTAAAATGCTTAATTAATATCTTCTTTTCTTCCTTATTTTAGCAACTGAAGGTTCTGAAACACAAGATAAGAAAGTCACTTCAGGACAAAGCACCACTGGAACTAAACCAGGTACATCATTCAACATGCTCCATGTTTTAAGGCTGTTTGCCTCAATGGTGTATAGAAAACAGCTATTGTCACAGGATCTTGTAAAGTTTGTTGCTTTTGTACCTCACTTATTGTTTCAGATGAAGCTGATTCATGTTTAGATAGGCTGGAATATGTGATTGTTTGCAAAGAAGAATAACTGGAAAAATCTACTTATATTTTATAATAGCGTAGGAATGAGGGTTGAGAAGTGAGAAAAGACAACAGAAGCCACTGTATTTGCATCTGTGCTTGAACGAGAATTATGTGCTGTAGGCAAAGATTTGCAGCTTTATATAAATGTGCCTCTCTTCAGGCGTTTCCTGACTTACCACAAAGCGTGCCATGTTCTGTAACACACTCTGTGCAGGGGGCAGATGTTTCTCATTACTTCACCATACCTTACGGGTACGTTGTGTGGATTTAATTCACTGTTCACTTACACAGTTGAAAATGTATGTGCTAAAAAGCTTAATGTAGTCCTTAGTGCCATGGGTCTGTTCCACTTGCATGCTTAGACCAAGATCCAGAAGAGGACTTAGGTATTTAAATTCTGCTTATGTTGCAATTCAGGTACCCAAGATCAAAGTATGCAATTGATAATGACTTTTCTTAGATGCCTGGGAAAGAAATAGGTGCTGAGGACTGGGCCCACTGTAACATCCCCCTTTCAACTCCTTGACAGCTTGGCAGCTCAGTGGCTGTTTTGTACTGACAGACTCTCCTCTGTCCCAAACGAGGTGCCTTTGGCCTACATCCCTGGAGGGAAGGAGTCCCAGCGCTGTCTGTGTTCAGACAGGTCACATCTCGTGTGCTCTGCCAGGCACGCTGGGTCCTCCACAAAGCACAGGAATCACTGCTGCTCTCAATCAGATAGACACTGGGAAAAGGAGGAGAAAATAAAGATTGTATTACCTCTTTCCACAGCTCTTTGTGGTGGGCAGTGTTCAATACTTGCTTTATTCTGCAATAGTTCAATACAGTTTTCATTTCTCAGGAGGATGTCCTACCTGTTCCCTTCATCTGTGCTGGTGTGTAGAAAGGAATCCAAAATTCTTGGGGCTTGAGCAAGGGAAGGCAGAGTGGAGCTGATAGTATGAGCCACAAAAACTGGTCATATTTACAAAGTATATATGACACTTTTTAATGTAGGAACTTAATTTCTACAAATATCAATTTTGCTTAAGAGCCTTAGTTCTATAGAAGATTTGTAAAACTTTTTTCCTTTTGTTATTATCACTAGGGAAATAAACCTATTGATGTTCAGTGCTGAATTTCTGTAAAATACTGTTCACAGCTTCTAAGCTTTCAAAATTACCAATTAACTTATTAAAATGAATTTTGGACACACACTAAATGTTCTAAAATATATGGACATATACTGTTTTCCTGTGTAATTTAGCAGCTTATTTTCCAGCAGCACATACAAAATTAATTTCTCCTATGTAAAACTATGACTTTTTTATTCTTCAAACATCCCTATCATGCAAATGCTTAATTCTATGCCTGTTGCATAAGTGAAGGGAAATAGGTTGTTGAGTGTGAGTTCCCACATATGAGTTCTGGAAGTTCCAAACCAGCATGTGGGTCTTCCTGGAGTGTTGTCTCTTAGGCTTTGCATATGCCCAGTTGGCAATTATTTCTCTAAAAAATGTGAGATTCTTGCAGGATCCACTGCAGCTGACATGTTTCACGTTTGCTTTCACAGTAACTTAAAGCTTACGGTCTGATGACTAATATGAGCAAAAGAGAGTACAAAGTGCTTTGTTTGTTTATCCTGATATTCCTGCCAAATAAGAAGAAATGCCGATCCCCCAGGTATTTGCCTGGTGGGCTTTTAATGAACAGAGACTTGAGAAATGAAATGGGGAGCAGTCCCAGTAAACTCTTTTGTTTTGCCACAGTTTGAAAATATTAATGCTCTGCACTGGGGGTGCCAGCAGAGCATCTGGATTCTGAATGCAAATGTTGGAGGTTGGGTTTGTTGCTAAACTATGAAGAATCATTTTGAAGACTTAGAGAAGACATTTTAATTATCAGTGTAATGATGGTCTGCTACAAAGGTGTTACCCACATCTTTGTGCTAATATTGATTTAGCTCTTTGTGATCCCAAATGTAAGCAAAATCGCTTGTTACTGAAGATGCACACTCTGCATAGCTTGCAACTTAATGAGAATTATTTAGGATTGTTCTAACATCCTGGGGTGTTGGGAGAGGGACTGTTCTTTTGTGAACGCTATCAGGTGTGTGATATGGAAAAAAATAATTGGGTATCTTCGAACAGAGTGGCAGAGGGCAACTTTAAAAATTTATTTTATTCCTTCCATTGCTTATAATTAGGAATTCTTAAGGGAGACCTTTTCAGTTTCCTGTCCATGTAACCCTCCTGCCTCTTTGAAGAATTGTTTCCTCTCCCCGATAGGGAAATCTCTCTTCTCAAGAAAGGGAAAAAAAAAAAAAACCAAACTGGAAGGATATTCTGAAAGAAGCAGGTTCCCACATTTTTCCCCAGTGCCTCATCATCTTCTGTCAACTTGATGTTACATTGACTTTGCTGACAGCCCTTGAAGGGAATCCTTGTTTTCCAGAGAAAATATGCACTATTCCACAAGCACTAATTACTCATGCCACAGAAATTCATGTTTTGTGAATGCTGTGTGCCAGTCACCAGAGAGAAGGAATATTATTACCCTTTTGACCTGTGTCTGCATGCTAAAGGGACTGTGTGTGAGCCAGCGGGCTGCTGAACATCAGCCAAATGCAGATGTACACCGTGCAGTGGGCAAATCTCTGCCACGGCACGGCTGAGCACAGGGGCATAAATGGCAGCACTGTGAGCTGGACAGCCAGCATTAACGTTTTGACCTGTAACTGGGTGATGGATTACCTTTGTCTTTGCTGGTGGCTTTTTCACTTGTTGTGCCTTTCGCTGGGGCTGTTGTGTTTGAAGGTTCTCCCTGCCAGCTGTGCAATGGGTTTTCTCCTTGCAGCTGTCTTCTCCTTTGCATTGCTATTAACACTCTTAATTGGGGCTCTAGTCTGGCAGTTGTTGAGATAATGGAGTTCAAGAGTAATTAAAGTGTACATAGCTCTTGGTGAACTGGTTCACTCAAGAAATCCTGTCATGCTTATGCTAAACTTATGTTAGAGAATGAAATGCACTTTTTTTAAAATCTAATTCAAACAACTATTCAAAATTATTCGAGCACAACCTCACTTCAGTGACTTATTTTGCAAATATCTTTGACTTCAGCTTTATGACCCATTGTATTCTTTGCTAATAACTTTTTTCATAGGTATGCAACCTGTACACAAGTAGACTGACTATATGTTTTTACAAGTTGCTTACATGTGTACTCACACTGAATAGTGAAAAGACTCTGTTGTCTTGTGCACTTTCATAATGACAGTATTCTACATAGTTCTTTATCTTAAAATACTTAAAAACTGAGTTTCCCTCAATACTAAAATAAATCAGACAATTTATTTATACCCAGAAATCTTTTTGAGTTTTCTGTGGGTTTTTTGTTTATTGTGTTCTTATGCAAAGCAGACTTTTTCAGTGCTACTGAAAAAAACCAACATAAAATTAAGAGCTTTCCAGGTTTAACAGAACAGGCTGAGTAGGAAATTAATTTTGGCAGCATGCTGAGATGAATTGCTAACTTGGATTTTGTTCCCTTTGTCTGGAACAGCTCCATTGCTGAGACTGGAAGTCAGATGCTAGCTGTTCAGCACTTTGTTGTCTTCCAGAACCATCATTGAGCAAGCGATGTTTTCCAACCAAGCCTGAATTTTTAAAGTCAAACCTGGGCTCTGACACAGATTTTTCGTATTATCCTCAGTCTTAGTTATCTAAGCAGCCAGTTGCAGATAGTTGTGAACTACTCACATAGCTAAATTTCAATCTACAAGAATAGTTACAGCTCTCATCTTACTTTTCTCATGTTGTACCAGTCCATGCATGTGATGCATGACTGCCTTTAATGCATTTGCCAGAGTTTTTAGCACATGTGCACGCAAACATCTTTTGAGATCAATATCATGCTGTTTCCAGAGGCTCAGCCCAGAACTACTTTAGAACCAGATCAGTGTTTTGATCCAGCCTGTTTTGCTTGAGTGCTGAGGTTCTTGTGCCATGATATAGGGCTTACTGGTTGTTCTGAGGCAATATCAAGAGGAAGACAATGCTTTATTATAATAAATATTCCTGTGGATGCAATTAGGAGAGACATTTTGAAATAATAAACAGTATTTTTTTCAGAATGCTCTCTAGCAGTCCAGTTGTTTTAGCCTTGGAAACAAAATAAAGCTTCTTACTGGGCTTTTACAAGCAATAGTCTTGCTGGGTATTCACAGTCACGTCTTAGTCTCTTTGGAAGTATTTTACATCTTAAAAAATATGAATGCATTCTAATTATCAGTTTTCTGAGTTTTTATTTAATAAGATGTATTTCTGAAAACATAATCTATTTTTACGGAATAATTTGACTTGTTTAACAGCCATTTTCCTAAAAGTTTGGGTTTGGTAGTATTTGACTTTATGCTATGTGCCTAATATTCTTCTTTCTCCATTTGTAGATCATCCAACAGTACTAAAGGTTGATGACAGGCAACGGCTTGCCAGAGAGCGGAGAGAAGAGCGAGAAAAACAGCTAGGTAAGACAAAAAATCTGATTTTTGTTTGTTTTTAATGGATTATCATCTGCAAGCAGCATTATTGCCGGTTTACTTTTAGGAGCAGTCAGCAAAATGATAGTGCTAGATTTTAGATTCACTATCATTTCAGATATACTATCATATCTTTAAAGTAGATCTTTTAGTTCATCAGTACTATATCTCTCACCTATTCTATGAATGTGAATGAAAAGTAGGTTTAATTCTGAAATCATGCAAGGGAGCTTCACTTTTCTAAAACTTTTGAAGTTTTACTGTATTTTACTAATTAAGATTAAAATACTAAATACCATAAAATAGAATTGCAGTATATGTTGCCAATATATAGTTTGAGTTTTTTAATGTAAACTTGAGGTACTTTTTTCAGGTCAAGCCTTTAGTAGGTGTCAAGTAGGTGTGCTCAATATCTTATGTCACCTGTGCCTGTGTATGTATAACACAGTACAAGTGGATAGTGAAGGCTACCTAACAAGTGACTACTTAGGGGACTGTACTGAGTATGGGGCTGGGAGAATTAAGAATTATATGAAGCCAAATTGGTGCCTTTCTGAACAATGTTTATGTGTTTGATTGCCACAAAATTCTGTGGTGATTGGGAGGTTGGGAAATAAAAGTATTTCCTCTTTTTTATATGTTTACTCTGATTTCTTTCAATGCTGAATTGTTCTTAGGGCTTGAGAAACAGAAGTCCTTTATATCCCATTTCTAACTTCTGAAAGTTTATTGAACTATATTTTAACTCCAGCCAGAATTATGCTGCTTTTTCTAACGTGGAGAGCCATGATTAGTTGTCACCTAGGTCTTGATAGCATTTATATCCTCCCTTTTTTACAGCTCTGTATAATATTGCAGGAGCCATGCATGAATCTCGAGGCTTGTTTTGGAGGGGAAAAGGAAAGCTTTAGTTTTGGCTTGCTGAAGAGGTAACATGACAGGATGTTTGATAATCCCTGAAAAGCTGCTCCTGGAGTTGAGGTTGATGGTGTGTGAAGGTTTAGTTTCTTCAGGTTTCAGAGCAAAAGAATGTAACTGGCCATTTTTAATTAATTTTTCACAGGTGATGGTTCCATGTCTTGAATTTGGTTTTTTCCTCAGTTTCATCCTTGTATAATAACAATGCATTACTCAAATGCAGAGAAAGATGCTTTCCTTGAATTTAATTTAACTCTGATTTTTCTAGCTATTGATAAATGAGTATTTGTATATTGTTACCAGAATGACATGACTTCTGTTGAGAAATGTGTCATTTTGTGTGATGTGTTTTAAAAGTAACATCAAAGCAACATCAAGAGTTTTTATAAATTGACATGGAATCCTTCATTTCCTCGTGGGAGAGTTCTGCATGTCCCTATGATATACGAGTGTATTGTATGTTCTTGATTGAAGAATTATTTTGAACTAACAAGAAAATTGAAATTCTCATTGTACTTTCATCTGTATCTATGTCTGCTATGATTTAGGAGCTGTCCCTTGAGGTTTGTGTTCCAGTACAGCAAAGCAAAGATTTTTACGACAGCACACAACTTTCTTTTCTTTTATTTTTTTTTAGTGCAGAACCTAGATAATCAGTCACTCATGTCGTGTGAACCACAGCAAAGAAATTCCTAAGCTGTCTCTCTTTAACATTAAGTTGTATAATATTGTTACATAAATGTGTCTTGCTAAAAATTAGAGTTGGATTTTGTTAATACTAGAACATCAGCCATGCAACAGTAAATCAACTGAAGGAAGGAATTTTAATTTTTTTCAGTAGAATTAGGTTGGATTTATACTTAATTCCTTTCCTTTTGATTCAGGGAATCTGTCAGGTTTAGCAATGACTTCTTTTTATACAGAAATTGAGAATTTCAGTCGTACCTCTAGTAAAATTACTCTTCACTCTTAAAAAACGGAAAGGGCAGTGTTCAAGTCTCTAGGTGTAGAGATGGTTATAATTTTGTTTGGTACTTTCAGCGACTTGAACTTTTGGAGGTCATGTTATCAGTCTTTCCAGCAAAATTGAGTTGTTTGACCCTTCTGTCAAGAACATGTGGAGTACCAGTTTATTAAGGATTTTGTTTCTTTATTGGGCAATATTCTGATGTTAAAAGAGTTCACTTAAGACCTTTTTTCTTCACCCCTTTTTTTCACTCTCAAATTTTAATTTTTTTCAAGTTCCACTGTGCTGTGATAGATTTGGCTTTCCTATGGTGAAGTGGTTTGGCGTGTGCTCTGAACTCCTGAGTATTTGCTTGCACCTGAAATTAGTATTTTAGCATTCTTAGACTACATAGCACACTTTGGTGTCTAAGTCTTCTTTTTAATGAGAGTTTAGAGAGTAGGAAATGCTGTCATTTTTGTTGTCTGAATGTATACAGCACATGTGTGCTGAGACTGTAGATATCTGCTCTTTCTTGATGATCATGTAGAGACATCTAATTAAAAAGATTAAAGAAGCTTCTACAAAAAATGCTCCTTTCACCTTTAGTATATTCATGTTTTCTTTCAGACCCTTCTTTTTATAACATAGAAGATACACAGAGACACAATCAGCAAACCACACCATCAAGAAGGAATTATTGTTTAAGTTCCTTAACAGTAGGAAAGCCATTACTTTTGAAATGCCATTCCAACACTTCTAAAATATTAATTATTTGACCTTTTTCCGTGCAGTTCTGTTTGCATGACTGAAGTTGTAACAATTTCATGGAGGGTTTTCTGCTTCAATCTTTTTAATTTCTTGACTATTTTGTAGTGTGTGTATTGTTGATATGCACATTCAGACCTTTAAAATATTATTAGGATGATTGTAATTGATTTTCTAAGTAATACTTCCAGTGTTATTTGCTCTTTAGTAATCATTTTTGTGCTCTTTCCACTAAGGCTCTTTCCCACAGCACCTATTCATATGGGCTAACATCTGCCCTTTAAAATACAGGTATCAGATCTCTCTATGTGAGACTAATTCTCTTGGATTGTGGAAGACAGAAATGCCAAGAGAGGCAGTGGTAGGTGATAGCTGTCAAATGGATCTGTTCCTGAAGGCCAGAGTGAGGGGAGCTGTCACACTCTGGCTCCAGCCTGGCACTTTGCATGTGTCAGGATGGGCAGCTGTGTTCTAGCACTGAATGCTGAGACACAGACACGTTTGAACTGACTTCTCTATGAAGGCAACCATGGTAGATGGCCTGGGCAAAGTGGAAAATGTTACTGAAAACTGCTGGATTTCATCATGTGGACTTTACCCTTATCTGCTATACTGATTGTATCTGCAGTGCCAAATTAACAGTGCTGAAGAGCATTCCCTGGTGCTAAAACTTAATTGTTCTTGCTATAAAACCATTATGATGGATCCTGGCAGGATGTTGGCTCCAGCTATCTACTTGTTGGTTCCCAGACAAGGGAGGTTTGGGAATTGGCAGGGAAGGTCCATGGACTTTTCTGCATGTGCTGATTAAGTGCTGTCACCATTTTGGAGGATAGAAGTTTAGTAGTAGAGATGAAAGCTGTTCCATACCAGTTGTGTCTGATTCCAAAGCATAGATCTGGTACTTGCTAACTGGAAAGAAAAATCAAAATGTGTTTTTCAACATGGGAAATAACTGGGATTTTAAAATGGTTTTGTTTTTTTTTTGCTAGCCTTAGGTAGTGACATAGCAAAGAGGAAGAATTTTCTTGTTATTCCTTAGGAGTATCTTTGTCCCTGATTCTTGAGAAAATTGTTTTAAGTCTCGCTTCTGTGCATGTTTTATCTACACTAATCCTGTGTGAAGACTGATTTTTTTCTTAAGTCAGAATTATGATCCTGACAAGGACACATGGTTCATGTAGTTTCTGGTGTTGGGAAGAAAAGATGGTAATACTGTCTTTTGACTTAGCACTCTTCCTTAAATGAAGAGTGAATAATCTTAGTTCTTAGAATATGTCTGAGTTTCAAGTTGACTAAATTAATTAAATTCTTAATACTTACAATGCATAAGCATTAAAATAATATTTTAAAGATCACATTTTCATGCAGATTCCTGTCCCCTTTGAAAGTTATCATTAGCAAAATAATAACATTAATAAAAATTATAATTTTTTGTGAGTAAATTTCTTCTGGTATATTTTCTTCCCTGGCACTCAAGGGGCAAAACTTTATCCAACATCCACAGAAAGCAGCCCCTCAGAAACTGGAATCATTGACTCTAACATATGAATAATTTTGGGATCTCCTTGGAGAATGTGAATGTCAAAAGGGTTTATAAGACAAGAAAACAATTTTTAAGGAAGACTAGTTTAAAAAGATCAGTGATGAATGTCCCTCAGAGCATGGTTATTGGGGAAAGGTTGGCTTAGAGAATCTCACATTAACTTCACCTTTAATTACAGCTCTGAAGTTCACCTTCTAATTCGTTCAGTCAGCCACTTCTGTGTAATGTCCCCATTTTTAGGTATGGTTAAAGCATCAGTGATCCATTTTACTGCTAATGCAGCAAGGAGGCAATCACAGCCTCAGTGCAGAGCTGGCACTGAGCAAAGGGGAAAGAGCGGTCAGAGGAGAAAGCTCTTGCTGAGGTCAGTGCTGTAAAATTAGAAAAGATAAAGGCTGGAAAGCTTGACAAAGACTGTAGAATCTTGGCTCAGGTAAGCTGCCCATCTGAGGGGGATTCAGAAGGCAGACTGAGAAATCATAATGCTAGGTGGGTCTGCCTTTGTATAGGCAGTAAACTGGAAGAAAAAGGACTCAAGTGAAGAGACAGCAGAAGGGAGAGAAAAAGAGAATCTGGGGGCACATTGTTTGCTTCACACAGATAAACAGAAAATAAAGGCTTTGACATTTAGTGCATGCTCCTCCTTCCCTCGTAGCCTAAAACTTCTGCGAAGAATCATTCTCTGTGTGGGGGGTTGAGGAAAGAAACTACAGAATTATTTTCAAAAAAGAAACATTCATGGTTTGCAGCTGACATCTTCCACATCACATTAGTTAATTCCAGTGTAAAATTAATTGGTTTCAAGTCTTATGTGTCTCTTAATGTTGGAATGTCTCTTTCTTGATTGACCTTGTTTTCTCTTGCTCTGTTATTCACTTCAGAAGTGTCAGAAACACAGTCTTAATTGTGTTGCTTTGTAATCTAATCCAGCATTACTCGTTTGCAAACGAGCAGAAGGTATTTAACATGAGCATGTCTAGGGCTCAATTTCTAAATCTTGTTTTTATGCTCTAATTTTGTGTCCTTGTATTGTGTCACTGTGCTGAAATGTATTGATTGTACTAAGGATGGAATAGAAAGTGGATCAGACTGTGACTTTAGTTTGTACTTTCCATCTTTAATGTAATTGTTCCTATGGAATTTAAGCTTTCAGCATGCAGGTGCTATCTGAATGATGACCAAATTTTTCTTGAAATAATCTTGCATGCTGTCAGACAATCTGAGGTATTACAAGGAAGAGAAGGATCATGAAGCTGTTAATGCTGAGACCCAAGAAAATGCCTTTTCACCACACTCGCACCGACTCAGCACTGGGCAGAGCTCTTTGCTGAGTTTCTGGAGACACCATGATAAAAGTTGGTATTCTTCCCTGCCACATCTTCAAATTGGCTGCTCTTTCAGATTGATGAGACCTTTTAGAGATATCTTCAGTTTCCTGTAGGGTCATCTGCTGATTCTTTCTATCAGTAAGGCATTTGATGCTTTGCTTGTAGAAGCACACCTGTGCTTCAGAATAGAGCTTAATACCCCTATTTTTTAAAGCAGAGATCTAAAGAGTAAACTTTTTACTCTACAAGACAATTTGTTCATTTCTTTTGGGTTGTAAGAAAATGTTTCTGAAAATTCATAAATAGGGACATAAGAATGAAGTTAAACTGTTCTTTTTTTTTCCATGAAGAAAACTTTTTTTCCCTGAAGATATCCTTATATATCTAAGGGCACTAACTTATGTCACTGCATATATCTACCTTATAGGTGACAAAAACTGAGCCCTTAAGTTCACAGAAGAATGTCAGTAATGCATATAGGAAGAAGTAAAAACAAAGCGGGTGTTCTCCTTTGATTCTTTAATAAGATAAAATGCAGGAATTGGTACTTGAAAAAAAATTAAGAGTAGTTTAAAAGTAGTTAAGATTATATCTCTATGTAAGTTAAATTCATGACAATAAATGCTATGCTTTTTTCAGCAAACATATGTGTCATAAATCATACTTTCATGTGCTTGTTAAATACTTGGTCCAAGCATAAAATTAATAACTTCCTTATGTTAGCATATGGGCACATATTTTCTGCTCCCTTTTGTCTGTAGCCTAAAAGTGATGGAAAGACGTAGCTTTTGTATTTGTTTTGAATTAGATCTATTATTTTTGTTAAAAGTTATTCCAACTGAACTCTTCCATTTGTCTGGGTTAATCCATCACTAATGCATGTTTCTGTTATTGAGCTGTCTTGCCATATGACAAAAGTGTGATTTTTATCACCCTTTCTTGGAGAGGCAGAAAGCTGAAGATAACTCTTCTGTCCAGTAGGCCAGCATTCTGAATTCTTAGTCTTACCAGCACTAAGAATGTACATAAGTATCTTTTCAGTCTTTCTCTTCTTGAATTTAGTCTTAAAAGTTCAAATGTGCAATTTTCATTACTTTTTCCTAAACAACATGACAGACTGAAACCTGTGGAAATCACCATAAACAGTGCCTCAAGAAATTTTAGACATTTACATTAATAACAGAAAGAACAAATAATCTTCATGTCTTTCATAGGCAAATTAATATTCCAGTGACATCAGTTAAGAAAGCTGTTGATTTTTGTTGGTTTTTTTTTTGCTTTTGCTTTTCTTAATTTATTAATTTTCAGTAGACCACCAAAGAGCTTTTTTTGTGCTGGCTTGCCATTGTAAGCAGATTCCAGGCACAGAAGAGACAGTTCATCACAGGGTCTGTGGAAGTCTTGTGGCTCACAGCAGTAGCTTGTCATGATATGATTGTTAATGATATGAAAATTCAGACCCTGATAGGGAGAAAAATTGGTCTTGTGTAGGGCTTCTTGATTTGTCTTGATAAACTCTTCTGAAACTTGTTGTTTGAAGCTGTTCGTAAGTGGAATTATGTGGAAGATTAATGTTTGTCTTTAGACTTCTTTGGTGGGCAGCTTCTTTCCTTCTGTTGGTCAAGGTGCCAGAATTGTCATTCCAGCCACTTCTATCGTAAAAGATCTGTATTGATCAATAAGGGTGAAAGTTATGTAGTTTTGCCTTTCTTTTTCTTGTCTTTTTTCCAGTAAAATATTACAGAGAATTATGTTTTGTATAACAGAAGTTTGCTCACATACATCTGACTTCAGTATTTAGCATTTTAAGCTAGTAAAAAATCCTTCTTTCCGTGAAGAAACTGTATGCTCAAATAACTTAACTGTTGGTAATTCATATTAAGTAAATTGAGATTAAATAAAATCAGTGTGTGGCCAGGGTACATTTTAATACATGAGAAGAGATAAGGATATTATGTATGCCTAAAGAAAGAGAGTTCAAAAGGTTTTCCATTTACCTTGGTTATTCAAATTGTATTGAATATTTCATTGCATAAAGCAAGTTAATACTTCTCTTTCTCACTTTTCTCACAGCTGCAAGAGAATCTGTCTGGTTAGAAAGAGAAGAGAGAGCACGGCAACATTATGAGAAACACCTAGAGGAACGCAGGAAGAAGCTAGAAGAGCAGAGACTAAAGGAAGAGAGAAGGCGAGCTGCCGTAGAGGAAAAGCGAAGGCAGAAACTGGAGGAAGAGAAGGTAAGAATGAATGTCATGGTAACACTTGTCAACTTCTCTTGCCAAAGGATACACTACTATCAACCTTTATCTCCAAGAGCAGGTGTAAAGAACGCAATGAGCTGTGGCAAGTATGACAATGTGAAAGGATTTTAAGCCTTACTTGCACAGGTACTGCTTCTGTTATGAATCAAATGCAGTGGAGTTCAGCATGCCTGGATTATAGTGCATGGCACTGTGCAAACTCATGCAGAAAAAAAAATCGGGTCAGGTTTGTATGGTTATCTGTTAAATCTTAGCCATTCAGTTTAAGAATAGTTAAATATAAGTTGCCCTAAGGAAACCTTTTCAAAATTAGTGTGTAATGAAATATGCTCTTGGCTGATTTGTCTCAGTCAAACTGGGAAGTACGTGCAGTGTGATCCAATGTAAGTCACCTCATCCTTGTGGGTGTTTTGTTTCCTATCTCTCCCACTCTTCTGGTATTTAGTAGATGGAAAATAGCACTAGGATGTGTTTGTGTAGTGGCAGGGCCACTTAAATAGATCTTACCTTTTCAAAATCTCAGTTAACATCCATTATTTATGGCTTACTTGCTGCTTAATTTTATTCTAGTCCGTGTGTCTTAAGTAGGCAACACATAAGCTTAAACACAGTCGTAAGATGCCTGCTTGGTTTTGTCCATGTGGATGGAGGGTAGCAGGGTTTGTTGAGAAAATAAAGTTAAAAACCCAATAGCATCCAAATGTGTTATCCTGTTGTACTCAAGGAACGACATGAAGCTGTTGTACGTCGCACAATTGAAAGAAGCCAGAAGCCAAAACAAAGGCAAAACAGGTGGTCCTGGGGAGGAGCGCTACACAACCGCATTAATAACACAGGTAAAGAGGGAGGCTTGCTTTGCTCACCAGTTTCCCTTCCCTGCCAGCCAACTGGAATTTACTGTTCTTCTTCTGAAAGGAAGGATGATTCAGTGTATGTTAGTTTGAATTCTTTGCTCTTGGTCCTGTTATTGCTAGCAGTGGCATGTTTGTGACACCCTTGTGTAGCGGAAAGGTAACAAGGAGAAATCTGAACAAAAGTTGCAGCTGCTTTCGGGAGTTGACCTCTTCTGTAACTGCCTTGCTACAGCTTCTCGCTTCTGCTGCTTTGCTGTTGTTCGTGTGTGTACATGTGGGTGTGCTTGTGCTGTGCCAATCTTGTGATGTGAGCTACTGTGGCAAATGTTAGCTTTGTGCCTCTAAAAGTAGGTCTGGTGGAAATGACCAAATACTGAGATTAAAGTAAACACAAAGGAGAAAAACTGTTCTTTGTAATGAGTGATTTGTGTCTTGTACTGAAATTTGAGGAAATGGAAATTCCTTTTCTCCCCCTAAAGATTGGCAAATTAAGTGAATTTTATTTATATGCTTTTTTCCCCAATTATCTTTTCTAACTTAATCTGCCAATCATTAATGTGTAGCTGCGCTCTTCAATATGAATCAAGCCCCCAAAAAGAGAACTTTTCCTTTACTTCTTTTAACAGAAAGTGATACATAAAGCTCTTTTCCTCCTATTCTGATTTCAGTGTGTCTAACCTCTCATCAAGGGAGGAAAAAAAGTTGAGAAAAAAATGGTCTGAAATCTTTGTCATATATAATTTCAATAAACAGTTATTTTTCATAAAAGGTTACTTTTTTGCTTAACTTGTATAACTTATTTGATTTTCATTTTATTTTCTGTGAAAAATCATTGTCTTGCATTCTGTCCCTAGGTTATTTTTTTGAATCATCATTCACCTTTCTCGATTTAGCAGGCCTGGAGCACCACTTCAAATCTCTGGGTGGTGCTAGAAAACCTGGTACATAATGCTGTGGTTTGTTATTCCTTTTCCTATAGCTAGTTCTCAGGAAGTGAGATCATCAGTAACTAAACCACCCTCATGTAGTTGCAATGCATGCTTAACACCATGCTGATAGTTTAGAACTGTTAGTACCAGATTTTTCATTGTTGTTTATTTTTATGGTGGAGAGTTACTGCTGGCTGACTCTAAAGATTTGGCACAATTCACTGAAATGAAGCATAAATTTCTATCTACTGGAATTCAAGGAGAGCAAATTTGAATATTTTGTTGTTTTCTAAAACCCTTTTGGCATACTGCACATAGGATTTAAAATTATTTTGCACATGAACACAGACACATAACCAGCTGCGTTGGCTGTTTCGTTGCTCATGGATATTTTAATTCCTTTTTATTTGTTTCTTTTTTTGTTTTTTGGATAAAGAAAGCAGCAATTTTCCAGGCAATAGATTGCATTTGGCCTATTCTACATTTATAGGATTCGTGTTGCTAACACTAGTATGCAAATCCTTATGCTGAATGTCATTCATTTAAATAAGGTTCATTGACACGAGAAATGTTGTCATACCTAACAGCAGAGGTGATTTTATGTATTGCCAGAATTTTTGTATTATATTTTGTATTATATTATGTATAATATTTCTGTATCGTGTTATTTGTCATCTTCAGAAAGCCAGTTTATGCAGTACAGCCTTTCTGCCAAATGTCAAAATTTTATGGCTATACTGATACACTGTGTAGTTTCTCAGAGACAGATTAGACATAAGATCAAGATCCCCATCCCATTGCCACAAATATTTTTCTGTTCTCAGGAAGCCTGGACATCCTGTGTCCAGTAGTGACTTGAACAGAGCCTTCTCCAGTTTACCCCATAGATCAATTTGGGATCATCTTGACGGCCTACAGAGGTCTTTTCCTTAGTTACAACATTTAGATTTCTCCTTTTTAAAACCCATTTCTGAGCTTTATTCCCCTCCCAGTACCCAGTTCTATGCCCTCACCAAGTCATTTTAGTGTTAAAGTTAGCAAATAATCACACTGGGTAGGGAGAATCTTTCTTCAGTCCAACCAGTTATAGTGAATCCTATATAGTTCATAGATCTGGGGAGAGTGAAGGTATTTTTCATATACTCTTTCTATGGGGTTTTTTTTGTACACAGTGAGTCAAATTTAATCTATTGGGACAGAACAGGTAAATACGGTCTTAATACCCTTGTCATAAATAAACAGTGGCAAACAATATTTCAGCAGCAGCATCGTTAATGCTGCCATTGTCCTGAGTTTGTATCTGCTTTGAAAGCAGTGTACAGACATATTTTTTGCACACACAGAATATGAATCAGCAGAGCAGTTAGGCATATGCTCAAGCCTCATTGCATTTCAGCATGGTTGAGTGCTTTGTTGATTAGCACTGAGGTTCAGTACATCCAAAAACATAAGCAAAAGCAGAATTGATTCTCACAGCATCTTTTGTACGTCAGATTTTCAGATGAAAATTTGTAATGAGGAATGTGTAGTCAAAGCATGGAGATTGGAGCTCTTTGTTTGTTTGGCTTTTTTTGAGAGAGAGAAAGGACACAGCAAACTTCCTGTGACACATATGCACAAAGTGTGTGCAGTCTCTATTCTTGGAGTAACCATCATTCTCTCAGCAGGGCACAGATGCTGACTGCAGCAGTTGTGCAAATGATGTAATACCGCTCTGAAATGTAGAGAAACTAAAATCAAATTATAATTTTTCATGTTATATATGCCAAGTAGGTGCATTACAAGTACTTTCTGCAGAGGCTAATTTTTTTATCTGCTAAGGTGTGTGCTGAGCTGGATTTTCAGCACACTGAAAGTAACTCTATGGTGGGTGGTTGAGCACTTATACATAACTATGGGATTTTTAACTAAATATTTTAATTTATTTTGTGCTTACCCTCACTTCCTTTGTGCACTGCTCTTCCCTTAATCTTTCAGCATGACATTGTCACAATATTGACCATCTGCCTAGCAGCAGTGCCCTGTCACCTTTTATTCAGATGCAAGGGAATGACTTTGCATTTCCAAGCATCTTGGTCCTTCCACGAAGCTTTCTATTTTAAGTCATGAGCAAAGATTTTCTGTCTTTGGATTGCAACCCATTGAGTGATAATGAACAGAATATTTGACTCATTTGGAGCTTAAACTGTGTTGTGCCCAGTCTTTGAGTCACCTGTACAACTTCTGCTGAGAAATCCATTCTATTTTGGAAGTTCTTGTGGTAGAGCAGGAGTGACCTAGTCCTGTTTTCCTCCTCCCACTAGTGAGCTAGGAACTTGCACTATTGCATGTGGGCTGTCAATTAGCATTATCTCCATTTGTTTTAGATCGAGACAGGCGGTCTGTTTCAACAATGAACCTTTCGAAACATGTTGATCCAGTCATAAACAAGCGGCTCTCCTCCTCATCTGCAACATTACTAAATTCTCCAGACAGAGGTACAGTTTTGAAGAAAAAAGCATTAAAAGAGCAGCAAGAAAGAATGTTCCATACTGATGTATTACTTTGCACATAAAACAAGCTTCTGAAGTCATTTTCTGTACTTCATCTAAGTGGTAGTGGAAAGACTTCAAATGTGACAAGTAAATGGTTGAACATTTTTTCCTGTGAGAACAAATAATTCTTGTTTTTTAAAACAAGAGAATTTACCTAAATAATTCTGCTTTAGCAAACCATAAAAGCAGTGCTTCTGTCAGGTTTTTAGTAAATGAGGTACAACTATTGAAAGAATACATCACTCCATAGTGCATGCAATCATGTGTGACCTTTTATTTGCATTACACCATTTTGTCATTATTTTGTTTTCCTTTATTTTTTGATAATAGTTCTTGAATGTCTAAGAACGTGTTGCATGAAGCTTTTAAGCAGTTACTTTATTATAATTTCTGGTTGTTTTATTACCATTTCTGGTTATTTTTATGGAAGAGGTGTGGATGTTTTTCATATTGTCTGTTTATTGACCTTTTGTGTCCAGTTATTTCTCAAAGATTGCTTCATTTCAGTGTACATTTTTGTTGTTTACAAGTTTGAAAAGTGATAAACCATCAAGCTTTTAAAAATTAACATAGCTGAATTGCTGCCCCTGTTCTGAGGACTTATGAGATTGAAGCATTGAGCTTAAAAGTTTTATAAAAGAATGTCTCTTGTGTAACTTGTGCAAGGAGCTTTACAGTAAAGTACTTGGTAGGGATTTTTCTTTTTGTCCTCCACTGAGAATGAATTCTGTCCCATTTCAATCCATAAAATTATTTTAAAAACCAATTTTTTAAATGGACTTCTAGTTGTATTGTCTGGTTGATGACATTATTTGTGTGTCTTAACTGAGTTTTAAGTGTGAACATGTGTATCTGGTTGATTTGACGAACCATGTTCATCCTAGTGGGCTAACCTAGTTGTACACTCTGGTAACTTGTGAAAAATACGGTATTACTTTAGGAAATAATTTATTCCTAAGCACCAGTAATTTCTTGCTCTAAACATTGAAATCCAGTCAGTTTTAACTCAAATAGCTTTTCAAGGGTATATATTTTTTTCAAATGGTTGCTGTTCTTTGCCAGGGTTTTTTTTGTTTGAGGAAGGATCTTCGTGATATGGGCGGGTGAACAGCAGCAGGCATTAAGTATGAAGGATAGTCTCTTATGGCTTGTAACACAGTGTTTTAGCTTCTGCCACCCATTTCAAGTTCAGAAGTTAAACTGAGTACTAGGCAGTCTAGTGGTACGGAAAGAAAAGGAATATGGAAGTGATATGTCAAAATGCTGAGGCATTTTTTGCTTGGCATGTTTACTAAAACAGCACAGAACCCTTTAGGAGTCTCTTGTGGCTTTTGCAGACTCCAAGACAGAAAGTAAATCCAAAAGCTCTAAGTGCTTTTGCTCATGCAAAGTCAGATACCTAAATCTAATTGAGCCATGTGTCTGGAGAAGTGCCACTGGTCTCTCCAGTGGCCTCAACCTCTTAAGGCAGGTGCTTGAAGGAAGGCTGTGACTGCCTGCTCCCCATTTCACCTTCCAGAGGGCACACAGTCACACTTGGTAATACACTCCTATCTGCAAAACAGCTGGAGATAAGGAAGATAAGCTTACCTACTAAGTGGCTTATAGCTGTCAGCAGGAACTCGTCTGTTGTGCAGCACCTTTTTATCATTTGAAGGACAATTTTTTTCTTTTGTGCAGCAAAAGACAAAATTTTTCATTAACTAATTGGCTAAAAGACTGATTAATGCCAGTTCAAGCATTGTATTGCTGTATAGCTCTTTATCAATTGTGCAATCAGGTAGGCTTCTCATTATGCTTATATGTCACTGTAGCAAAAGTAGTTGAGTAGTTGAAACTATAGCAAAACATGAACACACATTCAACTGGAGAAAACTGCTGTTGACCAATAGATTTTGGCAATTATGCTCTTTAAGGGGAGTTTAGCAAGGGAATAATACTTTTCATGAGGTATGAGTTACATACTTTAAGTTTTGCAAAACTTGCACCCTAGTTGTTTTCCTCCCCCTGTCTGCAGTGATTTTTCTTTCAAGCAGATGATGGTCTTGATCACTGCACCACTGTTTTCTGCAACCATTATAGAAGATATTCTGGGCCTCCAGCATTGTTTCCTGTAGAAAGAGCAGTTTCCCCCATCTACTCCTCACCATATTGTGTAGAAGCAAACACCACATTTATCAGTGAGAGTCTCCTTTGTGGTGCTCATCAGAAGGCCTGTTAAATTCCTGCCTCCCATCTGCTCCTACAACTAATCAAATGCTGCTGTTTGCTTACTTGCAAATTATTCTAATGCTGCTAAGACAACTTTCCAGCATTCGGGTTGTATATCCTGAAGACAAATACAGATGATTGGAACCGATTTACTTTTGCCAGCTCCCTGCAACTTTGTGTGGTTTTTAGTTACAAGTTAGGTTATAAAGATCTTTAATCTGTTAAAAAATCTGCCAATCTGCCACAGCTTCTGTCTGGGGATAAGGGTGGTACTTCCTTGTTCCAGCAAGCCTATCATAAATGTGCTTCCTGTGTGAAAATGGAGCAATAAAAGCTGAGAGAGCTGGGCTTTTTCAGACTGGTGAAGAGAAGGCTCCAGGGAGACTTTACAGCAAAAGGATCCTCCAAGAGAGCTGGGGAAGGACTTCTTAAAAGGATGTGTAATAATAGGACCAAAAAGGAATTGCTTCAAACTGAAAGGTTTAGATTGGATATTAGGAAGAAAATCTTCACTCTGAGGCTGGTGAGATAGGTTGGTGGAGGCAGGTGGAACGGGGTGCCCATAGAAATTGTGGATGCCCAGGGTCTAGCTGGATGGGGCTTAGAGCAACCTGGTCTAATGGAAGATGTCCTTACCCATGAGAGGAAGGTTGGAACTAGGTGATCTTTCAGGTCCCTTCCAACCGAAACTATTCTATAATTGTGTGAAATAGCCCTTAGAGTGGTAGCTTAACATACCATGAGAACAAAAAATACTGCTTCCCCTTGTCTGTCAGATGGTTGGAAAGACTAAATCTTGAAAACATCACCCTGAAGCATTAAAAACAAAAAGCAAAAAAAAAAAAAAAATCAAACCCTGACTTCATTATCTTAAAGTTGATCTTATAATTTTGGGATGTTCTTTGTTTGGTATTTAGTTTTGCTCCAGTGTGGTTTGAACACCAAACTGAAGCTGTTCAATGCATTTAGGTATTATATCCTTTTGTAGTTGGAACCCAGTGGGCAAAAGTTTGTCTGTTGTAGGTGAATGGTGGTGCTAATCCATTAATATGTATTGTGAAGTGTGATGCTTTCTGGGAGCTGTGCATTTGGAAAATTCAGTATATAATGACCCTGGCCCACAAAGCCAAGGTACATCTAAACAAACTCTGATCTAAACCCAACATAGAGAATCAGGGAAACTTCACCCCAAGGTCCTATTGTCCTATTGATGTCAAAACTATTTTGACATCTCTGAACCAGGCCTATTGCTTATATGGAGAAGCAAGTTGTTGGTTTTAGTTCACTGCTGTGCGTATCAGCTAGCTCACCCCCAAACACTGCCTCAGGGCTTCAGTTGGATGCTGTGGACCCATGATTGCTTCCAGCAGAGGGTGTGGATGCAAGCTCCCCTGTGTTAGGGCCAAAGATAATTAAACCATACTCATCTTTAGGGCCAGGGACATGCGATATGCAAGATATGGGTGTTCTAAATCATCAGTCTCTTCGCTGTGTCCTCTTGAGCTTACTTTGTTTCTGTGGGTTTATATGTGGGTTTATATGGCCCACGGGGCCATATTTACATTGTGACATTTACTTATCATGTAAAGATAAACTCCAAGAAATGGATGGTGTATATAGTACTGGTTTACTGGCCTAAAATATCAGGGATTGCTTTCTGAAGTTGTGTGATCTTTAAACTAGACTCATCCACAATCGTACCTGTGAGCCTCACCTAGTAAAGCCTGAGGCCACAAAAAAGAATCTGTTGTCTTGCAACAGTAGCTTTAAACAGTGATCAGACTGAGCATGGTGCCTGGAGATGAAATGAAGCAAAGACTTTACCCATTACTGCATCCAATTTAATAGTAGCTCTGTGATTTCTTCATTGTTAAACTGCAAGCTTAATGGTAATGTGTGTGCTGTAGTGGAGGTCTCTGTAGGGTATTTTGTGTGTCTGTATGATCTCTACCACTGCAGAATGGAACCATTAATCACAGCAATAGTACATTGTGTAAAAGGACAGTTAGGAAAAGAGCCTGCTGTGTTCGAGAGTCCTATATTTCTATAGTAATGCCCCTTAGTGCATTAGTGGAATTTAAGGGAGCAATTTGAGAAGTGCAAAACAGCACTGAGGGCAGATTAAGCAATTATATTTTCATAGGAAGAGATTGAGATCAGCCTCTCTTTTCATGGGGCTCAGCAAGGAGTAGATTAAAGACAGATTCAGAGTTTAAGTCTATTAGAAGTGATGGATCTCTTCCTTTAAAAATGCAAATGAATGTCAAGTTTGTTACAGCCAGTCAGTTCAATGAATGTTACAGATTGAGCCTCGTAAATTCAAGCTGCAGTTTTGTTGCTGCAAACTCTAAACTAAGGCAAACGAATGCTGAGATGTAAGAAGACGATTTTGCTTGCAATATCAAGATTAGTGCTACAGTGTAAGCTTACTATAATGAACTGCTTTGGGAACTAGTTGAATGCTTTGACTTGTGATAGTAATTATAAAACAATTTGTTGCATTAGAATATCAAGGAAATACCAAGTCAATACAGAAGGTAACTTACAGGATTCTTCTGTTAACACTTCATCATGATAAATGTTTAATTAGTATTTAAAAAAAAAAGTAAAGAAACTTTACAAGATAAAAGGATTATATTGACAAGCTATGTTTGCGTTAGACAACCCTGGGAAAAGCAAAGTAGCAGTGTGATTGCAGCCAGGTCAACATGTAGTGCATTTTCAAAACAGAGCAACTATGTGAAAAATTGATTCTTTTTACTGTTCTACATGGAAACTGAAAGTTAGCAGGATCTTTGGACAGAGAATTAATGATCAAATATATTTACTGTTTTCTGTGGCTTCACCTATTACTGAGACAACTGTAGCTGCTGAGCTTGGTATCTGCAGCTGAGGTGCATGATCCTTTTGCAATACTTTGATAAAACATCATTGACACAATTCTCTGTATAGCAGTAGGCAACTTTCTTTGCTTTTTCTAAGTAGGCTGGCAAACTGAAAGGTGTTTTAGTGTAACTAGAAGATGATCTATCTTGTATGTAGGACACCTTTGGGACACAAACATCTCTGTTGAAGTCTTTATTTAGGAGTGGCAACTGTTTTTCTAGCATGGAAATTATCCTGTCATTCCTGACATGGCATGTGGCATACGTGCAAAATATCCATAATCATTTGGTAACAGTTTGCCATAATGCCACAGGCAGTTACACAAATTAAATGTTCAGATGTACAGATTTCTATAGGAATTCCTTTGCTTAAAAGGAGTTACAATAAAATGCAAAACGCCAGACTATTGTGGACAGTTTCAAGACTTTCATGGTATGCAGTAGAGAGGAAATAGTACTAACACTCTGCAGCATGTGGTTATATGTGAAGTGTTTGATCTAACATCTTGCTTGTATGGTGCACGTTCAGCTCGCCGTCTTCAGCTCAGTCCATGGGAGAGCAGCATCGTTAGCAGGCTCCTGACGCCCACACACTCATTCCTGGCCCGGAGTAAAAGCACAGCTGCATTGTCTGGAGATGCAGGTAATCCTATAAGAACAGAGGCTTCATGTCTCAGACACTTATTTTTCCAGATTCCCTGCCGGACGTTGTGAGGTCATTGATCTAATTATGAGTGTATGGCAGCATCCCAGAATGAACTTGAACGTGATTAGTGTGCATGACAGCACGAGAGCTTCTCTGCACAGTTGTTTGCTACATCTCTTTCTCTTTCTCCTACTACCTCTTCCTTACTTTTGCCTCTTCATCAATGCAATAAAGTACTACAAAGCATGCAGGGCAACAACATCACGCTGACCATGGCTGTTTAAAGAAATGCACACCTTGTTGGAAAGAGCTGGTTTAGCACATCCACTGCTAAAGCTGTGAGCTGCTTGCTGCAAAGGAGTTTCAGCACCTGCCAGAGCACTTCTCTCATGGAGAAAGTTAGACTTTTTATAAAGATAGGTCATGGCTACTGTGCCTTTTATACCTGTGAAGTTAAATGTGCAGGTTTAGTGAGGTTATAATAATTGTAAAGTTGTCTTCCAATCCCAGAACAGCTCCATGCTGATACTTTCTGAGGGAAAATTAATGTGCAGAAATGTGCTGATATCACTAGGTGGTAATTGAAGGCCCAGGCAAAACCATGTTCCAAATACAACCAGGGCATACTTGCTTATCATGTATTTTAGGCAGATGACAGCTGCCTCTTCTTTTATCATAGGATGTTTTATAATCATCCACTGGGAACTTTACCATTACACCCTCAGCACGTGCAGCAATATATTATTCTAAGTCTGGGCAAGTCTTTCTTGTCTGATGTGGACAGGATTTTTATTCTAATTAAAGAACATAGAAGGTAAGAAGGAACAGAGATCTACTAAGATTACTTTTAAAGAAGCTTTCACTTAAGAACTCTTATAACTAATTAGGCTGTGGTACATTTCCACAGGGGTAGTGCTGTAGGAGCAAAATTGTGGATGATATTCTGCAAATAGGAGAACTAACAAGCACAGAATTCTTTTTTACTCTTCAAAAGCAATGGCTTATAAAATTAGTATTTAATATCATCTACCAAGAAGGATATTGGCAATTCAGCTCTTCATTAGGGAATAGTTGAGAAGGCAGCATTTAAGTGGTTACCTTCCTGGAGCAAGCATGAAGCTTTTTGTGACTGCTCTTGTTTATATTGCACAAGCTCTAAACAGAGTGGAATACTTAGAAAGCCTACAAGCAGCAGGAAAGACTGATTTGTCAGTTCAGTCTAAGGCAATTCCCTGAAATGCCTTCCCTGTGCTAACTGGAACTGTACCACCAGAAGAATAATCTATCTGCTCATTGTTTTCCAGGTATTATTCTCTAGGAGCAATAACTCCAGCCCCTTCATACAGGATGCTTCCTGGAGATTAATGATCAGGTGATGGCAATGGCTCACAGCTGTGCTCTAAGCACTCCACTCATCCCAGCCTGCCATTATTCCGTAGAAAATTACCCTGCCCTTTGGATATAAAAATAAATTGCAATGTAAAAAATCCAAACTGAGTTAAATATGGATTCATGTCCTTAAATTTTAAGCGAGGTATTAGGGACATCCAGAGTAGGAGTACATCTGGATCTTTTTTTAAATAAATCCTTCGAAACCAATAGCTTTCAAAAAGCTCCTCTGAATTGATGTAATCCTGTTAGCACATGAAGCATTGGAAGTGCTACCTTAAGCATTGTTTAGCAACTTCACAAATGAAAATGAACTGTTTCTCTTTTAGTACTTGTGTTGTCATCCTTGGTGGTAACTTCAGCTAATCTGCATGCAGAAAGGGAATTGAATCACAGTGCAAGAGCCACATATATTATAAGTGGTATAAAGCATTACTCCACTGCCTCCTATCTGGTTTAGATGTCCTCAACCAAAATAATACCACAAACAAAAATCCCTGTTTTCCTGTTTCTTGTTTGTTTTCAAGTTAGTCATAATTCCTCATTAAACATAAATCCCTATAAACTATAAGGCAAGCATTAGTGCCATTGCTGTAACACTTACGTGAGACTCTTTGTTCATAATGTTAATCTCTTGGTGCAGGAGAATTTGCAGCATTAGTACAGTTAAGTCTATGAGCTCTTCCTGTAACAGCAGCTGTACTTTTGTAAGACTGTAAGACTTAACTGTATGTGGAGTTGCATCCTTCAAGTGTGCTCAGAGAGGGATATAGAGGCGAGAAATACTGATTTCGTTTCATTTGGTTTGGCTTTTCATTAAGGAAATAGAGGATGTTAATTTCTTTGACACAGAAAAAAAGAGAATAGGAAAGATACTTTGCAGTAACAAACATAGTTTTTCCCAATCTTCTCCTTCAGTTATATCAGGAGAAAGTCAAAGAATCCTTTGCTGCAAGAAGTTTCCCAAGACATGTTTAGCAGTTAAAGTTCTCTTTGAAGATAAAATCAGAGCACTGTATACCTGATACCTTCTATTTTCAGATCTTTTGGTAATAGTCTTTTTACTTGTGCAAACCAATAAAAGCTCCATCCTGGTTACTCAAATACTAATTTCCAAGCTGATTTGTTGTTGTCAGCCTGCTTTTTTTTAATGTGTAAATTAGTTTGCTGTTGAGAGTGTATTTGAGTTGTTATTCTAGAAGTATCAAAATATATGATGGGCTAAAATATTCCTAAAAAGAAAAATTTTTAAAAACAAATCACTTGCTGTAAATTGTAGACAGTAATTTCATTGATTTCCTAGTTGAAACTGTTTTGTATTGGTAATGGGTTTTGATCTTTGTGTGTGTCTCCTCTTATTTTTCTTCACTTGCAGTTCATAGGCATTCTGATTTCATTTGATTGCTTTCTTTTCTGAATGTAAGTGAAACTCATTTCAGTGTGTGTACTAAGCTAATCTGTCAGACCAGCCATTGTTTCTACTGCTTTTTCAGAACCACCAGTTGTACAAAAACTTAAAAGGAAAATACTCTCTACTAGCCATTATCATGGCATACTTCTTAATTTTTTAGAAAGAAGTTACTAGTTTACAAGTGGAAAAGTGCATGAGCACCTATTGAACGTGCATCCTTACTGTATGTGAGGCCAAGCTAATGTATCAAATGATGGTTCTGACTTGATAATTGGTCACTTCTGTGTATTAATACCTTCTTTCTTTTCTGTCTTTCTCGGTCGTTTCTGTTCCTGCTGGCTTTCCTCTGTCAATTCTCCAATGCCACTCTCTAATTGAAACTATTAAATAACAAAAACCAACCAACACCGTAGTTATCCCCCTTTGTCCCCGTTCAGCATCTTGCAGCCCCCTCAGCCCTCTGTCCTACAAGGCCATGAACTGTAGGAATTCAGGAGAACGAGCAAAACTTTATGCTTCCACGGATGCCGTTGGACGTCGGAGAACAACGCACCTTGCCGGGGTAAGCTTGGCGGCCGCACGTGTCCCTCGTGTCCCGTGCCAAGAGCACCTGACTGCACTGCTTGCTAGGACTGGCACAGCTGCAGGGACACTTCCTCCCCTCTGCACTGTCCCCACCCTCTCCAGTTTGTGTCATCTGTGGCTGGAGTTTAACTGAAACACGCTGCGTTGTGTGGTGGCACAGCCTGATTGTGCACCAAAGAATCCATGTGGAAAAACACTGGTGTTTTCCAAACACTCGTGTTTGCAGAGTGGATGCCTTCACTTCTCACAAGGCACAGGGGCAGTCACAGTGGATTCTTTGCTGCCTTGTAAAGCCCAAGATGGTGTTGCTACTTTTCCCTCAGTGGGGAACTTGTTTATCCCAGCGGGCTGTTTTCACAAAGGTTCTGGAATTTGATGTCTTCTGAGGCCTCTAGCAAATTCAGCTGAGCCCCTAGAATAAAGAGGGGGGGAATGCATGCACTTACATGTCTCTATGCACGAGTGCACAGAGTACTCTCACTTCATCTGTACTTTCTTAGGACACCAACCTAATAAAATTTTCTTCACTGGGAAGGAAGAAGATGGTTTAGAAGCATGGTTTATAAGCAAGGCTTCCACAGGTCACTGTTCATTCTGAATGATTTAGTAGTGGTACTAAGGGTGATCTGACCTTTTAGGAAAATGAAGAGTAGAACAAACTCATGTTAAGTGTGCTCCAAGCCAATGGGATGCATTCAGACCCAGTTCAGATTAATTTGCTGAACCTGAATAGTTCTATTTTTCTTGTACTCTACAACATGAGTTAGTTTAGAATGTGAGAAGAATTGAAGTCATCTCTGCAAAACATTGTGTAAGAGGTGCTTGCATTTTTGTTTGGCCTGGTGGGCAGAAGGTCAGGAGGCAGTGCTGCCATTCACATCCTTGTTGGAAGCAGTGTTAGTCAAAATGCCACGAGTCATAGCCACTAGTTAATCTTTCAGACAGAGGGTAGTATACTGAAGTTTAAGCTAAGGCATAGCCTTAGTATGTGTCTCTAGAGAAATTTCCTAGCATGTGCATACAGCATTGCAGTCTCTGGGTTCTTCTTCTTGAGTCTTTCTGATTTTTCTGATTGCAAGAGATTTGAGGTTTGGTTTGTTGTTTTTTTTTAATTAAAAATAAGAAACATTGTTACTTTTTGGTGAAGGAGGTGATCTAAAACTGTTGTTTATATAAAATGAGTGAGGTAAAAGCTGTTTCCATTAGCCTGTATGATGTGAAGAATATTTTATGCTTCTGCAAACTTCTGTCTGAATTCAGTTTTTTACCTTATTAATATGAATAAAAATTTTCTGATGCTCTGCTTTCAGTACTAGTAAAACAGATCCAATAGAGAGTTACTGCTAGCAAGCCAAAAACTCTTGTTCATTGTAATGCATTTATTCTGGTTGTGTTTACTTTGATAACTCAGCACATCATGCACTCATGAAGTAGTTTTCAGTCTTTCTTTTCCTGTTGTTAACCTGGCTTTCAGTTCAGGGGACAAGCATTGCACAGCTTTCAGCTGGTGAGGCTCTCCAGCCTCATGACACACCTGCTCCAGGGTTGTGTTTAATCCCCAGCCAAGGTGGTGAGCAGCAGCTTCTGCATCATGCTGCCTGAGTGGCAGCTCAGTGTACTTTGCAGCATTCTTATTCCTCAGGCTCCTGGGATCTGAGCTCATTATTCCAAAACTATGAAGTTTTTAATGTATAATATGGGAAGTATATAGATGCCTAAATTCTGCTATATTGCCTTAAAGCACTAGTTCTATAGTAGCTCTGGTTTGCATTATTAGAAATGCTTCTCAACTTAGGATTTTATTTTTTTAAAATAAAGAAGAATAAAGGAAATCATTGTCATCTATAAGAACCAATGGCAAAAAATATGTGCTGTATAATCATCCAAGAAAAGAAAGAATAGGATAACTGGTGTACCATATTTGGAGGACATCTCTGGTGTTCACTTGTAAGCATGAGCCCAAAATGTTGTGCTATGTAGGAAGACTGTGACCAAGTATGAACCAAAGGCAGGAGGATCTTTTTTTTGTGTTTTCTTTAAAAGAAATCCTGTGTTTGTGGGAAGTATTGGAAGGTACTCTTTGGCAATCAGCAAAGATCAAACCATAAAAGGCAATTTTTTTTGCCTGTGTGAAAATAAGCTTCTGCAAATTAGCCCATCACATCTTAGGAAAAGAAAGAATGATTAAGAAGGATTCTCGTGGTCAAATGCATATCTACTGACAAAGATGGTGTGAGGTTACAGGAGCTATATTAATGAACTTGTTAAACAAGCTGTAGAAACCACTGACTCAGCACTGCTTTTTCTCAGCCCCTCAACTCCTCATCTTTAACTGAGCTTCCTTTTCTTTCTTTAGCTGTGTGAACTTTGGCTTGACTTTGTCTTTTTGTTTGCCGAGCTATAGACTGACAAAAGAGAAAAGGACCATTTGTCATCCAGCTTCTCAGCCAACTTTAAAGGAGGTCATTTTACTTCCAGCCTCAAAGCTAGATCATCAGCTCCCTCTCCAGTTTGGTAAGTCAAGTACATGCTTAGCTGGACATGAGCTGTAGACATCTCTGATTGTTCTATTAATTAAATGTGAAACAGGCCAAACTTATTTGATGATGCAGATGTTTTCTCTCTGCCAGAAAAGGAAAGACAGTCATGCTCTAAAAAAAAATCTTGCTGCTGTTCTAGAGAAGAGGAAGGAACAGGAAAATACTTGGTTTCTTATTTCCTGGTTGGGCTCAGTGCTCACACATCTGGAGAGTTGGAGAGAGGCATTTTGCATGAATCCGAATCAGTTGTTCCAGTAGCCCTGCTTGATAGAGAAACAGAGAATAGGTTTTGTTTTTAGAAGTTTAGAAGTTTTAGAAGGTTGTAGAAGTGATAAACCAGCATTGTCACTCTTTGATTACACAGGCACGCGTCAAAGTCTTTGCCTTTTTTGCCTGGCACACCCAAGCAGATAACTTCCCCACCTGGTTCCTCCAAAGTTTCCTCTGCTCAGACACGTCCTCCCTCTCCTGGCAACATCCGGCCAATCAAAAAAGAGATCAAACCAGAGGGTGAGAAGAAAAGACCAGAAAAGGAGGCTGCAAAGGCCAATGAGGCGAGGACAGAAGAGAGTAAAGGAACTTCAGCAGGTGCTGGAGAACCCACAAGTCAGGAACAGCTCACTGTCCAAGCAGACCTAACTCAAGGTAAGGAGACATCCTACTGTAGGATAAGGAATGTTTTATATTTTTCCTTCTCTTTCTCTGAAATGATGTATCTTTCAGTAGTTTTCTGTCAAAGGTTAATCTGAATTCTTCACAACACTCCTGCAGATTGTATGTTCATTAGGAGGAAATTGTAGACAGGTTGAAGCCCTCCTGCTTCACAAGTCTCTTCTCTGCCCTTTTGGACACGATTTTTGTCCCTCATATTGTAACATCTTTAAAAACTGTTGAAGTAGAATAATAATTGTCTAAAGACTTAATGATGCAGGAAGCCACCACATAAGGTCATGTGAGCAGTGAGAATGTCCAGCTCTGCTAGACACAGTGCACTTGTGCTGGTAACACTGCTGGCTTATGCATAATGTTGCAAGAGGACCATATCCCAGGAGAGAACAGCAGAATGTAGTGGAATATAAAGAACCAAGGAGAAGAGTAAAAAGGAATAGGGAGAATTTTTAAGGAAAAATGATTTATTAAAAATAGTTAACAAATGAACAAGAAACCCATACCAAACCTGAAAAGCAGCAATGCAGAAAAGGATACACACACACACACACACACACACACACACACACACACACACACAAATAATGACTGTAAAGTGTAGAAAGGGCAAAAGGTAAATCTGAAACTAAAAAATTGTAAGTTTGTTCTAGCATACATTTTAGTTCATTTTAAATATGGCATAAATTGTCTCTTGCAGTTGAGATAGAAAGTCCAGTATGACCACTGGGATACACAAGTTGGGTTAAGTAGGATTCTGAACTTAAAATTCGTAGACTTCCCTGTAGTTTCAGATAACAGTTTTAAGTATTAGTACTCTTGCATTTAACTGCAGCAGGTGTAGTTTGGGTTTATTCTGTGAAAAAACTTAGTGTGGATTGATTTCTTCTGTTTTATTAAGTTTGTGACAGTAGTTCCTGTCTGATACTCAGGTCCTACCTGGTGCAACCCCACAAAAAGAGTGGATGGGTGTATCTGTTGGCCATGGGCATGCAAAGGAGATTTAATTGCCATCTTTTGCCTTTTTTCTTTTGAGGAGAAAACTCCCTTTTATGACTATTTCAGAGATACCACTGCAATAACTTTGGAAGTGTTTACAAGTTGTAGCTCTCTAGTACAAGGTGCAGACTAGAAAAACCATCATGCTTGTTTGACTGTTTAGTTCAGGAGGAAGAGAGACTCCACTTCTTGGAAGCATCAGTAAATATTTGAGTTTGTGACAAGGTCTCGTAGCATTGAAACAGGTTATGTGTGATAAAAGTAATCAAAAGTCAAGCAGTTTGTATTCACAGCAGAGAGCACAAGCAAGAATATAGAATGGAGACAAATGAAAAAGAAGGATACTATAGTTAAACTGCTGAGCAACCCTTCAAATTGAATGTGTTTTCCCAAAGCCAAAGGAGATGGTGGTTGGGATCAAAGATGGAGACCTCAGGCAGAGCACTTTATATATGAGGTGATTGGAAGACTTTGTACTGCCAGTGGAGGCCCCAGCTGCCAAAACTTAATCATTGGTTAAATTCAAGAATCTAGAGAGGTGCAAGTACAGCATTTGGGGCTAGAGGAATGTTGCTGATTCTCCTGGGACTGCATTGCAGGTGAGCACAGCTCATTCCCTACAGGTAACAGCCCTGCTCTTCCACTGGTCTGGCTCAGCTGCCTGCTGACTCTGTTCACAGGAGCCAGGAGGTCAGCAGGTAGCAATTGCTAATGAAGCTGTTCAGGTCTTTGCAGGCAAATCTCACACACAACTTTACTAATGCCAGTGAAGCTCTAAAGGTCTTGTGGGTGTTATCTGTTCTGACAGCAGGGCAGGTGTGCATTAAGCTGCTTGTTACGCTGCCAGCTCCAGAGCCTGAGGCAAGAAGCGAGCCCCAAGCAGCCCAAAGCTGTGCTCCCTTCAAAGTAACAGCCCTGCCTCGGCTCATGTTAGTAAATTAAAAAGGGCTGAGGTGCAGGAACTCTGTCATTTATACTGTTTGCAATTACAAAGGCTCTCTGGTATGTTTCTGATCCAGGTTGTAATTGCAGCCTCTCATTTTCTTACCTTCTGTCCCCAAGGCTACTAAGAGCATGGCTTTAAATGACTCCCAAGATTCAGAGTGATCAAATTGCTTACCTTTTTATATTTCAATGTCCCAGACTTTTCTGAGTTCCCAGCTACATCTTGGAGGTTCGCCCAGGTTGGGACTGTTCCCTGGGGTTGGGCTGAATACCTGTTTTGGTAATGTGAGAGAACAGTGCTTCTTTGCACTAGTGCTGAACTGTGCCAGCTCATCTCAAGGCTAGAGAACAGGCCCTGGCACTCCTTAAATTACTGGTGTAGAAGTATCATTTGAATTCACCGTCAAAGCCCTGAACCAGTTATAGAAAGACTTCTGTAGTTTTTAGCTGATAGAAGAGGAGAGCAGAGAGGTCAACAGATGGGAATTCAGCACAGAAAACAACTGAATTTATGTTTGTTTACATGATGAGGTATAGGAAGGGGGGAATCAGGGAGGAAACTCCTCTTTAGAAGTTGTTAGTGAGGTTAGGAAAATTGTCACATCCTGATGTATGCTTAGAAATGCAGATTTAAAATCATCTGCTTGCTACTCCTTATGACTTATTTTACATACATATTACTAGGGTCAGAATGTTATTTCATTGACAGTTCAAAGTCTTCCGTCTCCCTGTTTGCCTGCATTACCAGATGGGATTACTCTGCTAATGCTGCCTAACATTAGTTTGTGTGTTGGTGATGGTCCCTGGTGTCTAGAGAAAAGGTGATGAGTCATTCTGTACCTGTGCTAGAGAATGCCAGGCAAACTGACAGAAATAGGAACTAGTCTTTCACTTGGAAAAAAACTGTAACACCTTTTATGCTACGTGGACAAATCTGGCCTTGAATAAAGAATTGATATGAAGGCACTACTGAGTTTTCAACACAAGCCACAGTTTACCAGTAGTGGCAAAATTTAAAAAGCTGTGTCCCATGAGTTGCCTCAGGTTGGAATAGCAGCAAAACTGGTGATGTTACAGCTGGAATCCCAGCCTTGGTGCAGATCACTTCAGACAGCTGGTGTTTGAGATCACCAGATCACCAAAAGTGACTATTACCAAAAATTCTGACTCTGACCTTCAGATATGGATGATCAGACAGAAGAAAATATAATTTCACAATGTTTTATTTATGCTCTTCAAACAGAATTGGGCAAGCTTAAGAAATGTGATGCTAGGGACTTGCTGAGTCAGCGTAACTCCTGTTAAGCATCTGTCAGCATTTGTTCTGACAGAAAACTTACACTTTCAGCTGCAGGTGCTTTCACATATACTGCAAACTCCCTGAAGGTATGTGAACCTCTAGCATGTAGAAACCTCTTCCTCCTCTGAATCATTATAAAAACACATAAGCTTGGAAACACTTTGCAGTGCATTTAAAAGTATTTTCTGTTCCTTTCAAGGGAGTGACATCTTGGCTACTGTGTCTGTACAAACTAATTTCCTTCCCCATTTGTTTCAGCAGCCAACCCATCCCCACCCTCTGCTCCACCAGCTCTTTCTCCAGCCCCAGCGCCACCCAAGCCCTCTGCAGGTACAACTGACCCTGAAGAAGCCACAAGGCTGCTGACTGAAAAGAGGCGCCTTGCCCGTGAGCAGCGGGAACGGGAGGAGCAGGAAAGGAGGGAGAGAGAAGAGCTTGAAAGGTAATTCTAGCCTCTGCAGGAGAGAAGACATGTTTTTAGCAACTTCTTGTGTGTATTCTGCTGTTACATTCTTATGTATGAAGCACAGCACTGAAGTGCAGGGCACAAGTTCCTCACCAAAACTGTATTTTCCTATTGAGTTTGTCAGTTGGTGCAATAAATACCTAAACATATCTGTAAGGTTAAAACTTATTCTAAGTAGTGCTCTAAAATAGGGCAGGAGGAGAGAGCAGATCCTTGCAGTTGAGATTCATTGTTTCCTCATAGATTAACAAAGATGTACTTTTTTGTTCCAGCTAGAGAGCTCTGCATGGCTATTTTCAATTTTGTGATCAGCACAAAGTCTCTTACTTTGAGTTGTAAGATCTCTATTGTGGGAGGTGCTTTAGGTTTCCAGCTGTTGTGACTTAGACCTCGTTTTCTCCTTTAAAATAAAGACACCCTCACACCCTCCTGACAGTTTTACATCTCACTTTCTGATAGCAAATGAGAAGCCCATCTGGATACTCCTGACTGGCTACAGCACAAGTTTTTTAGAGTTTTTTTTAGAGGGCTGCCATGTCTCTGGAATTAGTTGGAGTTCTTTAACCACTTTGCTGATAGGAACAAGGCAGAACCAGTTAAAATAGCCTGCCTCTCCAAAAGGCGCACAACACGGACCGTGTCAGAAAGAGTGTTAAAGAAAAAAAGTTGCTGTGGTGTAAGAGTAATATGGTGAATAAATACTAAGACAGAAAGATCAAAAATTAAAAGTAAAGAGTAATCAACTTTTACAGTGAGTTTCCAGTGTTTGTGTAGTGCCTTCATAAAAGAACTTGAAAGGAATTGAGGCCAGTGAGATGATGTTGGTCTTCAGTGAGATAAGTCAATTATGAAAAGGTAAAGACATATCTTAGGTTGCTGAGCTACAAAATGAAAGCTGATTTGCTGTACTTAGAAGCATAAAAAAATGTGTATAGGGAATAATCCTAACTTGACTCCTGGTGTTGCTCTCTGGATGAATTATTTCTGAGGGAAGAGATCTTGTTTGGAGTTGAATATAAGAAAGTATCAGGTGATTCATGGTTAACAAATAAATGAACTGTTACAAGTTAATAGAAAACAAGAACAAAATGAAAATGTCATTCTGAACTAATCAAGATAAATCTACATTTTGAATGTTGAGTTTTATATTTTTTTGAGATAGTAAAATTAGTAAAACTAGAATAATAAGTGCAGAAAGACATCAAGAAAGATCACAAGTATGAAGCAGTTCCCATAGGGAAATCTACTAAACAAGTGATGATTCTTCAGCTGGGAAGATAGGCTAAGAAGTCCTAAATAGTTTGGGAAATATCAAAGGTGAAGGTAAAAAGTTACTCACTTCATAATACAAGGGTGAGGAGCCATTAGTAAGGTTAGGAGGTAACCTTCAAAAATTGATGGAGTTGGATAAATTTTTTAAATCAAGGCATCATTGCCATGAGGTGAGATGGATGACAAAAATGCATACTGTTTCAAAATATGATTGTATGACTAGCAAAAAGGAGTGTTTTGCAAAAGTATTAATCAAAGATGCAAAATGTATTAATTAAAGATACTATTTCTGATTCAGAAAGTATGCGAGTCATAGATTAGGCAGAGATATGCTGGCGAAGTATTGGTGTTGTAATGCAGAGTTTTTTGTATTCCATAGGGCTTCATGTTTGGCCCCTATGGGAAGCAGAGCAGACAGCTTAGGAATAGGACAGCAGTGCAACATTTATCAAGTTGGGGCAGCAGTGCTGGATCGGGAACATGGTGGTTTGTCTTTTCTCCCTACTTTATTACCTGTTTTTCTTATGCTTATTTAATGATTGCAGACAAAAGAAAGAAGAGTTGTCACAGAGGATAGCTGAAGAAAGAGCTCGCCGAGAGGAGGAGGAAGCTCGCAGACAAGAAGCAGAAAAACAAAGGAAGGATGCAGAGGAGCGGGAAAAGGAGGAACGGCTGCGCCGCCAGGCAGAAGAGAGAGAGCAGAAGGAGAAAGAAGAGATGGAGCGCATTCAGAAACAAGTATGCACCTAAATTAGAGCGATATCTGAAATTTAAATCTGAAAAGGGTTGGGACACAGTTCATTCCATAGAGTAGTTTGAAGAGCAGAGATATTTCTACTTGACAAAAACGTGTGGTAGGGAGTCGAGTTTTGGGAGTTTTTTTTCCTCTCTCCCTTTACAATGTATTTAGAACAAGTCCTTTCTTATTCCTCATGAACTGTGATGAAAAAAATCAATAGAGCTATATTGGGGAATTTTGATAAGTGCTGTTATACCAGAGAATTCTTTCTCCCAACAGTTACAGCAAGTCCAAATGCAAAGATAACTATTCACTGTGCTGGAGATATAGTACTTCTGAGTTCTAATCTTATGTCAAATACTGCTTTTGTATGGGGCTGGTGGGAAGGGTTAGATTTAATCAAACCAAGAAGAACCTTTATCTGGTCCAGTACTCCTGAAATCAGAGTAGCTAGTCAAAAGACATAAGATAATAAATAAAAATAAAGTTTTTCAAGTGCTTTCATTCTTGATGGGCATAATGTTGGTTTACTGACTTCAGGAGAGACTGTGGTAAGCATCTGAATAGGGTTCTTCTCTTCTCACATGTCCTCTTACTTCTTGCATGTGCTTTACTCTTCCACATTCCAACACTTCAATTTTCCTTGTAGACACAAGGTTTTCTTCTGGTATATAAATGGATGCTTCTGATAATAAATGTTTAAAGGATTCTGTTTGTGAATATGGCTGAGAAACTCCATTATTCCTTTTCAGAAGATATGTGCTACTTTCTTTGAAATTTAAATTTTCTTTAAACTGAGGTTTAACTCAGTTTAGTACTCAGAGATAACACATGGCCAAGGCTTTTATGGGTGTTAGAGATGCAAGCAACAATCTACTGTAGTAGTTCCATCATATAACAGTGTCATGATCAGGGAGCAAGGCCCCTGTAGAGTATATTACAGACAAATTTTGCATTTTATTAAAAAAGCAGGAATGGAAAGTTTGTACAAATGAGCCTATGGCTGTTTGCCCTTGGTCTCATTAAACAGTTGGACAAACAGTTGGCCAGTTAAACTCTGTTGGCCAAACAAAACATTCTACTGCAGTTTTTTTAATCTCAGAAATATCCACCACACAAAACGTGGATCTCTCTAACACTTTCCTGGCTGCTGTTTTAATGCTGAAGGCTAGAAAATTTATTTCTTACTTGTCATCTGGTATGTTCTGGAAAGGGCACAGAATCAAACATGATGTCCATTGTTTAGTTATTCTCTCTTAATGCTACGCGAAACATAGAGATTAATCAAGACATGTGCAATTCCATCTGAAAAGATTTTTGGTGACTTGTAAACCCTAAAAGTGTCTTTTCAGGGTGTTGTAGATATGCATAAAAAGGCATAGAGCATAAAACTGTCCTTCAATAGTAAATTTTTCCTCATCTCCTTTTCTTTTACCAACACAGAAAGAAGAGGAAGCTCGCCTGCGGGAAGAGGCCGAGAGGATTCGACTAGAACGTGAAAAGCATTTCCAAAGAGAAGAGCAAGAGCGCTTGGAAAGGAAGAAGGTAACTCAGTCCATTCAGAGAAACTCTGATTGGTTTTGCCTTAGCAGTCTTTTTCCACCTGAGCAGTAGGAAGAAAATTATACAAATGTGCACTCAGAAATGCTGCAGTCCTCATAGGGCTGATGTGACAATGAAGGGAATATTGCCAGCCATAATAAATAATTCAGTTTTTTGCAATAAACAGATACAGATGATAAATGACAAGCAGTTGTGGTTTGGGAGAAAGATATTCAAATTAATGCCAGCAAATATTATTTTACCCCCTTACATTTCATTGTAGAGGCTTGAGGAGATCATGAAGAGAACTAGGCGTGTAGAAGCTGTAGATAAGGTCAGTGCTGCTACTTACATAAATATTGAACACATTTCTGTTTTTTTCCTGAGTGCCATTTTTAACTTAAAAAATTCTGCTTCCTTTATAGAAATCCAATGACCAGCAAAATGGACATATATCAAAGGCAAATATTACTGGAGAAGCAGGTATTGTGTTTAACTGTGCCCTGAGTTCAACAGGTGTATAAATGCCTACTAAGCACAATGGTTTGAGAAACAGTTCTAAAACTTGGCATACTAATTGCAGTTAAAGAAACTATGAGAGGAGTATAAATGAAATCTTAGCAGTAATTAATTATTTAGCCTTTCTGTATAGGTAGGTAGCCATTACCTAATGCGTCCAATGTTTTAGCAACTTTGTCAGATTGGTGTCTAGCAAAAGGAATTTTCTTAACAAGTTTAATTATTTATGAAGTGAAAAGAAATTATTTGGAGATGTGAATCACAAAATAAACTGATTCTACAGTTTGTTTCTTATATTGTTTCAGACCTGGTTGTTGCGGATTTACACCATTTTCTTAAAAAATTATTCCTTCTTAGTCATCAAAACAAAGCATTCATTGTTCTAAACATCTCCCTGTGACTTCTTTCTTCCACACCTGCTGCCTTATTCACTTTGTCTTTATTTCTTTTTTTGACAAAACTAAGCGACTACAAAAGCTTAATCTTGTCACACCCACACTCTTATGCTTTCCTTCTACTCCATTCCCTCTATCTTTATTTCTTTTTGGGTAATCTTCTGTATAAGACTTTAATACTTATAATAAAGGAAGAAAAATAAAATGTAGCTTATATTCAACAATCTCCATGTGAATTAGCACTGTTTAAAGATACCAAGTCAAGCTATCAAATGGCTTATCCTATTGTAGCATAACATATTAAATTGCATTAATCTTTTTCTCCTTTGTATTTGGGTTGAGTAACAGGGAAGACAGCAGCACTGACTGATGGATGACCTTTTCTCTTGATTTTTAAAATGAGCACTGTAATTAGTACTGTCAGGAAACCTTTTGATGCAGATTTCATTACCTGTGTTTGTTATTTGTTTACATAAATCTTGGGGAAAAAATTTTGTGAGCTACTAATACAGGACTCATCTGGGATGCCATCTTTGTCTTTGGACAGTGTTGAAGGTGTTATAAACCATTTAAAGAATTCCTGAAACTATAAAGGGTTCCACAACCTTTGACTAGTGCTTTCCCTCTAGAGATAGACAAGAAGCAGTCTTCTATCAATTTCCTAAGGCAGAGGAGACTTTGGATCTCCATTTCCCCAGGCCCAAGGGAAGGCTGGAGTCCTTGAGTGACTGAATAAAGAGAAAACTGCTCTCAGCCTCAGGGCTACTCTGCTGTTTGACTTTGCATTATCTATATGTGCCATTGAGTTAAAGGTATGGATTAATGGGCATATTACAGCCACATGAATTTCCATATTGCACTTTAACACACTTCTGACTCTCCACGAACAGTATATTTTAAATTTTTTTTCTTAAGTCTTACTGTTTGCCAAAACCCGAGGAGACATTTATGGGAATGGCCAAAATCACACAATTAAAAAAGTCCATCAGCTTTTTGTCATTTGGCCTCTGCTTCAAAATATGAAGTTGTTCTGCATTTCCAAAGCAGAACAACTTTTTCTTCTGCTTTTTTTTTCTCTAAATATTAAAGCAAATATATTTTCCTGTTATTCCATTTGTAGAAGAACAGAAACCTCTATTTCTACTGTCTTCCAGATAAAAACTTGTCAAAGATCAGACTAAGGCATTCAGAATAAAAATCTTCAGCCCAAACATTTGGAGTACAGTGAAACAGAGCAGCTGAAGGGGGGACTTACCAGATGAGGTTTTGGGTAGTGTAGATAAATGCGTCCAAGCCTATGAATAATGAGTTGTCCTTGCAATTACTGCAGCAATGTTAGCAGTGTGGGGTTCAGTTCCTTCCTCTTACTGACCTGTATATGAATGGAGCAACTCTAGATACAATACAGAAGGCTATACTTTAAAAGAAAACCACAAGGCAGGCCAGAAACATGTATCACATGGTCTCAGCATAAGGGACAAGGATAATCTCATTTTGGGTTGCTCTCTGCCATGTTTTATAATAGCAGTTTGGTACTTATTGACAGAATTGTCCTTCCCAATGGTGTTTCTTTTTTCTTGATTTCCATTTGAGTCACTGGAATCAAGAAATACCAGTGTATGGAAATAGTAATGTTGAATTTTTCCTTTATTCCATTCTCCAATGCTACTTGCGAAGTGCCAGCATAATACTCTAACAAATACCAGCCTCTTTTGCCCACTGGCTTATATGTTGGAATTGTGCATATGATTGTAAAGTGTTTATTCTTATTCACAAAGCTATGGCTTTGAAATCTGTGGCATTGACTTTGGACCTTAAACAGGGTTTGTGTGCCCAAAAAGTTGACCAAGGAGATGAGGCTGAGTGGGGAGACGGGTGTGGGAACCGTATATTTTTGAAAACTGTAATGCGCCTTGGCTGTGCTGGCTTTTGTAGAAGATCTTTGACCCTAACCTACAGGGTGGGTGCTGCTGCATGTTTTGATGCAAGCCTGTTTTCTGTGCCCAGTCGCAGGCGGTCCCGCGTGTCCCCCGGAGCCCGCGGCAGGGCCTGAGGCGCAGCGCGCGGTGCCACCGCCGCACAACGGGACCGGGACTCCGGCCACCTGCCCGCGCGTGGGGACTGCGCTCCAGACCCCCGGGAACGTGGACAGGTGAACACTGCTGGGCGCTGGGGGCCGTGCCTGGGGGAGGAATAAATGATATTCGGATCCGTGGGTTCCTTAACTGAGCCAGAGGCAACTGTTCAATCTGCCTTGTTTCCTGGTTTTTATCTTTTCCTGTGTTCAGAAAAGAACTTTATCGTATTTTAAGCAGCAGTAACTGATTTTTGCTAACTGAAAAGGAAAAAAAACTACAAAAAAATAGAGTGTGTTGTTTGCAGTGTCTGGAAAAATGTGTTTGGCAGCAATTATTACATTTATTGAAACTTAATGGAAATGGAATTTTTTTTCTATTCCTTTCCCTGAACTGAGCTTCATAACACCTGCTCTGGGCTTGCACAGATTATTTTCTTAATTCAAATAATGAATATTGTGTTTCCAGCCTAGATGTTTTGATTTCTAAACTGCTTGAAGTATTAGCAAGTGGTGTTGTAGATGTGTCCTTGGTGTGAGATATAGGACTAAGTCACTTTGGTTATGCATTAAAAAAAACACCTTTGTTCCTCATAAGAAGTATTTGGGGAGGTAGATATTATACTTTGGGAGCTCTCTGTAGCTACAAAGCAAGTCACTCAGGTTTTGAGAAATGGTTGAAAAGCTTGAAACTTCAATATTGAACTGAGTGACATCCATTACATAAGCATGAGCTGTCAGTTATTTTAATTTTAGTGATGCAGAAAGCCAAATAATCTCGCAGTCCTTTCATGTTTTATGCAGGTAGTGCCAGAATATGCATGGAAAAACTTGAATGTGGGAAGCCATTGTGCAGTCTGTAATGGACAGTGTGCTTCAGAGTGTGATTGGCACTAATTGAAGGAGGAATTTGCCCTTTCTCGATCCCTCCATATGCCTGAGGGATCTTAGCCTGCTGTCATGCTGATAAGGATGCTCCTGCTGAGGGAAGTTCTGTCAGTGACACTGAGGTACATTGGATGAGCTGCACAGAGCTGCCTCATAATTGTCTTGGGCAGCTATTAAAATGTTAATCACTCCCAGCCTTACAAGCACCTTGATGTTTGAAATATAAAATGTGCCACACTAATGAGTTCTGTCCTATACCATTATAATCTACTTGGAAGGAACCTCAGAATGCCCACAGTGAAGAAGGAATAAATGAGATTGAAAAACACTGACAAAAGTAGGAAGAGTATATAAGGTTGTGGAAGGGAAAACTGGCATGCCAGGTTGGAATATGTCTGCTTCAGAGATGCATCCACAGTGACTGGGAATGTGAAGCCTGAAGCACTTGGTAGTGTCCCATAGATTTTGTCACATAGTAAAAGCCACAGGTGCCAACACCACTGCTGCTGCATCTTGTGTGCTGTGATTGTCTGGCATCCAGATAGACCTGGCATGGTAGCACAAACAGGGGCAGTGGTTCCAGGTTGTCTCCTGAGTGAGCACCTCACTCTAGCCCTCAGCAAGATTTGGCTTTTGTCTGAAAAAGATTTCATTATGTTTCAAGGGCAAGAGTGCTGAGATTTCTGACCAGAAGTTAAAAAGGTGTTACCTGGGGAGCTCATGGAACTCATGTCATGTGCTCGTGTGGGTGAGAGGACAGAGTGATGCAGAGCCCTACGGCTGCCTAATCCATAGCCCACTTACAGAATTTTGCTTGCACTCCATTCTCTAATTCTTTGCCCAAGGTAGATCGTGCTTGCTACTTCATAGAAAAAGTTATTTCAATACAGTGGTTTATGTTGACAGCACTTTCCTGGTGGTACTTACCCTGTTAATTCCTATTTTCTGTGCTGTTTTCTACAATGCAAAGCACCTCAGTGAGCGCAGTTCACCTCATGTGTCTCCATCCTGTGTGCATGGAGCTGGGTCTGGATAGGTTAGAAAACCAGTTTTTAGAAATATACAGTTGGTCTAGGTGATTGCCTTCATGTCTTGTCCTGGAAAAGAAAGATCCTTATTGCTGGCTGGTTTCAGTGCTGTTGCCTCAGTGGATTAAAAATAAGCACCATTTATTTAAATAATCCAGAAGTCTGGGATCCATTTTGCTTTTAATGTGTATCTATATCTCCTCTGCAAAAATCCTCTCAATAAATGAGATGACTGACATTGTCCTTGAGATCAGAAATAGCAGCTGTGAAAATATTTTGGCATTTTTAAAAGGCCTTCAAATCTGTATTTTATTTTTTCCTATTCAGTGTTGATTTCTGATGAATGATTTGAAACAGATATTCTGAATTCTGGCCTTCTTTATTTTTTAGTCTCTTCAAATTCTAATATTAGGCTGTGTCTATATAGAGTTTTGGCTACAATTATCTACAACAGCTATAATTTTCAGTAATCTTAAATTTTTTGGATGTTCTAGTTCCTTTAGTTAAACTGGCTTCTCTTTTCTAAACATCCTCCAGTCTATCTTGTTAATATTGACGTGTCCAGGTCAAAATGTGAAGCTGCAGAGATGCTTTTCAGCTGCCATGGAGATGTCCTTCAGATGCTTGCAAGACTGTTATGTTTGGAAAAGCACTCTGAACAGCTCAGGAAACTTTTTTTTTTTACTCTGTTACATAAGTGTCTTGCTACACGCACACTTATGGAATATGTTAGAATGCCAGAATTATCCAGTTCTTTCTGCAATATTGTATGCCTGGAAAGGATATCTCTGGTGTTGGACACTTAGACAACATTAAGAATGTAACATAAGACAGTATGAACAGCTGTAGCAGGTCAAAAACCCTTTTTTATTTTTTTGTGTTCTTTGTTTTAATGCCCTGTAGCACAATGTAAAGGAAAAAAAAAGGTAATTACCAAGAGATCCTCTGGCCAATGAAAGGTTGCTAAGCATTATGGTTCAGATGCAACCACAGGCTCAAGTAGTCCCTAAGCTGCTAATTACCAGAAGCTGAAGGGCATACCAATCTCCTAGGAATTTATCTAATATCCTTTTGAGCTTGTGGCCTCTAAGATGTCCAGTGAAAATTAATTCTACTGTTCTATTTTTCCCTTTGTTTTGTCTAAATTTGCTCCTCTAGTAATTAGGTAGATCAAGCAGCATAGAATCTAGATGATTTTATACTGCAAAATTTAGAATATTTATAGTCCTGATTTCCTTTCCTGTACCCCTTTGTGATTGTAGGCTCCTCTGTCTCAAGAGACATTGTTCAAGTATGAACAAATCTTGCTCTAACTCCATGTGTAATACTCGCAATGCAATGACATGTAAATATGAAATCTGGAGAATTATTTATTCACTAATACAGCTGATAAATTGGGTAGAAAAATTGTGTTTGCAGAAGCAAGAGACTTCATTGCTCTAATACTCGTTGAACTACTGTGCTGTTTAATTTATATGAATGAGCACTTGTTCTCTTCCCACCTCTTTCTTACCCCATTCATCAAACTTGGCATCCTAGCTCTAGCATGGTTATTGGCAGTAGATGGGGATAAAATGAGTAATAGGATACCTTATAGTGAATAATAACCAATGACTGCATGACAGAGCAGGTTTTAATAGTCCTAAAGCACTTCACATACTCTGCGCCTCGTATTACAGATGTGGACACAAAAGGGTGATGTGACTTAGGAGCTCTCCCAGGCAGCCGGCAGAGTTTCTGTGCCTGCTCTCAAACTCAGTGCAGTGAAACATATTTTCCCAGCATATCCACAGATGAAAAAAAGGGGAGTGCCTTTCTGAAAAAGAACTGGTGATGGTTTGAAAAACTGAGAAGGCTTGACATGAACACTAGCATGCTATTCTCGTAGGAAATCTGGGCTTTGGACAAAGCATTTCCACTTTCAAAAGAGCAATGACTGGTTTTTGTCTCTTGGGGGATACTATAAAACAAGTCTTTAATTGTTTTTACAAAGTTGTACAAAGAAGCCAGCAAATGAAAATATACTGTATGCCAATTACAAACAGGTTTCTTTTTAAGACTGGTACATGTGCTGTCAGAAAATCAGCCTCTGAAACAAAACCACCTGCTGAGAAATAGCCTGAGGAAACTGATAGCCAAATTTCAATCTAGGAAAATTACATCTGTGCCTTTGTGGCAGAAACATTTCCAAACAACCTGAACAGTTGTGATGTGGTCCTTCAAAGAGGGAATAGGTACCCAGCATTGTCAGGATCTAAATGTTGAGGGCTTTAGGAAACACCTGTGAAAGATCACAAGATTTTTGAGTATTCATTGAGTACTTGCTCTTGCTTGAGGAGCTTATGGTCCCATTACTGTCATCCTGTTCACTGAAGTAGCACCTTAGTTTCTCCTCTCTGGCAGGATAGGACATGCCATCTGCACAGTCAGAAGGATTTGTCAATGCAGCACCTAATAAAGAGGTTGGGAGGGGAGGACCAAGGCTGTGAGACATGAGCAAGTCTCATCTGGGGATGGTATGTGTAAATGGAGAGTGTTTGTGCTGCTCTTGGCTGGGGGAGATGTACAAGAGCTCACTCATAAGGAATCTCTGCCACATGGGAGATGGAAAATGAAAGTGCAGATTGACATGAGGGGTTCTGGAAGAGGGCTCTATTGGCTTGGACATGATCAACAGGAGAAGTGTGGAGCTGGGTGGTGCCTTGGAAATGACCCCTAAGATCTTGTATGGGAGAAGGTACTGAAAGGAGCACTATATTGACAAGGGAGTTTTTCTCCCAATAAGTAGCACGTAGAAGAAGCTGCTCCAGAACTAGTTGCAGGAGGCGATTCAAGAAATAATAAAAATAACAGTGATCTTATCCAAAGACAATTACATTGATTTGCAAGAAGAGGAAAGGCACAACAAAGGTTATGAGATCTGAAAAATATATTAGGGGTTGTAAATTGCATTATGTGGGTGGTTCCAGGTAGTGGCGGTACTGTGGAGGTTTCCTTACTGATTCCCATTGCAGTTGCTTCTCAGACTGCAGTATCCACACAGCTATCATGTAGCCAAAGGTAGCTACTATCCCATGGGTTTGAGGGAAGGAATACCAAGTACTTTGGCTGCAAAACCAGTTTTTCCTACTGTGGTAGAAGCATAGTTTTGTTTTCACTGGCTAAAAGAATGCTTGGGATTGATGCAGACTTCTCTTCTGTTTGTACTATTGGTTTGAGGATGACTAAGTTTCTGTTCTAGATAAAGTACATAAGGAAAAATGTCTATGTTTCTCTTTCAGCAATCTCAATCCAGAGAAAAACGCAAATGAAAATGGAATGTCTATGCAGAACGATAACTTTGAAGAGATCATGAACCTGCCTATTGGTTCTAAACCATCCCGGCTGGATGCTATGAACAATGATGGAAGCAATAGTCCCGAAATTCCTTTGAATCCAATTCTAGCCTTCGAAGATAAGGGGACTCTTTTGCCTCAGGTAGATAGTGTTCAAACACATCAAACAGCAGGTAGGTTTGCTGTCGTTCACTAACGTTTGTAATTTGTTGTAATTGACAGAAGTCCCAGAACTCTTAATATAAGTTGATTCATTTAAGCATTTTTAAACTCTATTTGTTTTATACTTAAACTCTCTCTACATTTTAAACAAATTTAAATTACTTGGGGACAGGAGCGCATCTCTTTGTAAAGCTATGCCTGCCAAGCACGTACGGATGCAGTGCAATGCTGGTGAGACCTTACCATTTCCTGGATGAGGGCTTCTCACACATACTTTACTTTCTGCCATTTGAAGCTGCTTGGTTTGCCCTGTGCGTTCAAACAGAAGTGACAGCTGATGTTCTGACCTTATGATCAGCAATTGGGTTCCAGTTTTGCAAGTGCAGTGCTTGACATGCACGTGCAGAAGGGGAGTTGCTACTTTTTAAAAATTACTTTTTGAAATGCTGGATGTGCTTTCCTCATCAAGTTCTTGCAGCCATTGAGGGATGGTTTTCAGAACACTGGATTTTTCTGAATTATATCATAACTTTTCAAGAATGTTGGGTAAACAAATACCAATTTAGCAAATTAAATTGGATAGCGCTTTATTTTTCTCTGGCCTAAAAATATAAGGAAAATCATCTTACATTAAAATAATTGCAGAAGTATTTAACATTTTGATAAAAGAATTGCCACTCTGACCTGTCATGTTTACCTTCTGTTTTAGAAGTGATCTGATTGTTTCTTCTGAAGAACCAAAGGTGACATGAGCATCTCTGCAGTCAGTGGAGTTTCTTCCATGCTGTGAAGGAGTGTTTTATTTTTTCTCTCCAGTTTTTTAAAGATTTCTTGAATATCTTTTTTTGGAAGGACTTTAGTAAAACCAGCAGAAGAAATGAGGGGAATAGACTTGGATCACCATTCTAATAGCTTTCATCACTAGAAAAATCATGCTTCACGTGCGTTACTTAATATGGCTATTTCCAACAAGCTTTTTTTGTTAGTAAATGAATATTTCTGCATTCCTTAAGACACAGGACACTGGAATCTGAAAGTAACGGGCTGATTTGGGTGGTGGGACTGATTCTTTTTTGTTTTTAAAAAAAGGTGGGTGTTGGTTTAAAAGACATAATTGTAAAATTGGCAAAGAATCTTTTACACTTTGTGGTTCTAATACTTGAAAAATAAATGCCTCATTGCTCTACAAGTAGAGTTAATGGGGTGTCTTATTTAAACCTGTTGGTTTAAATGTTATTGCAGAGAACTCTAATTATGGGGGCAAACTATAGGCTTCTGTATCAGGTTCTTGTAAATGTAATTCCTACAGGGACATTCTGTAAATTGAGACGTCACTATGATCTTCTCACATTTTCTCTGAAAACACAAAACAAGACAGGTTTTAAAATGTGAAAATTTGAAAGCGTTATTTTTTCATGGACAAGAGGAAAACCTATTGTTCTCCGAGATTATGTATTTATGAATTTTGCTCAGTACAGAAATAAATCATTTAATTGAATAAATTAGACAAATGTGGTAAAAAAGATACTGCAAACTTGATTTTTTTTTAGTTATATCCATGTTCACAATATTATAAAAGATTTGTATGCATATGTGCACACACGTGTGCACGCACATACAAGGAAATACCTTGTTCTGAGTCCTGTAAATTGCTGCTGTTCCAAATGATGGAAGACTCCTTTGCCTTATCAGACTACTGAAGACTGTGTGAAACCTGGGATATTTGAGTTTTGGATGATGATGCAGGTTTGGGAATTTTTGGGGTTTGCTCGTTTCAGAGCAAATGGAAAATGGTCATTGTGCTTTTCTAGATAGTGTGTGGTTTTTATGAAGCAGTGCAGTTTGAGTGATAAGAGGAGCAATGCAGATTGCTTTCTCTTTAGTTTGATGCTGATTTCTACTGTCATTCATTGTTCCATCCCATATTTTTGGTTGTTGTTGTGCAGAACTGTAAAATCTTGCACGTTTTTGTGCTTTGCTAAACAATGCTGTTGGAGGCAGAGCTCGCTCTGGGCGTTTGAGTTTGCAGCATCGCCGAAGGCTTGGGGCATTGCTCTCTGAATCAGTGAGAAGATCCTTGGGTAGGGGAAATGGAGGTTCCTGGGCTCTCAGCTCCTGCTAACAGAGAATGTACCATTAAGATTCCTGCACTTGCCTTTAGTGAGCAATGGAGCGAGGCCTCTAGGAAACTGTGCAGAAAGTCTGTGCTAACAGAAGAAATCCTCTGAGACAAAAGCCGAAGAATTTTTGAAGAAATTTCTGCTGCTGCCAAGTGTTCATCTTATAGAGGAGATGGGATAAAAGCAATGGAAATAAAATGAAAGAGACTTCATCTGCCAGAATATTTATGGAAGGGAAAAAACAGCCATTCAGTCAGAGTGCTTTCAATAGTAACTTGTGACACAGTAAAATGAATTGGGTTCCTTTCTTGCTTTCTTTAGTTTTCCATGTACATAGCCACAATATTTTGAAGTGTCCAAAATATGTAGTTTTTCTTTAAAACTATATATAGCATGTAAGTACCAAATAAAACTTGTTTGAAATATTTATTTCTACTTATATTTTTATTTTCCTTCATAATTGAAGCAACAGTCAATCTCTGATTGAAAACTGTTCTTGCCACTCATGGTTTGCTTAAAACTTTACTTCAGGTTTTCTGTAATTTCTTTACTAAAAAATCAGTAGAGTCACTTGCAACATGAAAGAGAGCAAAGAAATAGCTTCAGTTTTAAGTCTTAGGATTCATTTAGGATCAAATTTAAATTGTGTTTCTCTTTAGCTATTTAGGATTGGTTTTAAATTATGCTGATCTGTTTTTTGGGAGACTTCAGCACTGCTTCAGTGTGGAAAAACGGGTCGGCTTTATTTATCCACGTGTACTTTGTTTTTGTGTTTGTTTTTAAACAGGGCTGTATTAAAAACAGTTTACCATTACAGTCAATCCAGGTTTGAAGAATTTCCTGTTTCAGGGACCTGACATACAAAATGAAACCAAGAATAAGAAGTACTTGAGAGTAAGAAGTAGGTGTATGAATTTTTAAATTGAATTTTTAAGACTTTTGGTTAAGCCTTTTTTAATGCAGGGAAAATAGTTTCTCTTCTGTTGAGTGTTGTTCTTGACGATAAAATATGGTGTGGGAGGAAGGCCAGCTCCTCTGCCTGCTGTTGCAATTGTGTTGTTTGTGCTATGAGGGGCAAGGTGGAACTGCTCCATGTGGCAGAAGTAGCAGGTGCAGGCAGCTGTCTGAGGCTTGGGAAGCCTTCCCCAGCAGAGAGCTGTGTCCTTTGGGGAGGCTCAGCTCCGTGCTCCCATCTCCACAGCAGCGCTGCTCACAGGGATGATGCTCCATGAGCTATTTCTGTACATCACAACTGCTGCATTGCTCACCATTAGCTCTGCTTGCTTCATGTCTTTTATCTCCTCATTCCTGATGAAGAATGCTTGTTAATTGCTTTATTGCTAAGACCTTGAAAATAATGTTTGAGATTAAATAGCTAAGAATACAGATACAGGACACATTCTAATATCATTACTTAATATTTCACTGTTTCTTTTTGGAAACTGATCTAAAATTGCCCACAGAGGTGGTTTGCAATTTGAGAGATGTGTCATTCAGCCAGTCCTATTTTAGAAAGTCCACCTGCCCAAAGCTAAGAACATGGTTTGTCACATGAGATTTCAAAACAAGATTCGTTTCATGCATGAACATTGAAAATACCATATTGCTTTATCCAAAGGTTCTGTCTACCCTGCCCTTTATTAGACTTTTTTACTGCATTGAGTGTGGTTTTGGCTGTTTTTAAATTTTTATGGTTTGTTTTTTGGGGGGAGGGAGGGTAGTTTTGTTTTATTTTTTCCCAAATGGTACCATTGGAAAGAACTTGCAGATGTTAAAAGAAATCATTATCAAAAATGCCTCCCCCAAGCACCATAATTAAGCTCAGAGATTTGAGCCACAATAAAATGGAACACTGAGCTCTTAACTGACAGAATAACTTTTTTTAACTATTTTTTTTAATCTCAGTTTTATTCCATGTTTGTAACCAGTATCAGCTCTAAAGCTTTATGTGCACATAAGAGTTATGAGACGATCAGAAGCACCTCAAAAGACAGTGTGCTTCTTTTGGCTAGGGTGGAGTTAATTTTATTCACAGTGGCTCAAAGGGGGCTGTGTTTGGGTTTGTGCTGAACACAAGGTTGGTAACACAGGGATGTTTTAGTTACTGCTCAGCAGCACTTGCACAGTCTGCCTCTCACACCACCCCAACTGCCTGGAGTTGCATAAGAAGTTGGGAGGGGACAATTGGGACAGGTGACCCTAGCTGACCATAGGGACATTGCTTACCTTACATTGTAATGCTGGGCACATAAAGCAGGGGGAAGGAAGAGGAAAGGGGGGATGTTTGAAGCTACAGTGTGTGTCTTCCCATGTAACTATTACTCGTGATGGAACACAGCTTTCCTAGAGATGGCTGAACATCTGCCTGCCCATGGGAAGTATATATGTAAGAAAATGAGTTTAATTTAAACACATGAGTACCTTTTTATTGTTCTTTAACTCTATTTAAAATGAAGTATCAATATCAAAATATAACAAAAATTCCTAATTTTGCCAAATATTTTCACTCTTCCAGTGTTGCAAGTAGCTTTGGAAATAATTTAACATTTGCAGAACACAGTTCTGTATTTAAACACATCTCACCAAAATCATTCTTGGTTCCTGCTGTGTTCTGTACTTGCTCTGTGCAGCATTTCCTTGCCTTAATGTGCCTTTGCTCTTCTGCTGGAGAGTAGTGCCTATAGTGTGGACAAGGATCAGCTCTAAGGCTTCACTCATTCTTGTTTCTTACAAATTTCTTGCACTTTGTGAATTGTCCATCAGCAGTTACTTTCTGTAGTAACCTGTTTGTAGATTTCTACCTTTATGGTATGGGTTGCTTCAATTCTTTTCTAAGTCCCTGCAGTGTGCTCTGAAATACAGGACATGGAAGAGAAACAGAATAAAGAAGAATGCAGAGTCACCTGCATGCTTGAGAGGTGCCTCATCAGTGGAATCAGCCTGTTGCATGAATAAAATCTCATTAATACAGTGCTGGATTTTCTGAAAGGGGATGGGGGTGAGGAAACCAAAAACAAACTGTGGAAGGTTAACCAAGCACAGCAGGTGTTTTTCAACACGTAGTCATGTCCTCAAGCACATTTAAGCAGCCAGCCAAAGAGTCCAAGGAATTGAGTTTTGACCTGCTCCAATTCTTGTTATCGGGACATCTCTCTTGTATGATGAAATTGCAAGTAGCAGGAAAATTACAGGAATAATGAAAAGAGTTGTTTCCTCTGAAAGTTCAGGCCCTTGGATCTGGTAAGTTTCCATAAGCTATTTTGCTTAAATATTAACTGTCTTCATGGCACGTGGCTGCCCTAAGGAGCTCTTGAGTTTCTTCTGTTTGTTGACGGACTTGCTCAAGGAGTTTGGCCGTTTGGCTTTTTCTGAAGGCTAATGAAAAGTCTGGATCTGAAGAGGAATTACAGATGTTAAGCAACCTGCTGTTTTTCCCTATATTCTAATGCATATGCACAGGAAACTTATTTTTCAGGTTAGATACAGTTGTTTGGTGGTTCTTATTACAGGTAAGGCACAAAAATACCTTACAAAGCAGACACAAATTCAATTTTCATTCTTACAACCATTCAAAATTCCTGCTAAGTTTTCCTGATCCAGATGTATAAATCTCAGTTGCCAAATTCAGCCTTATGCAGCAGCTGACTATCTAAATATAGCAGAAGTTTGCTCTACATATGTAAAGATATGTGCTATATACAGTTATTACCACACTATAACTCTCATAAGTAATCAACTTTTATCCAAAGACAAGAAGACTGGCCAAACTGAGAAAAACCATTAAGGAATGGACTTTTAAGTATGAAGATGTGAGACTTCCCAGCTTTAATATCAGGTAATCATGCAACTTCCTTATTTGCTTACTTTGTCAAAATAAAGTAAAATCACATTTGAAAATCTTCTGGGTTTCATTTAGTGTACAAAAATACTTATATAGGATAAAAACAAGTCCTGTTTCCTGAAGTCCTGTTTCTCTGCTGTTCAGAAAGCTTTTCGTTTTAAATTAAGCAAACAAAATCCTCCTGCCTTTATCAGGAGATACCCTTAAAGAGCTGCTTTAAAACAGGTGAGATAACAGCTACCCTTGAGATTATTCTGTTTTCTTAAGTGAGCAGAACTAGTCCCTGAAGAAGTTTGCACTGTCAGTGGTTGGACTCGATGATCTTAGAGGTCTTTTCCAACCCCAATGATTCCATGATCTCTGTTACTAAGCAGTGCCTGTACCTGCTCGTAGTCTGCAGAATGTCGAGATGCCCAGCTGCTGAAAACGGACCTCTTGGTGGGTAAGAAAGTTCTTGAGGTAGGCTTGAATCTCTTCAATGTGATGCTTCCACAAAAACATTGTTTTTTCTGCATAAAGGGGAGAACCACTGGAGATCAATACAAGCCTTTAAACACTTTGAAAACTGATTTTTTTAACAACATTTTAAGATCAGTGATGACTCATGCACCCCAGCTAAAACCAACATTACTGCAAAGACTGGCAAGTACTGACTGTACTACAGCTTCTGATAATACTGCTGATACTTCAGGTAAGTAAAAAGATGAGTGGGCTGCTGTGCTGGGAATCTGATCCCTGTGCAAGGGGCCTGCTGGTTCACAAACTGGTTGGCCTGGTAGGTGAAGCTATCCATGACATGCTTATGCTGTTGGATTCTGCTCACTACCTGAGAGACAGCCTGCTCTGTTGCAAATTCTCAATGGTAGAAATGAAACAGATTTACATTCTCCCTTTCCTGAGGACTCACTACAAATACCAGTTTTTATGTCTCATGTCTAAAATCTAACCATACCTTACCAGAGAATGTGGCAAGTATCATCTGAACACCCTTTTCTTGCAAGCCTTAAAGGCTCTCAGCTGCATGGGTCAAGTATATTAAGCATAAAGCTGTTTATTTTCTACAAGTAAATATAATCCTCTTTTATTCTCTCTTATTGAAACTTTAAAAATTTTGGCTCCATTCTTAAAAGCCACTTTACTTCACCACTCCTTCTGATTTAGTCTAGAATAATATCAACAGGATTTGGTTCAGTAAGTTTTTCTTGCTGGTCAGGGAGAAGAGTTAATCTAAAATTTTGGAACACAGCCTCTGCTGCCTGTGAGGGATGCCATCACATTTTATATATTGAGAAAGAAGGTCAAACAGAAGGGTGTAACCTTGTCTGAAACACGTTCCCATCTCTCCCATAGTGAGGAGTATCTCAATGGTCTCCCACCTTCCTACTGAAGTTGTTTGCAAGGACCTCAGAATTGGCTATGGACTAGCCCTGCAGAACAGCAGTTCTTGAAGAAGGCAACAAACGTGTGAATCAGACCTTTATCTAGGGTCCACTGTCATCCCTGGACTTCTCATGCACTCAAGGACTTTTTTTTCAACAGTGACTATAAGCACTTGTACTCTAAAAATTTTGTAGAGACCAAATCAGAAGGTCATAGAGGAATATTTAAGGTTGTTCAGTGCCAGAAAGTCCTTTGGGAAAAGGCTAATTTTACTCCATAAGACCATAAGTCTCTTTTAAAGCACAGTTAATCCTGTGTGAGTTACCGTGACCAATCATGTGCTGGATGATGGAGGCAGCATGAAAGGATGGCTCAGGATGTTCCAGTTGGCCAGCCAGTCTCACCAAGCACTTTGTCAAAGGTTCATCCATCCACTGGACCATGTGTAACATGGCTCCTTCTGGAAGGCAGAAAGGTGAGAAAGTAGTCCTTAAATAAGAACTCTAGTGTCAAAGAAATGAAGGTGAGAGGTCTGCCAGAAAGTGCTGAAATAGTGAATCCTTCATGAAACTGGAGAAGCAAAATAAGTGCTGGACTTGGTTAATAAGTATGTTTAGGCTGTAAAAAAGGGTCATGTTCTGAGGCTCTCTTCTCAGTAAGGTAAGGCCATGGATTTGGTTCATATTTTGTTGGCTTCTTGTTCTGCAAAAATGAATCACTTTATGTGCAAGATCCACTCTTAACCTGTTGGGCTCAGTCATTCCAGCAGCCTCTGCACTCCTCTTGCAAAATTAATTGTGATGTGTTGCCAGCTGCATGGCCATTACATCAGATACAAGAGATGACTTGTTTGACAGACAATATCCAATGCTGGGAAAATTTATACATATCCTTCCTGCTATACAGAGTGCTGTACCTTTGATGTGTGCCAATTTGGTATCTCTGATAAAATCCATATGCAAAAAATTTCAAAATAAAGACCTACTTTGTATTTTAGTATTTTTTTTCTATCAGTTTCTGCAATGATAAAATTATTTTAGCTTGAGAAACTGGGAAATATTACAAACAAAAGTAGACAGACTGCATACAGCAATAAAATTCAGCACAACAAAATGTAGTAAATAATTTTAAGTTGATTTTAATTTTAGAGTAAAGAAATTTTAAGTTGAGCAAAAATGCTGACAATGGATCCCATGTATCCTGCCAGGTCACTGGATTTTGTTCTTGAAACTTACAACTAAACAGTGAATTTAAAGGGAAAGACTTGGGCTGTGTGTCCAGCTGTGCTCCACCTCCTATTAGAATTAAGGAAGGACGTGTACACTTCTCTGATTCAGCCGTTTCTGGAGGGTTGCTGCCGTACCTTGCTTTGCTAGCTCAGCAAGGCAGGATGTCACGTAACCAAGGGAGTCTTCCTGAGCATCGGTCAAAAGCATGGTCTGGAGGAGACCTTCGACACAGCAGCTCTCAGTGATCCTCTGCCACAAGAGAGAGAGTCATGTTTAGCACTTCTATTATGGTTTAGTGATGTCTGGGGGCTTCAGAAGTCCTCCTCCAGTACTGAGGGCTAAACCATCAATAACGGAAATGTCTCCTCCCAGATCTACCACAACCAGATGAAAACACCTTGGATTGTTCAGAGATCACCTGTACTGAGATACATATTTTATAGGCTGAGTTGAAAACAGATAGGAGACTTAGCCTGTGCTGACCTGGATTAAAAGCAAAAAATGAGACCAAGAAATGAGTTCTGAATAAGTCAGCTGAAGGTGACTGGTTGCTGGTGAAGTTGAATCATGAATTCATCAGCTCTCTCGGAGGCCCTAACAACGGAACCTTCTCATGGCTCCCTAAGTCAGCTCGGGTGTCTACCAACAAATGGGAGTATCTTTTTCTGCTACTCATTTTATGTTGCATTTTATGCTGCAGTTTTTTAACTTGCTACTTAGAGGTTCAAGGTGGATTTGAGACTGCTGCTTTTCAAGCTCCCACACCCTGTCCTGCTGGCATAAAACCAGCACTGTCTTTTTCCTCTTGTGCCAAGGACTCTTAGGTGTTTTAGGGAGCGTTCCTGAGAATTCACCGTGGAAACCTGGCACTCCCACTCATGTCTATGTATTCACTTCTGAAGTGAGAACTTGATACTCTTTATATTATAAAGCTTTATGAAAGTGAAGCAGCTCCCAGCTGATAACAGGATATAGTCACAGAATTTAAATATTTCAAAAAAAGACCATATTTGTCAAACTTTGAACAGATGGTCCATTTTTATTCCTGCTGTGGGTCTTGAGTTTAAAGGAATCTAGTTTCCTGCAAACCATGATGTCATAGCTATTAAAAATTTATATAATTCTTATCTTAGTGAAAAAACCCATACTTTTCCTTCTGGCTGATTTAAATCTCTGGAACTAGTAGTAATTGGATCATGAGCAAGGGGAAAAAATAAAAAATAACTGAGTCTTGAAAAGTGTGTACTAGAAAGTGGGACGAAGCAGAAATGAGGATTTGGTGGGGTTTTTTTTCCTCAATATTGATTGCTACTGGTGGTGCTGTTTGATCAAGGTACTCTAAAAGGCAAAGAGAAATGAAATCTGTGCATATGGATTTCAAGGCAAAGTCAGCAAGAGAGATCTTTATAGCATTTTGGCATAGCTAGTATCTTGCCAAAGAGGCAAAATGTACATCAATAACTGGGGTTCCCTTTCACAATGAATGGCAGCTGAAGCATGAGCGTCAGGAAATAAAGATTCAGTTTGCAACAGACCTCAGATTTTCCTTAATGAGTCCTTTAATCTGTATGAAATGTCCTTGCTAGAAGAACTTTATATACCTATGATGCAGTCAAATTAGGTAACTGCATCACTCATAGCAAAACTTTGATATTTCTTATTTTAATTAGCTTTTTTGTATTGTATTAGGATAATATGAATAAAACTACCTTTCATTATGGTCCTTTAGTTCATACATGCTATTTTATGTAAAAGATATAGCAAATTGGTATATGTTTAATTACCCACAGAATTTATTTAATTTTTTTAATGCTGATTTGACGTAAACACAATGGCAACCTCTCAGGGTATAGTTCAGTGACAAACATTGTCTACCTACCTGTCTGTTTTTGGAAAGGCTCAGGTTTTTGATGATGCAAGCAGTATGTCCAACAATCACAGGGTCTGTTTTATGTGCTGCCAGTAAAGTTCCCAGGCTCTGCAGTAGCTCAGCACATGCCAGAGTGTCCTGAGAAGAGTAACCAGTATCTCAGTTATATCCAATATGGACAGCTCAACGTGACTCTGCAGTGACCTATGGAGAGATTGAACTTAGCTTTGCAAGAAGAGCATTACTTTGCTTATTTAAACCAAGTATGCAGCTGGATCTCTCAAAAATGGTCTGATTGGCACCAACTATTGAGCACTTGCTATGGAAGACTGGATTCTTCAAGGTCCTGTAGTTTATTGTCATTTCTATCACATGCCTCACCAGAGTTGTTGCTAGTCAGGGCAAGGATGTGTGATCCTGACTGGAAGAAGAGGTGGTCAGGGTTGGTGTGAAAGACAGAAGTACACAGTGAAGTAGCAGCAGCAGTGCATCCTTGAGTACCTCAGCAATTTACCTGGCTACAATAATGGGTTGTATGTTTAGATCAATTTCTGATCAGGCACCTCTTTAGTAAACATATCCTGAACAATATCTTTATACACATTTCTCTGCTGTCTGATGATATTTTTAGAAGTATTTTGCTGGGTATCTCTCTCTGAATGTAGTCTTCTTCCAATTACTATCAATATTAATTGATTCACAGAATGGCCTGGGTTGGAAGGGACCTTGAAGATCATCTAGTTCCAAATCCCCTGATATGGGCAGGAACACCTTCCACTAGGCCAGGTTGCTCAGAGCCCCATCCAACCCAGCCTTATACACTTTCAGGGATGGAACATCTACAAATTCTCTGGGCAACATGTTCCAGTGTCTCACCACCCTCACAGTAAGGAATTTTTTTCCTAATATCAAATCTAAACCTACTTTCTTTCAGTTTAAAGCCATTACTCTTGTCCTCCAGTATCAGGCTGGAGTCTGGATTACTGCACAGGTAGTTACCTAAGTGACATTAGGAATTAAGGGAGCACTGCTGTGTGTAAGAGAAACCTGACTTCAACAGATTTTTGTACTCCTTGGAAACCAAGATGCATTAGCAAGCGAGTTCAATATAAAACAAATCATTGGTCCTACACAAAGCTGAAAAAATCATAATTCTGGAACCTCAGGATCACTAAAGCAGTGTTGAAAGTAGACGTCTTTAGAAGTTAGTTTAATCTTTTTCTTGCTTAGGTTAAATTGCAAGAGTGTATCTTATTTTCTTTTAATACCAGCAGACATCTTCACGTAGCTCATTTTAAGTACTGTCACAACCAGCAATCCTAAAATAAAACAGGAAAATAAATTGAAAGGGCAGTTATATACCTAAACACAGGGCATTTAAAGAATCCTATTTGTAGACATGACAGTAAATTTTCCTTAAGTCTTATTTTTCCCTCTCTTTAAAGGAAGAAATAATATAGTTTTAAATAATCCAATGAAATTAGCACTGATGACTGTTTTGTATGCTTTTGGGCCGAATGTCCTGTTTTCTATGTAATCCCAAAAACTAGGATACTCGTTTATGATTTGCTACAGCCTGAGAGAAGGAAATTTTCTATGGATTATAAAGGAACTTTCTAATATATAATGACTTCCTTGCCAAGATCTTTTGTTTATTTAGGACCTACATTAGCAAGTGCCAGTACTTGACTTTTGCTGAACGTTTTTTGGCTGGAATATGGCTGAGATCCAGATTTTGTTTCCTGGCTCAATCCTGCACAGTGCAAGAGAATCACAAGAAAACTCTGAGTAAAAATAGATTGAGTGATTCAGTCAGATGGATATTGATCTAACTTCTCCCAAGACTAGAATATTAAAAAAAAAAAAAAAAAAAAAAGGCAAGAAAAAGCATTCCAGCAGCAAGTGTGCTTACAGTTGCAATGCTGCACTCCTACTCCTTACAAAAGGATTTCTTGACAAGGTAAATATTATCCCATTTACCAGTCAGCAAAATGGTAAGGCATAGTTATTTTTTACCTGGAATGGAGAGTCAGTGGCACCATCTGGAATAGACAGACCCTAACTTCCAGGTTTTTTGCTCAAAGGAATTTGACTTAAAAGACTGTTTTCTCACAAAGCCTGGTTCTTTAGTGTTTCAGGGTTGGACTGTCCTTGGGAAAACTGAATACAATTCCCTCTGCAAGAAGAAAGTTTTCCAGCCCTTGCTGAGAATCCCTGTCAACAGCCTGACCAGGAGATTGGAAAAAGGGGGATGAAGCAGGATGAGGAGCTCCTGTGAAGCATTCCTGGAGGTTTGCTTCATGGTAACAAAAGGGCAGATGGATTCTGCCCCATTGTATCCTGGGTAGTATTTGTAATAATTCAAGCATCACTTGACTTGGTTGTAAAGGTTAGCTTTGTTCAGTGGTTTGTTTTCCAACAGTTGTTCCCATGGAGAAGTCCCTTTTTCAGTCACGGAGAATTCAGCCTGAGTTAGAGAAAGAAACATTGAAAAGACTTGAAAAACAGGCCAGAAAAGGCATGGAGATGGGGAGGCAGGATATGAATACCAAGAGGTCAGCCTCTTCTCAGAGTGCCCAGGGCTCGCTCACACAAAGCAGCAACATTCAGTAGTCAGTCACAGTCCTGTTTGCTCACTAAAACAAATTTAGAGATACAGAGACTTCTCACTGGAGAATAAAATGAGATGCTTTGCTTTCCAGTCTCCTGCTACTGGCCCTTTTTCCCTCATGAAGGATGGGCTGTTTCACCACTGGTGTACCAAGGCTGAGTTCCCAGTGTCTTTGTTCCCACTGATGCTGACCATGTCTCTTTGTGGCCAGGAGTTTGGAACACTGGTAAAGACAAGTTTCAGGACCAGGGAGAAAAAGGTTTTTTGAGTAATCTTTGCTGGGGCAACAAAAAATGTAAACTATGTTTGGAGACAAGAAAAGCAAAACTGAGTGAGGACCATGTTCCAGCATAATGTCTCACACTGAATAACATATTTACTGTGCAAATGGCCTTCAAATAACTTAATGCATTTCAATTGTAAGCTTGTTCAGAACAAATTGTGTTTTGATTGTATGAGGCAGTTTGACAAGCAATAAGGATGCTTGGTGCTCATGCAGCCACTGTGCCTTGAATAGCTCTGTGCTCCAGTTGCTCCTTCCTAGGCATTGAGCTTATGCATTTTTTCCCTCACGTCCCAGCGGTAGGGAGGTGCAATTTTGGTTTGCATACAGAGAAATAACTGTAACACATCAAGCTTTCCAAACCCAGAGTAAATTTCCAAACAGGCTGACTGTATTTCAGGCATAAGAAGCACCTAAGGCCACCTGAAGCTATTCAAACCCTGTCACTACTGCTTGAAGCAATGTGGCAGGAAAGGTTCTCACATATTTCTGCTCTATGTGCCCAACCTCTGACTACCTTCAAATGCTGTTGTTAGCTTAAAACAATTACCAAAAACCTTTCCCATCTATGTTCTTAAGGATTACTGTAAAGAAAAGTTTATTTAAAAACAAGAGTAATCTGTCAGTATTGCTGCAATTTATTTATAGTCAGACTTCTTTATGTATTTGCTAGTGTTGCACTATTAATGGTGGTATTTAGCCTGAATGTGGGTAAAAGAATAATTCTCTAACTTAGGACATGAGGGTACACAGTCCTAGTGAAAGTCCTAATGCATTAACTAAAGATAGACAGGTTTCAAATTCTGTTAGTCTCCCTTTTTGTTTTGATCCTAATTCAAAATATGTTAATATTTTACAAATGCACTTTTAAATAAAGCTGTCCATGTAGGGAAGTAATGCATTTTTGCCTTTTGTTCTGCAATAATGCACTTTAAATCTGTGCTCTAAATTAGTTCCTCTGCTTTTCGGTGTGTGGAGAAGCTCTGTGGCCAAGAAAAAACCTCCTTGGTTGCCCTCATGGTGGCAGTCTCTCATAGCGCTGTCTATGTCCTCCCCCTCGTACAGCTAATCTGGAGACCTACGGTCTGGGAACCGAGGGGACTAGAGGGAGTTGCAGGGAGTGCCAGGCAGTATCCATATATTCAACGACTGACTCCCATCTCTCCCTCTCCTCTCTCACTGGTCCCTCCTTTGGATCTACTCAGCACAACAGATGGCTCCTCAGCTAGGTAGTGACAGTGCAGATGCTGTAAATGAAGCCTTGTTATTTTGGGTAGGAGAAAGAAGGGCTGGGAAGTCTTCCAGAGTCTCTTGGTCATTCTCAAAATGCATTTCATAGGCAGTTTTGCCATAACAGTGTTACCCCAGGTGGTGGTCAGCACTAGTCTTTCCCCTCCGTTTTTGGGAAATGACCTCCCATACCTGGTTGTGTGGATGCTGGGAGAGTATCCAGAGAAGAGCTATAGAGGCACGACGCACGTCCTCGCTGCCAGAGGCCAGGAGAGAGCACAGCTTGGGCAGGACGTTCTCAGCAACCATCTCAGCCTGGATGTCTGCTGGAGTGGGAAAACAAAGGGGGTCAGGAGGGTTCAGAGCACTGCAGGGAGTAATTCAGGCTCCAACTCAAACAGTTGACTGTTGCCTCAGTGATCAAACTAGAGGGGACCTCCCAACTTCCTTGGGACGGCATAATGCCAGATGTTCAGTTATAAAAATAAACCCTCATTTGTTCTGCCTCCTTTTGCTGAGGGATTAATACAAACTTGGTGGCAGACTGTAGGTTTGGGCACCCTCTGTCTGTGTCTGAACCTCAAAAAGAAAGAGTGAAGGGAATTTTCTGAGTCCATCACTGGCACAGGGACAGATAACAAGGTGGCAGCTTCTGCTGCACAAACCTATCTCACAGTTATGGTTAGCCAGGAGAGAGCCCAGCCATCCCACCAAGTTGTTATACCTCCCTTGCCCCTGCAGCCTCAGTGCTTCACTAAAAGGCAATGCCAGAGAAGCCAGCAGATGGAGAGGTAGATCTAAAAGGTCAAGCAGACTGGGTGTTTCAAACATGTCAAGGAGCAGCACAGCACTTCCTTCACTCTCAGCTCCTCTGTAATTGTGACTGCTTGAAAATTAGGCACTTCATCATTTTCTAGATTGATAACTCTACCCTGGAGTCTGGGACTTTAGCATTGAGTGTGCTAATCCTCTGCTACTATCTCCAGAATATGTCACAGAAATGAATCTTGGACATTTAATAGGACAGGGTTTTTTAAGAGGTTGACAAATGCATGGGAGAAAATTACATTTAATGATAGACAGAATCATGCCTCAGAGAAGACAGGTCCCCACTCAATAAGCAAATTCAGGAGACATTCTGTCCTAATTGGGTTTAATGCTTAGGAAACATGTAAAGGAGGAAAGCTTAGCAACTCACTATGCTCTGTGCATAAGAACACTTCTGCTGCCTTTCTCACTTTCTCCAGATACTTCCCTTGCTACCTGGGAGCTCCAAGATAGAGTTAGGTAGTATGCGCGCTGCACCTGCCTCTTCCCTTAACATCCAGTTAAAATGTCGAAAATGTCTCTTTGCTTTTAATAGGAAAGGTTCCTAGCCCACTGTACTCACTCTGAAAGGCAGAGAGAAAGAAATAGTGTGGTTTCTTTATCTCCGAGACATTGCTTACCACTGGTAGCCAAATTTCGTAGGCAGACACACGCCTGACTTGAAACCTGCTTGTGCCAAAGAGGAAAAAAAAATTAAAAATGAGAAAGAGGAGGAAAAAGAGCAGTTTCAGTAATGCATGTTGTTACCTATGGCACACAAACATGACAATGCTAGCAAGCCATTACATTATCTTCAAGACTAAATTTTGGCACATTTTTTTTTCAAAGGTTTGGTGAATTTTTTTTCAACCTCCTTCCTCCTAGTATTGGTCATCCTACTGTTGATGAAGAATTGAGCTTAGATGTTGGCTTTATTTCAGAACGTCTGATAAGCTATAGGAAAATGAAGGAAAAGAAACAGTCCCATTTGCTTTGCCTTTTTTTCCACCTCCCTTCTACACAGAATTTCAAGTTCTACCCTGAACTGTGGTTTCTTGAAGTTTCTTTGATGTGGCTTCCAACAAAGCAAAATTTTCAAGATGTTCTTCCTCGAAGCCATACAGTAAAAGTTCCGGATACCAAAAGGAAAAAATATAAGTAGCACAACAGATGTGTCAGACAACTTCTGTCACAGACACAATGATCAAAGACAGAACCTGGACAGGGCACTTCTCACATGATGTTTCAAGTTAATAGCATAAAGGCTATCCTAGTCTAAAGGAAGTGTCCAGGGCAGTAGAACAACTTAATAATTTTCCTTTGCTTTCTTCATACATTGCCCTTGTAGAACCCATGTATTTTCTATTATAGGTGTCTTTTCTCATCTTTTCTCATGGGAAAGATGCTGCATAGGTATCTGTACAGTAGATGAACAGAATGATGTGAGGCTGAAACTGGAAGGCCAGGTTTACAGCTCTACTTGGATACTAAGCCTTTTCACAAAGGGAAAGCTACAGCTTTACCTTGTCCACAGAAGAGGACAGGAGAGAGATCAGTGTCCGCAGCAGGAATCTGTCACTGGGTCTCAGCAAGGCTTTGTGGTGCTGAACATTGGCTGCCACGTTGCTCAGGGCAGCACAGCTGTAATACTGCAAAGAACCAAGAGGAAATGTACAGAGCGAAGTCAAAGTGGTGACATATTGAAGAGAATACAAATAAATTGGAGAAATGCTCAGACTTAAAACTGATGAAAATAAAATGTTTTTTTCACCTTAAGGGTGTTTACGGGGTTGACACAACCTGTTGTAGCTGCTACAGCAATCCTGCTGGGGTGTGTTGTACACTCATTAGGACCCTGGCTGTGTGGGAATGTGCTCTGCTGCTGCAATGACATTGCTGCTGGCATCTAAGTTAGGTCATCTGCATCCACTGTATTATATGTTTACATTGATTTACTCAAGCTGGATGTGGCTATTGCCCTAGCATGCCAAGAGATCATTTCCAAAGGATCTAACCATTAACGCTAGGGAGGATAACACAGATAAAAATATCTATTACTAGGAAGATATAATTAGAAGGAACAGGTTGAGCCATAGAGATGGAAATGTTAAGATGAATCGCAGAGAAATCTAAAAATGTTGAAAGTCTGCAGAAAGCAATTCCAGAGGGTCTATCCCTTCAGACATTTAAGAAAATCTGAGTAGAGATAATTAAACTGATGGAGCAAACAATTCTGTGCTACTCAAAGGACTGAATGAACAAACTAGCAGAGTGTAAGGCTTACAACTCTAATTCATAGTTTATTTATCAGCATACTCTTTGCACAAGGATGAGCTCTCTGCTGAGTGTGCAGAACCACAAAGAGGTGTCTGTGATAGGCATAACACAGGATGCTTTACAGATATTTACAACAACCAGGAAAAGATCTTTGCAAGTTATGTCTTCTCAGTATACTTAGCAACATTGCTTAGAGCAGAGAATCGAAGTTAGGATGGAAACCACACCCCCCTCAAAAAAAAAACCAAAAACAAACAAAAACCCAAAACCCAGAAAAAGAGATCTATCTTGTCTGATGATCTGAAAGACACAAGAAGGTAGCCACATAACAACCCTGTGAATGCATTAATGTGTCCTGGCAGAAAAAGTTTTGTGTCATAAACTTCATCCTTTGGAGTTAGACAAATTGAGTCATTTACTATACGTTATCTGACTGAGCTGAGTTTCACCAAAATGCTCTCCCATGTTTCTCCACTTCACTAGAGAAACCTTTCCTCCTCTCCCCCTCTTCATTTCTGCATATTGTGGTTAGTGCTTTCCTCACAGTCACAATGTTGCTGTTTTAAAATCTGACCTATTTTAGTCATACCTGGACTTCTGAGTCAGGAGATTCCAGCAGCAAGGCAAGAACTGGTAGGGCTCCTTCCTTGCATAGGACTTGCTGTATTTTCTCTGCCATTAAAAAAAAAAAAAGTAAAAGTGTCTTCCTCCTTCCCTCCCTCACATCTGGAGACACCATTCAAAAGGAATGTGCACAGTTCATGGGTTCTAAAGAGTGCTGATGTTGTCCAAATAAATATATGCCAGTCAGTGTGATTGGAGAGTATATAAGTCAGAGCTTGTGTAATGCAGCAGTATGAAGATATATTAGCAAAAAGACTTGCAGGCTGTCTGATTAAGCTTTTGATGGTTTTATGCTAAAAACTGCTCTGAGAATTGCTGGAGAAGCTAAAAAGCCTCAGGTATGAACTTCACTTTGATTTCTGTTTTTTAAAAGCAAATTATTTAAAATATTCTGAATAGCACCAGAAATATAATAGCCAACTGTATAAGTTCTTGCCAACAGTTTCCTTCCACAACACAGCGTTCAAAGATGTTGCTCGTGACTTTATCATTTAGTTCTGTGGAATAATTGTATGATCCTGGTAGGTGAGATTTAATGCTGGTTTGTTTCAGAGTTAATTATGATAGTCTACAAATAATTGCAGAGGACCAAGTACTGCTTTTGATAAAGCTGTTGGCAGGTATTCCAGAAGCCTTTAATGTCTAACCTGTGTTATACTTAGCATATTCCAGCCCTGAGCTAGTCAGAATAAACAAAGCTCCTGAAGTTTGACTTTGTTGGATAAGCTCCTGAGATTGTTTTAAAGTACACAAAATGTCCATTTAACTTTTTAGGACAAAATATTTCTTTAACAAATGGCTATTTTTTTTTCTGTTTCTCTGACTGATTGTTTCAATATCCATCCACTAGCCCCTTGGATTTGAAAATCAAGCTTTTCTATTTTGCTACTAGGCAAAAAAGGGTCTCTATCAGCTAAATTTAAGTCATAACTTGTGGTACCAACATGAATGCCATATGCAGAGAAAATAACTTGTTGCTCAGATATGCTTTTTTTTCTTGCCCTAACCTTTAGGATAATTTTTCTATCAGTGAGGGGTTTTTTGGCAATTTAGGTAAACCATTAGTCTGAAAGTACCTGATTGTGTGAGGTTCAGAATAGCACCAACTGCATTTTGCTGGACTCTGGGATCATAGGACTTGGCAAGAGAAAGTAGGGGTGTAACTCCTCTAGCAGCACCAATAGCCTCTCGGTTGGACTCTGGAGAAAAGAATCAGAGAAAGAAAGAAATACTTACTGCCACCTTACTGTGACATCTTAGGACAACTAGCAGGACTAGTCCTTTGGTGTTCCCTTTTCTGATTTCTCTGTATGCTCAAAGTAAACGGTTAGAAATTCTGAGAGCTTAACAGGAAGGAAACTTAACTCATGACTTCAATCAAAAGCATTGAGCCATAAATCACAGCTGGTTCAATGCTTTTCATTTGTGACTAGGATAATTTAAATATCCTTAAGACCCTTTAAACAGGCTAACAAAGTGCCAGAGTTGCTTCATACCCTTGGTATGTCTCATCAACCCATTCACAGTGTGATAACCAAAAGCTACATCATTAACTGCAGGGAAGGATTAATTAATTTAGTAGGGTATATTCAGGGCCAATTTCTCTCTTGGGATGTGACACTGTGACACTCACTTGGCAGCTACAAAAAGTGCAGAGGTTTCTAAAGACAGAATTTGATTTAAACATTGGAATTTGAAAATATGATGCTTCTCTGAAGTGGTGATGATTCCTTGGCATGGCAATGTATTAAGTTGTACTGCTGTATTCAATATCCTGGAGTACAAGGGGAACTCAAAAAAGATCTGCAGAATCTCTTAAGACTCTTGGATGAAAAACTGCTGGAAAAAAGAAAAGCTATAATACTTAATTCTGTAAAATTAACAATATTTATACACAGTTTAAACAATGGCCAGTCTGTGGAAGTTTGCTGAGAGAAACATGAAGCAGACAGAGGAAAAAAAATAAAGGTATTTGGATGAGACCAACTCTTCAGGTGTAAAGTAACTTACAGAGCTATGAGAACAAAGCTGTTAGTTTTATACCTAGAGTTTATCTAGTGAGGATTGACACACACAGATTAGCCAGGATATTTATTCTAGTTCAGATAGCATCAGTTTAATATTCCAGGCCAAGTAATTTTCTCTCTTCCTGTAAGTATATACTCAAGTAAATAACTTTCATTTTGGAAAAATAATTGAGAAAAAATAGTTTTTCTGGGAAGAGTAATCTATTTTAAAATAGCTTTTCCATGTGAGAAGCTAATATTCTGGTGAAATATTGTGGTCTCTTTCCTAGACAAGCCCTTCTCTAATCTTATCTGCCTACATACCATTCTTTTGTATCCCTCAGTAGAAACACAAAGTCTTTTGTATGGCTCCAACTGGTGTGCTGCAAGCTACTCAGCTGAATGAAAAAGAGAGGTAAAAGATTAAGAAAGTATTTAGATATTGCTGCTTCCCTTATTCTTGTACACAATACACTTCATGACTGTGAATGTGGAAAAGAACCTTACATCTGAGAAAAGGGATTACAAACATTTGGACTAAACTTGGGCAAATTCTTTCTTCTATCAGGTACTGTGCCTGAACACTTGTTTTGCCAGTTTACGATGACAGACTCGATGGGAAATCTACCTCACCAAGATGTGTAACTCTATTGCCATCTCTGTAAGAGACATGGCAGGCTAGATCATGTTTCTCTCCTGGACCACCTGTTTATCTTAAAAAATGCAGTCCCTCTACTGATGCCACTGCGACCACTGATGTCCCTTGGAATGCTTTTAGAAGAAAGCCATGTGTTCGAGATGCTACTCTAAAGTGGGGAAATCAACAACATCTACTCAAGCTGTGTTTGAATAACTCAGTTATTTATAAATTCTCTTTCCACTCTCTGACATCTGTGTGCTTAAAAATTCCCATCAGAACAACTGTGAATATGCTTTACTTAGAGCATCCTCCTTGTTTTAGCTTAAAGCAGATGTTCAGCCCTCCTAAGCCCCGAAGATGTGAACATTTAGTTCTGTTCTGAAGTATTCTGAGTTCTTATCCCAGAACCGATTACTTTCACTCACTGATTGAAAAGCTGGAGATAATTGCAACTATGCATGTGTCCTTTTGCTGTGTGGACAAATGCTGGTGTTGGAACAAACTAACCCTCAAATATTTTTCAGATGAATGAGTTAGTTTGCTCTTCTTATTTTCAGTTCCCTGTTGCAGGAGGGAAACAACCCAGTTTACACATGACCTGCAGTAACACTCTGTATATAACAGTTTCACTCTGTATATAGTCTTGCATGCTTGTTGCAACAGAATTAAGGTCATTCTTAGATGCTGAATTTTAGTCACCTTAAAGCCATCTAAGGATCTTCCTAATTTGGTTATGCTTCCATATTTATCTTTTTTGCATAAATTGCCTGCTTGAAGGATATGACTGAACAGGATACTTTTCTCAAGCAGACAAAAATATCAGAGTCCGCAAGTTAAAATTAAAATAAACCCCGGAGAATTGCCTCTTGCTTAAGTCTCATTGCTGTGGTATCTAAATATAGTCTGAAAAACAAATAAATGGATCTATCCCATTTAAATCCTAGTTAAACTGGGACAGAGATCCTCAACACTGATCAAATTCCAGGCAGCAACCCAGCTTATGCAGGACTGCCTACCTCTATGTTCAGCTTTGAAAACTCCTTGAGTGCTTTATTTGGAGAACTTGTGTTCAGAAGGCCATTGGCGTTTAAGGGAGCGTGCAAAGGCATTAGAAGACCACAGGGAATGAAGGTAAGCGGGATCTGGAGTAGCTGAGGATTCCCTGTATTCCAGGTTAGACATCTAGAAGGGCAAGAGTGTCTTCAGGACTAAGTAACATCCTTAGGTGCCCAGACAAATTACTTTCTCCATGGACTGTTTAAAATAAGTGAAGGAACATCTCTCTGTAAATCTGCAGGGGCTTAACTTCACTATCCCTACACAAAGAAAGTCCTTCTAGTGCCAAGTTTAGTGATGCCATGCCTAATTAAGACATTTAAATGAGGTAATTTGCATTCCACACAATGTAATAATGTAGTATGTAGAATTCTTAACCTGGCAATAATATACAATGCTTAAAAAATAAGCTCCTAAGGGAAAAGTGTTTAAAAACCTGAAGATAAAACAAAAAGGTGGGATAAAAAGCAAATCAGCACTTTCATGTGGTTGGATTCTGCCTATCCACTCCTCCTGTGAAATATAAATACTTAAATGAGAAATTAACACTTTCATCATGGTTCCCTCAGCCTTCTGAGACATCAAACTGCAATTTCCCATGCTGGAGAGGGGACAGAATAAATGCTAGAGGAAGGGAAAATGGCTTTTCTGCAGACTTATACACAATTTGTACTGGAGAACTATGGGTTTGCACAAGGTAGGGTAAGACAGACTAGCATGATAACCTTTCTTTTGGTAACTGTGACTGAACTTACCTGTGTGGATATCAGAAAAATATTAATATCATATATGAAATATGCAAAGTTTAGCAGAAGCTGGTGACAAATGCAAGCAGTAGATGATGGATAACAAACTGACTGAAAGCAAACTGGCAGCAAGTTTTGCCAAATGGGAATAGCCACCTGGGAAGAGGCTACAAACGGAAATCCATGAGGGCGAGTCTGTACTTGCTCTGAACCAGAGAGTTAAAACAAAGATGCAAATGTAGAACTGGCAATGCACTGGAAGACCAGAATATTTTAGAAATAATGGACAAGTTAGAAGACCGAAGCAACAGAAATAGAATGAAACCTAAACAAAATGCAGGGATGTGCACTTGGAAACATATGAGGTAGAGCCTTGATTACTTGGTGTCTGCTGGAAACAGCAGCAGAGGAGGAGCAAGACTAAGTGATTAAGTCAGCTGTAGGAGGATAACATCACCATGGCACAATCACCAAACCTGCAACTGTCACCATGAGATGTACCACAAAACATATCGCCCTACGTGGCACAATAAAATGCATAGGTGAGACTCCAGCTGAAATACTGCACATTTCTGCTGACTTCTCTTTCAGAAGGGATGAATTGAAAACAGAATTCCTGCAGCATTTATCTATATCTTGGCACTGTAACAATGCCTGAGGCCTTTGTTATCACACTACAGCAAATGCTATGTTCCATTCCTAGAACATATTATTTACACCCGTAAGGACTCTGAAGATGAATGGAGAGTCTCACAAGAGGAATATTAAAAGACCTTGGTTTTCTCAGTCTAGTAAAATGAAGGAATCTCATCAGCATAGACATCAGAGAGACAGAACTCCTGAAGCAAAAGCCAATGGAGACATTAATTAAGATAAGCCAGTCATGAATATATGTAGGAAAATCAGAAAAAGCCTTGTAATCATAAGAGCATAAAGGTCAGAAACACTGAGAAAAATAACTGGAATGTCAGGAGGTTGAATTTATGATGTGGAAATACCAAAACTTGCTGCTGTGTCTTATGTCTCTTAAACCAATTGCAAATAGGTTGTTTACTTTTAAAATATGATGGAAGAGTTGAATAAATTCACAGCAGACGATAAAGTCAAAGAGAACACTCACCTGAAACAGCCAAAGTCATGATGCAGGCACAAGAATTACACTGGACAGTGGGATCTTCTGACTCAAGCAGATCCAGAACTGGCTCAAGTAAACCCATTTGGACAACTAATTCTTTGTCAACTATTCAAAAATTCAAGAATAAATGGACAAATAAAAAAGTAAACAGTTAGTGATTTTGTGGAAAGAATACATCATCTGTTGACTGCTTTGGAGATCTACATTATGATTATACAAAACAGACCTAAGATGGAAACAGCCTGAAAGCCACTCATATTCCCTAGTTGGGTTTGCTTAATTCTCCTTCAGATGTATGGAACGAGTGTAAAGGATGTTTGGAGGTTTTAGGCCAGAAGGTCCCAAATCAGGTTAATTTTGGCAAGAGCAACTGCAGCTTTTCAATAGGTTCACAATTTACTCAGCAATCTCCCCACCCTTTCTTTTTCTTCTGAGCTCTACCCTTTAAATATCTTCTTTTTTTTTTTTTATAGTGACATGATATTATTTGCAGAAAAATCCTTAAAAAAGAAAACAAAAAAAAGGCCAGCTTCACTGAAGACCTGTCTTCTGCTGTTGTGGGACTGCAGGATGAAATACTTCTTATGGCTCAGGTGCCCAGGAGTGCAGTAGTAGATGCAACAAGGTCTCTGTCAATGAGCTGTGGCTTGTTCATGCCCTGTCTATCAACATAAACTTTATTGGGAAGTTTTTCTTCTGCATCTCCTAGCTTCTATCTCAAATATATTTTCCCCTTTTGTTGCAGAAGCAAGTGAATTATACTAAGCATTTAAACATTTTTTTTTTCTCTGCAAGCAATGTAAGAGTAAGGTCCAGTTCATAAATAACCAGAAAATGAGCACTGTCTCATACATAGAGTTTATTTCTATGAGCTGTATCTGCTGCTTGAAAGGAAAAATGCCTGTAGATGCAAGAAGGAGAATAGAATTCCCACACTGGTCTGGGAATAATTTATCAGCCTTTGCACATGGATCCAAGAACTCTTGTCACATTATATAATCTAGCTGGAGGGATCTGATGTATCTTGGTGCCACCAGAAGCTACGTATCTTGCAGTCAGAATCAGACTCACACTTGTCCTATCAGGAACACAAAGAAAGGAATCTAGATTTGTGTAGAAGTGCCCTCCTTCTGTCTTGAGTCTGGCTGAAGATACTGCTTCACCTGAAGAGAGATGTGTCATTAATTACTCACTATTTCCTTCCAGCAAGAAGTTGACAAGGGACAAGGAAGACATCTGCTGCACCTCCAGGTCAGCAGAACTTAGTAAAGCATAGAAGGGTTCCAGATGCTCCACAGGCAGGGGGATGTTCACTGCAAGAGTGAGAGGAAATATTCATGAGTCCCACTGTTCACCACAGTCACATTTTTCCCTTAATGGACTTAAGCCTCAGGTGCTGCCATAGACAGGCTGAGTGGTATTCACCTTCATTAAAATTCCACTGTTACTAGCAAACAGAGCAAGTTTCCTGAAGAGGTTTTGAATAATCAAGTACTTCAAAAGCATCATGGGAAGGGAAGCAACGTGCCTTTTTACCAAACAAGTCATTCTGCCTCACAGCGTTGTGGCCACCTGCACTTTTTATCCAGCAAAAAAATGCATGGGATAAAGCTATCATCCAAGCGACAGAATATTACCTCTGAAATAAAATTAAAATAGGCAAACAGATAAATAAATTGCAACCTGCTTATTGCTAGTATTTTTATCTTCTTGTAGAATCCAGGCTCTTGCTGGTATTTTATTTGGGACATCTAGGCTGCCTCCTAACCATGAACAAGCTACCTCAAGAGCCAAATGCTCCCACAGAATAGTTGGAACAAAAAAGAATGTTTCCTTCATAAATTTTCACTACAATCTGGCTTCTGGAGCTTTGTCCTCTTTTGTATATAATAGAAATCATTAATTGGTCACTACGGCCATTTCTTTTCACCATATTTTGACTGTGTTGCTTCCAGGAGATTCGGAATAAACTTACTCTAAATACTTGAGGTTCTGCTGAGTTTCACAGAAGTATAAAAATTTCATAAATAACAGTCTTTTATAATCATAAGATGTATCTCCTTATAGCAAAATCCAGAACTGACTCTGCCTACATGGCAATGACAGTTTTCCATCTTCCTTGGCAAACAACATAGCATGAAAACAAACAAAAAAAACTTGTTTAATGAATGAAAATGAGTTTCACAGTTTGAAATAATATTTTTATTTACAATCACATTAAAATTTTCTAATGCTTACTGAGATAACTTACTGTGCTGACTCATATGCAAGTAATAGAGGGCAGCTGACTGCTGCAAACCTGGATTTTCTGAAAAGGATAAAGTCCTCAAGGCTTCCAGAGGGTCCTTTCCAAGTGGAGACATTTCAAAATCTAAAGATGTAAAATGACAGCACAGGCTCAATTACATCTGAAAAGGGTTAGTTTACAAAGAGAAATTAAAATTTACAGCAAATCAAACACCTAAGAATTTTTGTATTGCAACAACTCCATAAAGCCCATCTATCTTTATTCACGTTTCCATAAGCATAAGCAATAGATGAACAGGGAATAACCTGTCCTTGGCAATACCTCTTGTAAAGCTCACAAAGCGAATGGTTGGAAATGAGATAAACCTTTAGACACTTTTATGCTATCTAATATAAATGCTGGTGTTCTTGTTCTCCACATAAATCTTTTTCTTTTTCTGAATCTTTATTAAAATACTGAACATGGTGATCTTAGTTAAGTTAGAGAATATATTTCTAATTTATTTTGTATTTTTGTATATATTTCTAAGTATAGAAAGAGTATATATTTCTAATTTACCACATCTGAAGTTCACTGTGTTTCCTGTCTTGGGTATTAAAATACAGGATTTAAAAGAGTAGCAACATGCACTGCAAACAGGCTTGCCTCAGGCTTAAATTTCTAGTCTACCTGTTCTCAAGTATGATAGCTCCCCTATGAATAAACCAGATGTTCAACAGCAGTCATCAAGCAATAGCAGTCACACATGACTTCTGTAAGTCACAATATATAATATAATATAATATAATATAATATAATATAATATAATATAATATAATATAATATAA
>VZTB01001066.1:1079116-1099754 GCA_013397245.1 Thryothorus ludovicianus
GCTGCGCGGAGGCTTGGCGGGGCGGTGGCCCCTGGTTGGGGGGAAGATGGCGGGGGGAGCCTGAGGGGGAGCAGCCCGGCCCCGCCCCTCCGGCCGCGCGGTGCTCGCGCGCCGCGCCGTCCCGCCTTTCCCCGCCGCGTGACCTCGGCGCTCCGCAGCCATTATCCCGATTATCCCGATTATCCCGCGCCAGCCGACGGGAACGGGACGGAACGGACGGTCCCCGTCACCGCCCCGACGCGGGCCACCTCTTCCCGCGGGAGCCGGACCAAGCCGGTGCCGTTCCTCCCTGCGCCCCGGGAAGCGAAGGTAGAAGGGGATGGGGCGAAGGGAAGCGGCAGCAGAGCTGCCTTGGAGCCGTTCCGCGGCTCCTGGAAGCCTGGTGGGATGGGGGTGTAGGAGTGTGTGGGGAATGGGTGGCCGGCCGGGCCCGTGTGGCTTCCGCCCCGGGTGCGCGGCCTTTTCCTTTGGGCCTCCCTGAGGGAGGCAGGAAGGCCCGAGGGGATGTGGCTGTACAGCGCTGGTTACGGGAATGTTAGATTTCCCCGTTATCCTTGTGGGTGTGACACTGAGGAGGGAAACGGTGCCGGAGAGAAAGGATGCTCCCCGGTATTGGATCAGCCTTTACGGTCGTTGGAGGAACTTCCTTCGGGCAGGGCTGTGGTTGAGGCGCTTGTGCCTGAAGTACCCCACGCCTCCCTGCGCCTTTCTTGCCCTGGTTGCAGATGCCCGCAAAACGCCGTGAGGGACCACAGCGGGTTTTATGCCCCTTGCTGAGAGGGACCATTGTGTTCCCAGTCTTGATTATACTGTACTATGCAACCATTGCAGGATCATTCCTATTATTTCCCCTTTGCTTTGTAAACCCTCTACTTTTCGTCTTTAATTATGTGAAAATCAGATTCTTGTGTGTCATGTTGATCCTTTACGAAGTCAGTACAACCCATCACTTGTTTATCTCGGAGATCAAAATTTTATCCTCAAAGGAACAGTTAAATTTTACTACAGAAAGATGTGAGGGCATGCAAAACAAAGGTGCTCTTGACTCTGCGAGTAGTCACTGCTTAAGCAATACAAATGTATAAAAATATCACTTAGAATAGTTGTTCTTGGTGTGGGAGGGATTGGTTAAACTGCGTGGAGTTGCAGGAAAATGCTGTCTAGCTGCTTTTCTCCTCCCTCGTCCTCGTTCTCTGATAATCGTGTGGTTTCGGACAAAAATGGGGAAAATGAGGACAGGGTAAAGGCCCTGGCACAGGCGTGCTCCGGGCACGCATCTTGTAGCAGGGAGAGTAAGAATTGCATCCTCCCATTGCATCTTGTTGCTTTTGATGTTGAGTGACAGGCTTTGCCGAATGGCCAGACGAGGTTCGGTGTGTTACATATGTTGGTGCTTGGAGGTGGAGTGTGTCTCCTGAGCAAGGCTTTAGCGGGCCAGCCTGTGTGGAGCAACTTCTCAGGGGAGGGCTACGGCTAACAGAATCCTTGGGGTAGGAGCACGTACCATGAAGAAGGGCCTGTTCTGCCTCTAGAATGCAGAAAACTTGAAGTGGTCGTAGGAATCTACAAAAAATTAGAAGGGAGCTGTTTGGTGCTAGCGCCCAGATATTCAGGCTGGTTGTCAAGGAGAGAGAATGCTGTAGGGATTTGTGGAGTGCCAAAAAACATTTAAGATTTGTTTACAGGTAGTAGAGGTAGGTGAGGAATGCTACTGAGGAAAGTGCTCTGTTTGTCCGTGTGAGAGTTTCTCCAAAAGGTATTTCGAAAAAGCTCTTTGCTTACTTGTTCATTGTGCTGGCTCTGGCCTCGTGCAGCTTTGTGGTGAATGGGATCTGAGAGGTGATATGCCTGAAAAGGCAGCTTTTGTCCAGAGTAGTTTTCTTACGGATCGCTATTGCAGCCCACCAAGCACCTCTGAGGGTGTCAGTCTTGGAACAAATGAGGGCGGGAATATTGCCTTTTCTGCAGCAGCAATTCCTGTAGTTAGTAGCAGAGATTAGGGAAGCCACGGTGTTAAGGGCGTATGAAAACACGGTGTGTAAAACACACGCACAAAAATAACAAAGGCTGTCCAAAACCGTATGTGCCCAAAAGCATGCTAATTCTGTTTATGTATGGACACATTTCTCAGTCACTTTGGTTTCTTTGTATTTTTAGTTAGAGGAGAAACATGGTTTTGTTTGCCAATAGTATTACATAAAAAGACAGCTAACAATCATATGATGGTTTTGCAGAGGTGATTTTGCTGTTACCAGGATGCTGGTTTTCTACTTAATTTACAAATATTTTGTGTTATTTTCTGTATAGAAATTAATGAATTGGGGGGAAGAAGATGCCTTTGTATGTTTTACTGCTTCTATTGTATTTCCAGCATATGAAATGAGGGGAATAACGCTTCTACCTCTTATTTGTATGTAACAGGATAGTTTGAGCAAATTTGCCATGGAATTTTAGTATTTGTAGGAATCCAAGTCATCAATGATCCGAGTAGGATGGGTTTAAGTGACTATGAAATGCATTCTATTCTTATGTGTGTTGTGCCTCTGCTACAGTTATGGACATTAAAAAAAAAAAAAGGGGGNTGGATAAGAAAGCACAGCAGATGTGCAAGCACTGAATAGATGACTTACAGTGCTGTCTCATTAAGACTGACTGACTTTATTTCACTGAGTATATTATAAGAAACTATTAGAAATTATGTGGAATTTCATGAAGACTGTCCTATCCCTTTTTGTGTTGTCATGGTTGTATAATCGTCCCGTCTTTTGAAGCCTGAATCTGAATGAAAATGCATTTTGGCAACAGCTTGTGAATTAAATAAACAAGATTTTGATTTAAATCTACCTGACAGCTCTCTAGTAATGTTTAAGCAAGAGAAATACAGACTACTAAGTAACTATAAATGAAGGGTAACTAAAATAATGGATCTAAGAGGAAGCGATGTTTTGCTACTGTAAATGGGTATAACTGTCCTAAAATTTTTTAAAATTACATGTGATGTATGACTTGTGAAACATCTTAAGAGATGTGTTGTATCTACAGTCTGTGTGCGCTGAGAAAACATCAGTGGTGTAGTGAAAACTCCTAAAATACTATAGAAAAGGAATTGGATGCCATTTTCCTTGTCCTTTTAATTTTTTTGATTAAACATAGCAAATGCTGACAGTGTCACTTACTTCCTTCTTACTGTGTTGTTTGTGGTGGGTTAAGCCCGATTCTTTTGTGTATCTTGTTTTTGCTTGATGGCTGCACTTGCTGGCCAAGATTGATTGAAGACACCCAAAAAGATCCTGTTGTTTTTCGTCAAAAAACTTTTCTGAATGTGATTCAATAACTGACAGATGGTGGACTAGCCAATTTTTGGAAAACGTCATGGTTTCTGTGTTAAATCTTTGTTGTTTGGGTGTATTTGGTTTTGGTTATTTTGACTTTATATGTGTGTGTTTATTTTGGTGGGGTTTTTTGGTGTTTTGTTTTTTATTTTTAAAACTGTTTACAAGTACTTTTAGAAAGCTAAAATATCACCAAGTTAGTTGCCTCTGAAGGCTGTGCCAAGCTGGTTTCAGGGAAGCTTTAAGTTTGTGATGCTGCCAAAAGAAGCAGTCCTGCCCGGCTGCTATTTCAATTTCCCTGTGCTGGCCCAAGTTTGTGGGCTGTGTAATGAACCATATTAAAAAAAAAAAAAGTTATATTGAAAGTGATCCAGTATGTGGGTGCAGAAATACTTAGACTGGCATAGGAGAGATCATCAGGAATGTGAGGAAACACAGGCTAGGAGAGATGGGACTGTTTCTTCAAACTAGCAGAGACACCTTATTCTGTGGAACTGCAGGAGCTTCCCTTTTAAAAGGCAGATTTTTATAACATGGCGGTGAAATGGTTGAGAGCCAGGCATCTCCTTTCAATTATTTAGGGTGAAAAGTGAGGGGCAAAGAAGCTTGAGTGGGAGAGGAGTGTGTGGTTTAGAGTCCTGGTGTTTCAGGAGCAGACCATATTCTAGCAGTCACGTCCTCTTAAAAATGCTGGGTGATAGTGATGACACCTTGTGTCACATTATTGATGCACACCCTTGGCCGAATGTGGGTCTCTTCTGAAAGAGCAGCAAATGGTGCTTAGGATGTTTTTTCATTGCCCTTTGCTGTGCCCTTCCTTGACCTGGTGTAGCCTCTCCACCCTGGCTGTGAGCAAGAAGAGGCTGTGGATGATTTCATTTGCTGCTGTGAACCAGGATGTTGTAGCTGTGGTGCTCTGAGGAATGAGCACTCTGCTGTGAAGGTGTGCAGTGTGTAGGAGCTGACTGTCACAGACAGCTACATGTTGTCCTGCATATTCCTGGTTCTACCACAGTTCTTTTCTAAATGAGCTTTAATAAATGATAATAAAATTTTAGATTCCTGCATATTGTGAGAATATTTACACAGACCAAAAGAACTTCAGCTATGTAGTATTTTCACTTCTGTTCCTAAGTATGAGTGTTGTTTGCATAGGTTGGTCTTGTGTGTCAAGGTTTTACCTATTACAATTAAATGGAAACAAAAGCTGCAAATAGTTTAATTGTTTCAAATTAAGTGTTTCTTAGTCAGTAGTTAAGGTTTTTTATTCAAAGTTCTTCTTTTAAAAATGCATTATATCCATACTCTTCTTAAATAATTTAAATGGGAAAAGGGTAACATATGTTTTAGCTGCCAGGGTTGGATGTAGTATAGCTAATGTGTTTAAAAACAGACAAGTATGGCTATTTTTCACCTTTGCCAGTTGCTAGAAAAGATTTCTAAGACTATAGAATGGACTACCAGAGTTTGAGTTACTGTAATTTAAGATCTTCTCTTCTGCTTAGAGGTTTTGAAAGTGAAGTAACTTTCTTGTTCTGTATCCCCAGGATCTAAAGACTTGTCTAAATTAGGATTTGGGATTTCAATTACCACCAGTTTAAGTCAGAAATACAGATTATTTAAGAATTAATATAAAATCTCAGCCTGAACTTGAAGTTTGTGTTGCTTTTTGTGTACTAGAGTTCTGAATGCCTTCATTACCCTTTACTGGCTAATACCATCTCGCCTTTTGTCTAGACAAAATCTGAAATGGTCCGATACACTACTGTGCTCCTTCGGAGACTCATGCTTGCTGATGATGAGAAGTAAAAACTTAATCTTAATAAAGCATAAATTTTGTAGAAATTGGAAATATCTTGGTCACTACTAGTGAATGGTAAGTGGACTTTTGAAAGCAGTGTTTATGAACACAAATGCTACGTTTCTTCTTTTAGATGAAGAAAATACCTATGAACAAGTGTGGAAGTGTTCTTTAGGAGTAGTCAATGTCTTAAGCCTTTGGATTTAATTAATTGAATTGTTGAGCTGCAGAATTTCTGGAGATCCAGCCTGTCTGTAGTGAACTAGGCTAAAATTCCTGTTTTGTTGTTTGGGTGGAATTGAAAAGTATGCTTAATGTTGAGTCAGACTAAAAATGTACATAGTCTTAAGGCTTGGAGGTAATTAAAAACTGAGACCAGTGAAAAATTCATACATTTGAGACTGGTTTTGTTATTACAGTTAGGCTTCCTTTCTGCCCGACTGTAAAAGTGCTAGTTCTTGAAGATGTTGGCTCTTTAGGTGAAGTCATATTTGTATGCATTTTAAACAAGTTATACTAGAGTAATGCTTCTGTAAATATTGCAAAAGAAACCTAAAGATAAAGCTTTCACTGTTGGCCTGAGTTCTCATCCCCATTTTTTTTTCCCAATAAGATAGTGATGTACAGAACTGTATGCTAGAACTCAAATTGGTCGAACAGTTTGCCACTGTCCTTTTTGCCTCCCCTTTTCTGGCTGCGTGCTGTTATTTGCTCCATAATCCAGCTCAGTTTGGCCCTTCATTAGGCCTCTTGGATCACCTAATTAAATGACAGTGGTTTCTAGGGTAGCAGTGACTGGAGGACCTGAAGGCTGTCAGGGCTGCTGCAAAGGTGAGGATAATGTGTTCCACAGCCCTGTTGCCTGGGCTGAGGAAGGAGTGGTCACAAATGGAAGGGGAGTAGGATTTGCTGCTTGGCAGTGGCTGGCTCTTGAGCTGCTCCCATCTTAGTGTGCATCACTGAGTCCAAGAGTAAATTTGCTATTTCTTATGTGTTGTCTTTTCATGAGAAACAGATTAATGTTTGAACCCGTTTAAGCAAAAAGGTGCTTGCCTTTTAGCAGATGTTCATGTCTTTGACAGTCTCACTTTTTGTTCTATAGGGATCAATATTGCTGAAAGCACAAATACAGAGTTTTGAAATAATTTCTTCACAGACACCAACTAACAGTTTGAGGTAAGTTTAGCTTAAGTCCTTTTTAAATGTTCTGATTTAACTTGGCTATTGAAAATTAAATCTTCTTTTGCTTTCCTAAATTTTATGCTTGCAGTAAGAATCTACCATATATAAGACTGTCTTGTAAAGATCAACTGTACTTGCCATACATAGAATACAAATAATTTAGAGCTGAGATTGAGTTATATTATAAACATTGTACATCTCATGTTTGGTTTGGTAGTTACTTGTAACAGGAAAAAAAATGCACCAGGTTTTGTTTTCTATCACTCTTGAAAAATTGGCATGTCTTAAACAGTTTAAAAGATCTAAATATATGTTGCTTGTGAGTATTGATCCTAAGAGATTACAAGCTGTTTTCTGTAAGTTTAATTGAACTCAATGAATTAGAAAATATCTTCAGAGTATAGGTTCTGCAAATTTGCTTTTTAGTGGAAGGAGACAATAAAATGAGCATTCAACATACTCTTCTTTGCCAAGGTAAATAATTTTTTCTAAGTTACATGGAAGGCTGATTTAAGTTCAGTGTTTGCTGGGCTGGTCTCAGGTGAGATTACATCTCTTAGGCCATGCAAACTCTTGTTGGGAAAGCCATATGGGGTAGGAGGAACCAGCTGATAGGGGAAAAGTTGGTCTACTTTTCTGGATTCTCTTAGATGTGTCTAAAGTCTCTGTAATTTTGTTAATTAAACTAAACTCTAATGTTGTTTTTGTCTTTACATGGCTGAAATACCACCCCGGTAAAATATTGTGTAAGACAGAAAGTGCTTGTTGTGTTGAACTAATATTTTTGATACTGTAATTTTAGACTTTAAAGCCTGTTTGCAATGCAAGAGGTAAATGTTTGGATTTTTTCCATTTCTATTTAAGTTTTTATTAAACAATGATAATTGAGCATTCAGAGGCCTGAAAATTTGTGGTTATTTGTTCATGGCTTGTATTCAGGTTGTCTAATGTGACACTTTTTTTNTGAGCAATTTCAAAAGAAAATGGTAATGGGTCAGAGTTTTTATTAATTAAATTGGGGATTTTTAGCCACTGATCCGAAAAGAAAAGGAAAAGGTGTGTATTTTTTTATGGTTAGCACTAATTCTAAGTATCTATTATGACTTAACATAAGAAGAGATGAGAGTTTATTATGAATTACTTTCTTTTTAGTTGTCATTGATTTATAATCAGTTGTAGTTTTCATAGCTTAAACTGTGCTGAAGCATGTTGACTCTTGTTCCAAGCCATAGTGTTTAACTAATTGTTAAGATCTTTAAGTTGGCCATGCATTTTGTATGTAGGTTAAAAAGCAAAGTTAATCTAAAAAGATGCAGGATGGACAACTTGAGCAGTGGAAATTTGGATCAGAGTGATGAGCTTTAGTATATGTGGTTAAGAGTTGTTCATCTGTGAGTCAGATGAACAACTACTGGACCAAATACTTTTTCTTTGGTCATATAAAAGGTGCATTGTAGAGGACTGTGAACTTCTGGAGAAGGAACGGTGCATTGGAAATGGGAACTATAAACTACACAATAGCTAGAATTTTGTTACAATATATTAAGGTCTCCGCAGATATATTATTCTTGCCTTAATTTGCAGAAATGTTTCATTTTCTGCTGCTTCCTCTCTCCTACAGGATCTGTGTGCAGTTGAATTTGGATAAAACCTTTTACTGTTTCACTTCATGTTTCCAGAAAGTGTGTGTGTGCTGCAACAATGTTAAATTCTTCAAAATGTAGTTAAGCTTTTAATTTACTAATTAACATACTTAGATTGTCTCCAAAGCTCTTTTGTTTAGCAAATGCTATACTACTTTCTAATAGTGTCATTGTAGTAGATGCAAATTTTGTTAATTTATATCATTTGCATGGATGTTAAACAGTCGCTTCCATTTTTTTTTTTCCCTCCTCTCTTCGCTTTTCCTTTTGGGAAGGAGTACACCTACTGGCAAAAATGGGTCGATCTAATTCTAGATCACATTCGTCAAGATCAAAGTCTAGATCTCAGTCCAGCTCTAGGTCAAGATCCAGATCACATTCAAGAAAAAAGAGATACAGGTAAGTTGATGTCTTACTGTATGAAAAGGTGTTTTGGTATATTAGTTTTTGTCCGGAAATTGTTTTTCACTTGCATGATGCTGTGGCAGAAGTGAGCCTGGGATCCTATTTCATTTTAGGCCATAGGTAACATGCTTTGCGTGTAATTTCTATTTAATTTTTTTCCCTTTTCCTGTATCTCAAGATAACTTCAGAATGCTAATGGTTCTTCATGATTTCTGGCCTGTTTGATTCTTCCTCTTTTCATGATGTTTTCTTCATCCAGTCTCTTCCCCTGTAATTTGCTATTTTTCATTAAGCTTTTCATATCTGAAGTAACTTAAGGCTTCAGTAGATAAGCTTTGCTGTATCTTGTCTTCTCAGTTGCCTCCAGTGTTTTCCTCACCTTACTTACTGGTGGACATTACCATCTCCCGTAAAAGAAGTGGGTCAGCTGAATGTTTACTGCCATCCACAGGCTGGCATATTAAACTGGGGGTCATGCAACTCCCTGTTCCAGGCTCTGAACTGTGGTGGCTGAGAAATTGAATGCCATGCTCCAGAGTGGTGATAATCTTTAATAAAATGGCTAGGGAGGCCACTAGGGCTGGTAATGTCTTCATCATGTGATGCCAGATTTCACAGTCCTTAGCAGTATAGACGTGTTTATTATAATTAATATATTGCAGAAATAATAAAGAGAGATTGTAGAAGTTACTTTGAAACCTGGAGTCTGCATCCTTTACCATTCTGACTGCATTTTGAGAAATCTAGCATTTTGTGTCAAGGCGCTTTTTTTTTTTTTTTTTCCTTTCAAATTTTGCAGTTGCTAAATGTTAATGTTTGCTTTTTAATTTTAGTTCTAGGTCTCGGTCAAGGACATATTCCCGATCTCGGAGCAGAGATCGTGTTTATTCTAGAGATTATCGCAGAGATTACAGGAATAATAGAGGAATGAGACGTCCCTATGGTTACAGAGGAAGAGGTAGAGGGTATTATCAAGGAGGAGGTGGTAGATACCATCGTGGAGGTTATAGGCCTGTCTGGAACCGAAGACACTCCAGAAGCCCTCGGCGTGGCCGCTCGCGTTCCAGAAGTCCGAAACGAAGGTCTGTGTCTTCCCAGAGGTCCCGGAGCAGATCTCGTCGATCTTACAGATCTTCCAGGTCCCCGAGGTCCTCTTCATCTCGTTCTTCATCCCCATACAGCAAATCACCTGTCTCTTCCAAAAGACGTGCATCTCTGGAAAAGCAGGCAAAGAAAACTGAAGGGGCTCCTTTGCAAGACAGTCCCTTGAAAAATAAATCACAAGATGAACAGAAAGATACATTTGAACATGACCCATCAGAGTCTCTTGACGATTTTAACAAATCATCAGCAGCTTCTGGCGACATTTGGCCTGGCCTTTCAGCGTATGATAACAGTCCAAGGTCACCCCATAGTCCTTCTATTGCTACCCCACCTAGTCAGAGTTCATCTTGCTCTGATGCCCCTCTGCTTAGCACAGCCCACTCAGCAAAGGACACACCTCAGCATTCCCATTCCATTCAGCATAGCCCTGAGAGATCTGGCTCTGGTTCTCTTGGAAATGGTTCTAGCCGCTATAGTCCTTCTCAGAACAGCCCATTGCATCATATCCCTTCGAGGAGAAGCCCTGCAAAGACAATCCCATCACAGAGTGCCCCCCGTGAGGAGGCTCGAGTGCGGTCATTTTATCCTGAGGGTGGTGAACAGGAAACTGCTAAAGGTGGAAAGTTTATGAAAAGGTAAGAACCAAGTTATAACCCTACTGTTGCCTCTTAAAAATGTTAAGAGTTTCGTCAAGATCATCACTGTTACCTTGCAAAATGCATTATGGAATGCTTGTAGTACTAGTCTGGTTGGAATTGAGCTTGAAAAATGCATATGCCTTTTCTTGCTAGGATGCTTCAAGGCATTGAATGTTGGCTGGTAGAGATAGGGACATGTATCCTTGAGGAAGACTTGGTTTTACTTTTCAGCTATGGTTTATTTTCTTGTACTCAATTTTTTACTGTCAAGAAAAATCTTAATGGGAATAGTGCATCAGACTTGCTGGCTTGATAGTGAACTCTGGTGGGGTATTTCAAAACTTTAATGCTTTATGTAGTTTGAAATGCAAATGTTCCTGAAGGCTAAAAATGTTGATGTTGTGCAACAATTTCTTTATTTTGACATAAACAGCATCAACTACTAATTGTGTGGTGCAGTAGGAAAACTTTGATGTCTTGAATTGCATTACTTATCAAGGAGGATAGGTGTTGGTATGTTAGGAATATAATGCTGTTGATGTGAAGGAAGTTGAGTGTATATATTCCAATGAATGTAGAATTCTTCAATTTGTTCTTAAAAAGTTTGACAGAGTTGTAATTTTTTAAAGTTGTAAGTCTTATTGGCACTAGACTGTTCCTTTCTAATGTGACTGGTGTTTCAGTGGATTTCTTACAAAATGAGTTATAAAAGTTGTGACTATACTATATAGGCTTGATTGTAGGCTTTTAAATTAATTTATCTAGTCAGTCATTCATTATGTAAAAAAATTATTGTGTAGGAGATCAAAGATACAACTTCTCGTGGATTAGATGTGTTGGAGTTGGGGAATGTATTAGAGCCTGTGTGAACATAGCATACAGATAAGGCAGTGGCTGAATAATTAATTGGTGTGTTTCTGTGTTTAGGAGAGTTGCCTTCTAAAGGTTCCCTGCTTGAGCACTGTAGTGAATGCACTAAGCCTGTGCCAGATTATGGAATTATTTTAGTAATGTGCAGGATCTTGAAAAGAATTCACTTTTTTTTTTTATGCTACTATTTCAACTCTTTCAGTAAAAGAAGTGCAAAAATGAATTGTGCGGTCTGAATTTTCAAACCATGTGAACTTGATGGAAAAAATTACTAGTATAAGAGAATGTGAAACTGGGTACTGATTAAGAAAACAAGCAAGTAAATTTCTAGGCATTCTACAAAAAGGCATTATGTTCTCAGATGCCTCCATTAGTGCATAAATGACAGTAGATACAGTGTTAATTGTGTGCTGAGCATTGCATGCTAAAGTTAATTGCTCAGAGAAATGTATTTTCATCTTCTTGGTGTGGAATTGACACGAAAGAGGAATGCAAGTGAACTGGAATGAATGCAATCCAGAGTTACCAGTCTCTTCTTTGCTATCCACAGGTACACAGATGAAGAGTCTAGAGTATACCTGCTTGATAGGGGTAATACCAGGGAGAAGGAGGCCCAGAAGGAGAGAGGATCAGAAAAAGGGAGGACAGAGGGAGAAAGGGAATGGGAGGAACAGGAAACTTTAGATTTTTTCGTTGATAAAGAGACTGGGAAGGAAAAGTTTAATGACTCTGAAGGGGATGACACAGAGGAGACAGAGGATTACAGACAGTTCAGAAAATCTGTCCTGGCAGATCAGGGTAAAAATTTCCCTACTGCATCTCACCGGAATGCTGAGGAGGAAGGAACCAAATACAAATCTAAAATATCAATCAAGGGCAATAGAGAGAGCGATGGATTTAGAGATGAGAAAAGTTATAAGCTTAAAGAGACTGGCTATGTAGTGGAAAGGCCTAGTGCAACAAAAGATAAGCACAAGGAAGAAGACAAGAGTTCTGAGAGACTAATGATGAAGAAAGAAACTCAGTCACCTGAGCAGGTAAAGTCTGAAAAGCTCAAAGAACTCTTTGATTACAGTCCTCCTCTACACAAGAATCTGGATGCGAGAGAAAAATCCACCTTCAGAGAGGAGAGCCCACTTAGGATCAAAATGATAGCCAGTGACTCCCATCGTCCTGAAGTTAAACTCAAAATGGCACCAGTACCTCTTGATGATTCCAATAGGTAAATGATTCCACTTCACAGTGTGGTTCTCCACCTGCCTGCAGTGTTGTTCGTATTTATTTAAACTAGTGATTTCTTTTTGTGTGTCTCTTTTGTTGTTGATGCATTTTAGACCTGCTTCCTTGACTAAAGACAGGCTGCTTGCTAGCACACTTGTCCATTCCGTCAAGAAGGAGCAAGAGTTCCGATCCATCTTTGACCACATTAAGTTGCCACAGGCCAGCAAAAGCACATCAGAGTCATTTATTCAGCACATTGTGTCCTTGGTTCACCATGTCAAAGGTATGCATTTAGTTTATTGTAGCAGATAAGTGTCTAAACAAGTTCATTTAAGCCTTTTTGCTGTTTCTAATAGAGGAAGGTTTCAGACTTCTTCTAATGTTATGGTTTAGCCAGACTTTCTTCCTGTTGAGGTATGCATGAAAATAATGAGAAAAATAATAGCCACAGAAACTAGGACAAAAAAACCACAAGCAGTGTAGACTATAATAGCAGGTATTCTATGTTTCTGGATAAATTTTTGAGCCTAGGTACCATATAAAGTTTAAATTTCTGCAGTGTAGTTTAAACATACTATACTGGTCAGATTTTCTAAATTTATTTTAATGAGTCTAGCATACGGTTTTATATTGAATGCTGCACTGTCTTTGGACAATAATATAATGGCATTCCTTTTGGAGCAACCTAGAGGTCATTTCCAGATTCTTACTAGAAGAGTTTGATTTTTTTTTTCTTGGTAAAATTCAAGAAAAAATGTATTTTAAGTGATAGTAAAGTTCATGGTGATACTGTGTTTTATTCTTATATGACAATATTTTCAGGAATTTCACTTATAGAAACTTGGCAGTGGCTAAATGAGTTATACACTAGATATTTTCTGATATAACAGTAGTGGCTGTTTTCTGTGAACACTAAGAAGGCCCCTCAACAAACCAAGGACAACCCCAAGTCCTCCCCCACAACCAACTGAAATCCAAACCCGGACCATCAAAGTAGATAGATTTCACTTAGGTCTTATAGCCTCTGAAGTTTTTTTAATGGAAAAATAGGTAATTCCTAAAATCCCCTGGAGGTGTCGGGAGTGTTCTTTAAATGCTTTTTTTTTTCTATAGCATTTGCTTTGTTCCACTGGACTGTTGTCATGCTGTTAAGTGTAACTGAAATAATACAAAGCTGGTGAAAGTAATTTTGCTGTATTATCACAGTCAAGGGAAAAGTGGAAGTGCTTAATTAGGTACCAGTTTCAATGAACCTGTCTTAAGCATTGTTTTTAAGCTGCATTAGCTTCTAAAATTGATGAGATTTGTGTGCTAGAAATATGTGCTGAAGTTCAGTTAAAAATCTAATTTTGTTGACGTAATTCAGGATACGAAGGCCAAAGTATTTCCTCCGTATTGAATTACTTACAAAGTAATAGTCAACAATAATGGACTATGATAATGTATAGTTAACAAAAACTATTGGGATACCTCTTTAGTGTATAATGATGTGGTATGAATGTATCTATTTATTGATGTGTAAAGAAATGTAAGACTCAATCCAGTGAGAGCTTCTGTAAATTTTTGCTTATATAGTACGTATATAGATGTAGGGGAAAATAATACTTGCGGAACTCTCACATGTTGATCACAGAATAGACTTTTTCTGTAAATTTTTGTATGTTGAATATCTGATAAATTTACAGCCTGTCTGGTCAAGTTGCTAGAATATGTACTGTTACGGTTGTTTTTGAAAGCAGAACATCTCTTTAAGTTTCAGATTTACTGTGGTCTGTGATCAGAATTTTTGTAACTTTTTTGACAAACTGAAGTTATGTTCATTATTGGTGTGATGCGACCAGTCTGAACAGCTCTTTATTAATGTAGAGCTGAAAATGCCCAGTGATGTTTTCTTTTTCATTGTAACTAGGTCCTGGAATGTGTTTTGAAATGGCAAAATCCATGTTACAAAAGTAAAATAGCTGTTGAAAGATACAGATGCCAAACAGGCAAAGTTGAACCTTCTGTCTTCCTGGCAAAAATGGCATAAAAACAGAATTACTAGCTCAAATTCCTGTGTTTGATGGAATTATGATTGAGGCACTACCCTTGTAGTGGCCGTTTCAAGTTTTAATGGTTGGTTATGAGACAAATGCTGGATGCTGGGCGGTAAGTTGATACAGATGTATGTTGACCTGTTAAGCAGATAGCTTGCTTCATATGTAACATTTCATAGTTCATGACTTTATGTATTTTTATATTACATTTAAACACATTTGTTGAGGTGGTTTAAAAACTGAGTTGTTGCTGTGGCTAATTTAACTGTCTCTGAAGAAAGGAATAAAATTGTCAGAGAAGTTGTCAAGTTTGCCAAGATGCCAGATGCTTAAATGAAATTATTTATGCATAGGTGTGTTACTTGTATCATTTATTATCACCCTATCAAGAAATTGTATTCCTTTAAGAAAAGACTTGTTAGGTCATTTGTGTAGTTATTGAAGCATACATTATTTAAATATTTTCACTAATTCTTGTTTTAAGTTAAAGATGAGATGAATGGTAAAGTGTACTTGCTGCAAGTATTCATGGCTCAAAAGTAATTTCACTTTCTCTTGTGGGCAAAGTATAAAATAATAGTTTAAGAAATTGTTCTTTATCATTAGAGGAGAATGTCATTGAAAATGAGCAAGTGCAGTCAGTAAATGATGCTTGAATTAGGCGTGATACAGTCATGGCATAGTAGACTTGCAGTGATGCTGTGCACTGTTGTTTGGGTTACAGAGTGTGTAAAAATAGGGAAAACACCACATTTGCTTGTCCTAATAAATTTATAGAAAGTACTGTGGGTTTTGCCTGCTACTTGCCTTTCTGTCAGGAGTAAAATACCTGTCAGTTGAATTAAACTAATGAAACAGTGTTTTTTTCTATTGTAACCAACAGAGCAATACTTCAAGTCGGCTGGAATGACCCTAAATGAGAGGTTCACTGCGTATCAAAAAGCAACTGAAGAGCACTGCACCCGACAAAAGAGCCCAGAAATACATAGGTACACGTTAACTGCATAATGCAGATGCTTTGTGTTTCAAGTAATGTCTTCTGATATTTCTTTAAAGCCCAAAATACTTTTTCTAATCTGGATGAGGTAATTTATATAATTACAAAATACAAAGTAAAAAAAATTTCTGTAAAAGAGAACTCACCTGAGTCAGGTCTGGCTTCATCTGTGGTTTTGTGACAGATGTCTTCTCTACCTCTGTATCTCATTTGGGATATATTTACTTTTCTCACATGCAGTGCTCAAATATTGAGGGGCATATGTCTTGAAGATGAAAAGAAGCCCTGTACATGCATCTTTCTTCTTCAGTGTGAAATGTTCCATCTCATACTACTTTAGTTTTTGTGTGTGTTAATTTACAGCAGTTTTTTGAAAAATCTGAGAATCTATAAGGTAAGAAGGTAGGCATGCAGCTGTAGTGTCTGATCATGTGCTCTAGTTTTATGATGCAGTGTACTATATTTGTGTTGCATGTGAGGAGACAATATCTAACTTAACAATTTTTCTTGTTAAGAATTTTTGACTTCACAGCAAACTATCATAGTGCTGATGGTTTCTTGGAGGGGGTGGGCTTTCAACTGGCTACATATACCGGTCCTTTTGAAATAAATCATTAAACATTTTTTCTGTCTTCCAAGCTATACTTAAAATGTGAAACATCAGTCTGCCTGTTTTCTGTATTTGTTTTTAGCATACTTCATACAGAACAGAACTATGGTTTTTCATTTTTAGTCTGCTTCTGTATTCTGATGGTGAGGTTTAATAAAGCAGAAAGTTTTATTCTGCTGCAAAAATGCCTTGTTTGTCAGTTTTCTGTTGAAATGAAATATCTGAGGCTGTTAACAGTCATATACATATATGGCAAGACACTATACTTTTATTTTAGGAGGATTGACATCTCTCCAAGTACCCTGAGGAAGCATACCCGTTTAACAGGTGAAGAGAGAGTCTTTAAGGAAGAAAGTCAAAAAGTAGGTTCTAAATAAATGTCCTATCTGTGCTTCTAAACTTACTAAACTTAGTCTCGCTTTAAATCTCAACTTCATCCTTCTTTTCCTGTATGAATATACAAAAATAATTTGTATTTATTGTACCCAGAATACTTGCATTTAGAATTTTTTTTTTCCTTTGTGTAAAACCTGTTCCCAAGAGGCTGGTTTATGTGGCATGATTTTGCTATTATAATAACATGGTATATAAGGTCAAGTCTTCTGTCATGCTTCCTTTCTTCTTGCATGTTTCTTGACCACTAAGCTGCCTAAGGACAAAGAATAGGTTTGGGGCAGAGGGAAGTACCAAGATGGTCAGTGAGTAGTGTGGTTGAACTGCAAAGGTGCTTGTGCTCTGTTTAAAAACAATTCACCAGAAGAAATGAATACTTAATTATCTCCTTAAACTGTGTATTTTGATCTGTGTCATCAAAAACTAGACACCAATTGGCTTGATGGGAATGCTTGTTTGAAACTGAAATTCTTAGCTGTTCTTTTTTTAGATGTAGCCATTGCATGTAAAGGGCAAAGTCAATTTTTGTGCTGACGTTGGTTGAAAAATAGGTAAATTATATATATATTTTTTTTAATTTTAGTTGATGCATAGCTTACCTTTTCACTGAGATTCTCTTGATGTTTTCTTTCAATATTTTGTTGCAAAATATATATTTGTTTACAGGGAGATAAAAAATTAAGGTGTGATTCTGCTGATCTTCGGCATGACATTGACCGACGTAGAAAGGAACGAAGTAAAGAGCGAGGAGACTCAAAGGGTTCCAGGGAATCCAGTGGGTCAAGAAAGCAGGAGAAAACTCCAAAAGATTACAAGGATTACAAATCTTACAAAGATGACAGGTAAATATTTGAAGTCCCTATAGAGGATTTTAGCTTCTAATTAGCCTTTTGTAATTGTAAGCTTAATTGCTTTCAATTTTCATTGTATAATGGAACCTTTAATTTTAAACAATTAAAATTATTTGTTTTACAGCAAATATGTATTATCTGTCTTTTACACGGCTTATGGTGGATGAGGACAAAAACTTTGGAATAGCAAGCTAACACTGAAAAAAAAAATGACAAATTAATCTGTCCTATTATCCAGGCTACATCAGGAGGTTGGACTTCAATGCAGTACATTTCTATAAACAGTTTGTGTAAGAACTTTGGTTCGTTATGCTTGATTCCGCACTTTTTCAACTCATAACACCCAGAGTATGAGAATTTTACTGATACTTAGGTTTTAACATGGGTGAGAAGGGGAATTTTAAAACTTTTGTCTAAAGCCAGTGGGCTGTTTTAAGAAAAAAATGTTAGCATATCTCAGTGGATACTGTGTAGAAGTGGTAAGAGTTACTTCAGGTATGACCTTTCTTTGAATAGAATACTAAAATCTTGTAAATTGGGTCAAGTTAATACCACTATGGGGTTACTAAAAGTTTTGCTGTAGGAATTTTTTCCCTGCTTTGTACTGTATATAAAGTGGATTTTTATTTACACTTCGTGTTTCCCATTTACTTTGACTTTGGTATCCACATTTTCTTCCACTGGCTAATTTCCCTACAGCCATCTATGTAGGGAAGCCCATACCATACCTCTCAACAGTGTGCAAACTGAACTGTGTCAAGTTACTGTAAAACTTTACCCTGAGGGTTTTTTTTCCTTTAACTTCTGTTTTTCTGCCTCAGAAGAAAGGCAGATCTTAAGAATAACAGCATCTCTTCATGGCATCAAAATCTAGAAAAGTTGTATTTTACAGTTTGCAGACTGCTGCTTTCCAACTCACCAGCAATAATATGCATTTAGTGCACTTAAATGTGTCAGAGGAGGCTGGAAAGTGGAAATATACTTCGCCTTAATATCTCAAATATGTCATGTGTGACTTTATAATGAGAAGGGGGTTTGGTTAGTTTTTCCTAAAATATAGAGACCCGGTTTAGTATAGCATGTTACAGACTATCTAGTACGTTTTAAATAGCACATAGTATATTTTTTTATTTTTCAGTAAACAAAAAAGAGACCAAGACCGTGGTCGGTCCTCTCCATCTTCCTCCCCATCTTCTTCCTCATCCAGTTCTCGAGAAGAAAAGGATAGCAAGAAAGAAAGGGATGAAGAGTTCAAATCCCACCATGAACAGAAAGAATACTCTGGTTTTCCGGGAGTCAACAGGCCAAGAGGCACCTTTGTAAGTTTTTCTCCTATTCTTCCCCCAAATTATGAACACTTCACCAATGGTAATAGTGTAACAGAGAAAATGAGGGAGTGTTGTAGTCATGTTAGGCTAGACTTGAGACCTTTATGTGATAATACCAAACGTGAAATACTGAATCTCTTTTTTTTCCCCAGCACTTCCCAGCAACAGTGAAGTGATGTGTAAATATGCATTAGCATGACATTAGAGATCTTAGCATAAGGATCTGGGGAACAGGATTTCTTGATTATTCCTTGCTCTTCTGTAAAAATGCTGTTTCAGGATCTGAAAACTTAGTGTTCTGTAAATTTTAAATCTTGGGTCCTGTTACCTCTTAGCTCCCTGCAGCTTCTGTTTTTCCCTCATGTGTTGGGTTTGGTTTTGCTCTCCTTTGTGTGTAGTGCCTGCCTTTTTAGATAGAGAATGGCACATAATTAAAAATACATGTCAAACTTGAAACAGCTGTATTGAGGAGATGGTATATTTGTTATTTTTGTGTTTCTTTGGCTTGAGCATGAAAGCTCATTGACCTACCTCTGGAATGTATTTAAGCATTGTGATTTGGAAAGTGGCATATTGTCCACTATAGTCTTCAGAAAAATCCTAAACTTTCAGGTTCCATGTTAATGTAATTATTGATGTATAATTGGAAATAGAGAAGCATTTGGAAAAACTAGGAATCAGTAAAGGAGTCCTTGAAGAAGATAAGGAGCACTTAAAAACACTATGCAACCCAAATGAAAAAAAACCCAAACCAAGCAACTCAGAAATAGATGCCACGCACCCACCCCCCAACAACATGGCAAAAGAGACCTCCAAACCACAGCTAAACACAGAAAAAAGTTCAAGTTCTGTATAGGCTGGGAAAAAGTGTTTACATAATAAGTAGGAGTAATTTCATACTTCAACAATAATTCCTTAATGTAGCCTGTAATTAAGACCAAATAATGCTAAAATGCATTGTTTGGTATAAATGTTGTAAGTGTTGTATAAATGCAAAAAATGTGTTTTGAACTACACATAAAGGTGTCTGAAATGCATGTGGCACATGCCAACACTTTAGGCTTGAATGTTCCATCTAAAAAGCTGTAGCTACCTAGAGGAAAATTCAAGGATCTAAATTTCTAACACTAAAAGTGCATCATTTCCTCCTTTCTTCTTACTTTTTTTTATATAGTTATGCTATGAAACTATGTGGCATAAGTATATAAATCCCTGGATGGTGTAGGCATCAAATATGACTATCAGCACAATTTCTAGCTGTATAAAATAAAGAACAAAGAAAACAGAAGTTAAACAAAAGAGAGCTTAAAACTCCATCTCCTCTCAAGGAGATTTAGTGGGAGAAAAACCGTAATTCGTTGAAGCCTTCCTGCTTTATAAAACCAGATTGTATGTATTGTGAAAGAAGTGCTACTTTACAAGCAATTGAGGTAGATGGCAACTGGAAGGTTAATAGATTTCTACTCATTTAATTGCTAGTGACTGCCAGTTCCATCTGTGCAGTGATAACAGTTTAACCAACATATATGGTCACATGCAGGCTTTTGGAACACAGTGTCTGAGCAGGTAAATCTAAATAGGCCAACTGCTGATTCAGCTCTCTTCTTTAGGAATACATCTGGGATGGTATTGAAAAACACAGGCCAGGTAACGTAGGAATGTGTTTGTAAATACAGGCTAATAGTGACTGCATTGCAGTGAATACTGCTTTGCTTTTGGAGTAAATAAAATGCTTTGGTTTTGAATTCCTTCTCCTAGCAGGAAGCCTTGGAGAATGTAACATCTCCCCTATCCAGCAAGCTAATGTTAAATCAGCCATGGTTTTTCACTAACTTTGGCTGGTACATCATTCTCTTGGATTCTAGGCTTCCCATACCATAAGTGTCATGAATAATTTTGAAATATGGGCACAGAAATAAGCATAAGTAGATTTTTCAATGGCAATGTCATTGGTATCCATATCTGAAAGAATTCTGTGTAGTAGCTCTGTTTAAAGTGAGTTGTATATAGAAAATATACTCGTCTTTTTGTGGTGGTCTTTCTAATAAGCAAGCCCATAAAGATAACACTGTAGTAGATTTTATGTCCTATAGTTCTTTACCTGAAAGATGATTTGGTAGGGGGAATAATTAATAAAACGGTGAAGGACATTGTAGATGTTTTTCTTTAAGGGAATCTGACCACAGGACTGAATACCAGGAAATGCTGATAGCTTTTTTTTTTTTTT
>VZTB01001066.1:1099762-1211839 GCA_013397245.1 Thryothorus ludovicianus
GAATTTTTGTAAAGTTGTTGGAAATAAAGAAAGCATGTCTTATTTCTTCCCTTGTACAGTTAGCCTTTCACTTTCCAAATGTCCCTTCAAACAATTTTTTGTTTGTTTGTTTGTTTTTTCCTCCAGAGTATGGGATAGGTCTTCTGAGCCTCCTACAGATTGTTTTAGTCTGTTTGACTTCAGAGTAATTTTAAATCTGTCCAGCATAAATTCTGCATTAGAAGTTTTGGAGCTTAGTGGAATTATGTATGCATAATGCTTATCTTTTGAGTTTGTTAATTATATACATTTTTTATCTATGTTTATGAAACATGCTTATTTTTAACAAATAACTTAGTTTCTAGTCATGTTTTTGTACTATTACTCTGAAGATGCAGTTCTGTGTTTTAAGTGGATTGCTTGTGGAAATAGTGTTCTGTAGTAACTGCTGTTTTTAGCAGTCTTATTTCTTCTCCCCTTGGATGAGGGATATAAACCTATCTCATGTTTTCTACCAGCTACGTATTTACATGCTGAGATAACAGTATACATCACTACTCAGTGTATCCTAAGTTGGGGGTGATTTTGGTGTGAGTCTTTCTAGCCTAGCATTTTAAAACCCCAGTAATTAATCATAAAGAATATTTAAAACACTCTTTTTCACTTTAAGCATTGCTACTCTGCACAGTACGTTCTATTGACCTTTTTCTGAGTAAAGAATTTACTCATTTGAAATGTAGTTTGGCCTAAGGTACATTCTTGAATCTCAGTTAAAAATGCTTGAGTAACATACAGTGGATATACTCCTTTGACAACTTTGAAACTTTTAGTGTATATTCCAGAAGCACCTTTTCATAAATGATAAAATTCACCCCATAAATACCTTTCTTATCCCCCTGACAGTTTTGTCCCTGTTTCAGTCTAGTTTTCCTCTTACTTTTTTTTGTCTGTGAACAACTTCAGAAGCTTCTTGTGACCTTTTGTTCCAACACACTGGTTTACTAGCAGTCAAATTTCTTTTCAATGGTTGTGGGTGAGCTTATGCCAAGAACTCAAATGTGTTTCAATTAAGTTTAATAGAATCATTATTTCAAAATGAATGCTTGAATATATTACTTAAGGTAGTATGTGAATTTAAAAATGATTTTTCCACTTGCAGATACTGTAATAAAGCACAGAAAGTATTTTCAGTAATAGAGAATTTGAACTCTACTTTGTGGTGTTATGTAAATGGATTAAATGACATCTTGGTTAATCAGTTTCGAATTAGGGGCAGAGGAAGAGCCAGAGGAGTCTTTGCTGGAACAAATACTGGTCCCAGCAACTCAAATACTACTTTTCAGAAGAGACCGAAGGAAGAGGAGTGGGATCCTGAATATACCCCAAAAAGCAAGAAATACTTCTTGGTGGGTGTGGAGAACTTAATGTCTTATGCATGCTTTTGTTTTTTCAAACTTTCTACAAGTGTAGAAGTAGCATGCATGTATGGACAGGGACTAGAGTAACTGTGAGAGTATCAGGGTGGCTGTAGTGGTTGGTTCTTCTTATCTTTCATCTTTCTGCAGCAGGCTGTCAGTAACTGAGGCCTGACAAGGAATTTATCTCCAAAAATTTCACCAGGGAGTGAGGAAGAAGGCAGGTTCAAAATAAATTTATTAAAACCAAACTTTAAACGAAAAGGGCTGCTGCAGTGTTTTTCTGGATTTATGTCTTTATGACATTTGAGATTTGTCTTAGAATCTGGAAGTCCACAGAAGTGAAAGGTCAAGAAAAGCTGACAGTATTTGTGGATGTGCATAGGTAGATTCTGCTAGGAGCAATTTTCTGCTCTGAGTAGTGTGATAGTCATAAGAAAATCACCACAGTTTTGATGCCTTTCTCCCATCTGGATTATGAAAGGAGGACCCTTGATGTAACCACTTTAAGTTGTGCAGTACACTGAATGTGTGACCTCTGCTCCAGTTATTTCTGTAACAATGCAAACTTTGAAGGATATTGTTTCATCATTGAAAAATGATAAATAACGAAGATGAGACCTTCTATAGCATTATAGCTTGTCATAAATATGTTAACTGGTAACTAAGAAATAATGCAGTCACAATTCAGATATTTCTTAAAGGTATTCTGTCTTCCTAGACATATCTAAACTTTTCTGATCTGTAGAGACGTGATAATCTATTAATGTTATTAGAACAATCAATTGTGTCTATTAAACTTGAATTTCTAAAAATATTTTAAATTAGTCACCCTTCAACTACTCTGTGTAATTAAATTGCATTATATGGGTGTGATACTTGTTTAATAGTTCAGACTCCTTTCCAAATCACAAGTTAAAAAAAAATATGTTGAAGCAAGTGTACCGCACTGTTCTAAATATAAACTTTTTTTTATTAAATAACTATTTGTAGATTTCATACGGTGCGTGAAATTATTTTGACAACATACCAAACTATGCAAGGCTGTATTTGGTAGCAAGACAGCAAACTTTAGGCTTATTAACCAGAGAAACTCAACTATTGTTTGGTAATGTTAGATTTAAACACTTTGAACTTAATTTACCCTGTGTTGTGCCAGTAGAGCAGGTTTTCTGAAAACTGCCTTTAGTTACCTCTCCTTATGAAGAATAAAGAACTCCCTCTGTGATTAAGTAACCTAGCACTTTTCTAGAGCTTCTTTTAAAGTAACAATTTTTTTCCCTCAAAACTAGTAATTCTAATTCTGACTGTCAGTTACAGACAAGTGATTTGTTACTGACAGTTGAGTAGACCCACAGTGAATGAGGGCTCTTCAAACAATTCTGTTGTGGGTTTAGTTACAACATTATGCCTTTTAAGAATGATTACAATCTGAAGAGAACTTTTTAACAGTTACTTTGTTTTATGCATTTGCTTTAGGCTACTAACATTATGGGGTATGTTTCAGAGGTGTCTAACCTTACTCTTTTTCTGGTGTTACTGTAGCATGATGACAGAGATGATGGTGTGGATTATTGGGCCAAAAGAGGAAGAGGCCGTGGTACTTTTCAGCGTGGCAGAGGGCGTTTTAACTTCAAAAAGTCAGGTAGCAGTCCGAAGTGGACGCATGACAAATATCAAGGGGATGGGATTGTGGAAGATGAGGAAGAAACAATTGAGAATAATGAAGAAAAGGACAGACGCAAAGAAGAAAAGGTAAATTGTTCACTGAATTGCAGATTAGACAGTTCATCTTGCACTATGCCAAGTAATTGGATGCATGTAGGGATCACTTTAAAGGTTCTGGAGTTTGATTATTGACAGTTTACGACAAGATTGTTTTCTTTCTTTCCACAGGAATAACCTGGAAGAAAGTTGTAGCTGAAAGAGCAGCTCTTGCACCACCCACACAACATTTTTAATATGTTTTTTTGTTGTCAAATGAATGTAAGCATTTTACTTAAATTTTACTGTTGGAAAGTAGTTTAGAGAGATTGTTTTTGTTTTAAGCCTTTAGAAAAAAATCATGATATAGTAAACTATGTTAATGATCGTACAGGTAGAAAGTAAAATATTTGTAACAACTTTTAAGAAATTTTACTGTTTGTTATATGCAGTGTAATTCTGCTTTGTCCAAATATATGGTCAAGTACAACCCTAAAAGTTTTGATTCTCCCCTATGTCTGTGTTTTATTCTGAAGTAAACTTACAGCTCTGCACACCTGAAATCTTGGAGCAGCATTTTTTATAAACTGATCACTACTTCTCTGTTGCCTTTTTATAAGAATTGTATTTAAGGGTAGTTATCCCGTCACAATATAAATACAAGCAGTTGTGCAAAATGCTGATTGTATGTTAGTTCATGAGAGTCACTGGATTCTTACTCTGCCCTGCAAGGTGCAGCAGGAATCTTGCTTCAGCAGTGAAATTGTCACTCTTCATTAGTAGCCTAAGAAATACATATGCATATAGAGACTACAGTGGGTTTCCAGGTGTATTCTTTGATAGCTTAGTCATCAGCAGAACACTTAAGTTAAATTGGAGGCAGTATCAATCTAGCTTCTTTTTTAGCAGTTTCTTTTTACAGTTTGTTAGAATTGCCTATTTAATTTCTTTACGTGGGCTTACCTTTCTGGGTATGTAATCTGGCAAGAGTAAGTCAATCACTTATACAGCATTTAAGTTAAAATGAGAGAGCAGGGCAGGAGCAGGTGGGAGGAGACAAAGAAAATACCACAAAAACCCAGAAAAAATAAAGCAAAATATGTTAGAACCTGAATTGGTAAAGATAATTCATATGTACCAGAGGTCTGAGAAATGAATCTTCCTTTCTTAAACACTGATTTCTAATAATTGTGCTACAAGAATTTTTGTAGCCACAGTGCAGATGTTAAGGGTTTTTTTTTTGTTGGGTTTGTTTGGTTGGTTTTTTTGGGGGTTTTGTTTGTTTGTTTGTTTTAACAGAAATAACAAACTCTCAAGGTTAATTTTAGTGGAAGGCACACAAGTGGTAGGTAACCTGTAGAATCTTAAGGATTACAGTAACATACTTGAATTACCAGAGCAAGGACATTCTAATACAAGATTACTTTGTTTCTCTTTCTCAAAATGCTGCAGATAAGCTAAATCTTAATGTTATTACGGTGTTAAAAATGTAGTTGTTCTTATTCACCCCTTTGAATAGCATAATATCTTTAAAAGCAGGGAAAAAAAAAGGAAAAGCTTTGATAGAGGTGTTTGTATTAAATTCCTGAATAATGTATGCGCTCTTATTTGCTTTACTGTTAGAGAGTAGTTAATCATCTCCCCTATCCAAGTTAAACACTATAAGGCAGGAAAACAAAATAATCCTCACTGTAGTTGAAGAAACTATTTTAGGTTGTACTAGTTTAACAGCAGCTGTGTAGACAGGGAAACAGGAATAATACTTGCCTCCCAGTAGTAGTTAGTTAATAAAGAGTCATTCCTTCTTTATGTTTTAAAAGCTTTAGGCCAACCAAACTGTTGTTGCAAGATTTGCTTTTACATGTACAGTGCATCTTCTAATAGCTGTTTGAAATTATAAACTGAGTATTCTTTGGACTTCTAATCAAAACTCAGACGTTGTGTATATTAAATTAGAATAAGCAAAAAAGGGAACAAAGCAAACTTCACATCAGGGTCAAAGTCTGTCCTAATGAAGTAAAATTGAACATCAGTCTGAAACTGAACAGGATCACGGTATGCTGGAGCTGTCATGGCCTAGAACTGGTAATTTGTATAATTTATGTCAAGCTGAAAGTGGTTTGTTAGGGTCTGTGTGTCATAAAGCAGTACAATTCCTGCAAGGTGAGACAGGTTAAAAATTTGTACTTCAGCTGAATATTCAAGAAGGTCTTGGAGATTGCTTTGGTAATGGCATTTGGTCCTACAAACCTGTCTGAAAGTTAGATCATAAAAATCCGTTTTATGCAATCCCTAATTCCATTTTAGTTTTTCAAATTTAATTTGATTACAGAACACACGATGACAGCCACTAATATTTCTTCAAATACGTAAATTCAAATTAAGAGATAATGTAGTCAAATATGCAAGTTGCAGTCTGTCTCCATATGAGAGATCTTTAAGAAACAGTGGGAGTGGACATCACTTTTTAATCCATGTCTAGTGCTTCAGCACTTATTAATCTTTCAACACTGAATTTTCACTGTGCTAAGAAAATATTTTTTTAAGTTTTCACTTCATGCTACTAAGATAGTTGCATGACCTGTGAGTGGAATTTCAGTGCATTTTGCATTTTTCTTGTTAAAGAAAAAGGTAAAGACCATCATTGGTGGTACAGGGGAAAAAAACGTATAGGCATTATGCTGGTATAAAATGTTTAACTATCTTTTGAATTCAGTTATTCATTCTGACTTAGTGCTCTTCAGCAGTGAAACACTTTTTAAGGACACCGTGCAGAGATGAAGTGGATTCACAAAGTTTGAAGTTATCCCTGCAGTTCAGGTAAAATAAGGCAAACATTTTACTAGGCCAAAAAAAAGGCCACCAACCAGCCTGGAATCCAGTAGCTGTACTGTTAGTACAGTGTCCATTTAGTTTCTTGGTTTGGAACTAAAATTCACATCCTTCCCAGGAACAATCAGCATTACTGTAACAGCGGGCAGCTACATAAGAGTAAAGCTTTCATGCATTTGTTTTGCTAGTGCTTTAAAAGGAGAGCTGTCCCTGAGCTTTGGCTCAGCTCCTGAGGTACGGCTGCAGCATTAGGCCTTGAGTCCTATGTCACTTCTCCCTATTTTTTAAAGCTTGTCTGTCACAAGATGCTTTTGTTCAGAAGATCCTGCAGGTCCCTTCTGTACTGTTCGGAGTGTACCTGCTGACTTGAGGTGTTTTTGTTCCCAACTGCCCCTCTCATTCAGTGCAGCTGATTGCTGGTGCTGCAGTGCAACTAAGTTGCCACGGTTTTGCTGTGCTTGTGAGACCCTTTCCTCTTCCTGGCTTTCCAGTAGAGCTGTGTGTTGTTCCCGTTCTGTTGGCACTTCCCCTTCTTAAGTAAGGTGTTGGAGGAGTAGGTGAGAAGTATTTTTATTTTTAAGTCAAGTGTTACAGTACAGTTTTTCAAAATATGCATTCAAGTGTTCTGCTTTTCCTCTCCTCATGCTAAAACCTTTGTAGTCCCATAAAGCAGCTGTATGCTGTTACTACAGTGTGTGTTATCAGTACCTTTAGGTCTTGGAGAACGAATCCAGGTCATGGATAGCAGTAGCCACCAGTGCTCCTGTACGAACTCCAGTACTGACTATGGGAACACCGAGGGAAGTGCGCAGACGAGCGACGTGATCTCCAAAGTCCAACTAGGTAGCTGAAGGAAAAGGATATTTCTTCTCCTAGTAGAAGCACTGTTAGCATTGCTAACTTTCTTGAAGTTTTCAAATTTTCTTGAGGAAAAAAATAGATATCTTTATAAAGATGAAAGAAGTGCAAGATCAAAAAGCAAGTGTAGAATTTCAAAGCCTGGTATTGAAGTGAATCAATGTAGTCAGGTGTTACTAGGCAGTTTTTGTTTTGAGGATACTTTGTGCATTTGTTTTAGGTGTGAGAATGAAGTAGTTACAAGTTTGTTACCTCGAAGACCTAAACCATCCCAATTTAGCTTCTTGCCGTTAATTCAGTGAGTTAACAGGCCCTGGTGCATTTCTTCTGTTGGTGCGTATTGTGCTGTGCCTTCGCAGAGGCGGAAGCCGCGTTTTCTCGTGAGTAGAGCCCCTCGGTCAGTCAGGCGTACGCAGTCCCGGGGGCGCTCCCTGGGAGCGGGGCAGGCCCGGGCAGCGCCGCGTTCAAACCGCTCCCTCCCGACACCCCCCGCGACGGGCCCGGCCGCGCTCATTGGCTGTGCCGCGGGCATGCCGGCTTCCTATTGGCGGGGCTGCCGCCGTGCTCCGCCCCCGGCCGCGAGCGGCGCTGCGGGCGCGGGGGGCTCCGCTCTGGGCGCTGCCGCGGCGCGGCCTCNGTCGGCGCCGCGGGCGGTGGGGCGGCTGCAGCGCCCTCCCTGGCCGCAGCCAGGTGTGTCGGAGCGCGGTGCCCGCACGTGGGGACGCGTGGGGTCACTGCCCTGACAGAGCCGCTCAAGTGGCTCCTTTTGCCCTGAACTGAGCGTGAGAAAGTCAGTGGTGTTGGCTGCTCGTGCTTTGCTGTTTAAAGTTAAAGGCTACAAGTAGTTTTCTCAAGTAGCAATCGATCTCCTGTGTTCGGGGGCCGGGGAGCGGTGCGGCGGGGGAAGCTGGAGGGAGGCGCTGATGCCGTGCCAGGGGCTGATGTTGGAGCCTGAGGTCGTGAGCAGCTCCTGGGCGGGGGCTGTCAGCAGTGAGCCACTGCTGCAGCTCCTGGTTCTGAGACAATCCTAGCGTTGTTTATGGGAAACTACCGGAGCACGTACAGGAGTGCTGAGCTGTCCTCTTTACTCTCTAGTTCCGTTGTTTGAAGTTGGGTTTTTTCACAGGCCGTGTTTTTTGAAACTCGCATGTTTGGCAGCAGTATCAGTCGTACACTCGGAACATGCCTTGCTTCAGCGGTCTCATCAGCAAGGCATTTCCAGCAGTTACATGGTGTCTTAAGGAAGTATCAGGCCAAGGTATGTTAAATTTATTTAACTTCTTTGCTAATTGTTCTTTCCTAAGACTTATACAGACATAATTAAATGAGCACTTTTGCCAGTATCTGAAGATATTGGCCTTTGTGCCTCTTTAAAATATTCTGTATTTTGGCAGCACTTTAGACACTGTCATACCAGTGTAGACCTCTTTGGACTTTCAGTTTAAGAAGAGCATTGAAAAGTTAGGTTGACCAAACTGCATTATATTTAATTACTTGTAACTTGGAATAATTAAAGAACTTTGATTAGAGTGAGATTAAGAACTGAGGGCTTTGATTTTGTTTCTCAAGTTCAAAGGTTTTCTGATTTTTAGGTCACATCTGTTTGTCAAAAAAAGGAATATGGATCTACTCGAAGTGTTGTCCGTAGACTTGGGACAATTCTTGCCTTGGAGCCCTACCCCAGACCTTATTTTCAAGTAAGCAATTCATTGTCATGTGTATACTTCATCTGTTTGTATTTTCTTGTTTCTTAATTTTGTGATAGCTTTCCTCTTTTTTTTAGCGTGTATAGTTGTGTGGTTCATCCGTTATACTCACTTTTTTCAACTTCCTTATACCACAGTTTAAAAATTCCTTTTGCTGAGACAGAGCCTTCAGTATGTGCTAAATCCAGTTTCCCTTCATTCTTTTTTTTGACATTGTTTGTTTTCAGTTTGTTCAAGACTCAAATCCGTTGGGTTATGATGAGCAAAGTGCAGCTCCAGCTCCTGTGGCTCCATCACTTGCTGATGTCCTGTGGGTGGCAAATGATGAAGGACAGGCATGTACTAGACTTCGGTAAGTAGAAATGTAAAAATGAGTACTAGAAGTAACTTTTGCCTTCTTTATGGTGTGTGATTTTGTATTTGTTTTCCTTTTTTCCTAATCTTTTCTGGAAACATTTTGGCCTTGGGAGAGTGGGGGTAGGAACTTCCTCCTTACCTGAAAATTCTTACTATGTAAAACACTATTTTCTGAAAGATTTCTGAAATTGAGCCTCCTCTTTTCTCTTCATAGTAATATGTCAGGTGCATTAGTGGTACTTTAAGTGATTTTCGCTCACAAAGTATATTGGGAGAGAGCTGGTTGTTGCAGTATACTGTAAGACTATTCCTGTCTATCCTTCTAGTTTACAACCTTTTTGATAAACTTTATAAATGGGGAAACAAGAAAAAATATTTAAATGTCTCCTTTTGGCTTTGAGTTTTACAGTGCCATGTGTAAGCCTTGATGGTTGCTTTAATGGAAAAACAAACATAATTGTTTTGAAAATTTTAAATAATTTAAAATATAAATTGTTCATATACATGTTTCTAGATTTATAGAGGTTTGAAGGAAAATATTTTTACAGATTACAAAATATTTCAGGTACTGTGAAATGACAAATTGTCCAGGAATTTGTGGACACAAATAGTATACAAGTTTTGTCTATTGTCTTGTACTGCATCTGCATAGGACAGTGTAATTCTGCTTCATATTGACATTTGTTTGTCTGTGATCTTTGCCAGTAATGAAATACAAGAAATTGATGAATTCAGATGACAAGCTTTTCTTTGGAGAAGTTGGATACAGTATGTCTAATCTTATGTTTCCTGAGGCACTACTAAATTTTTAAAGTTTGTTTGTAACAGCTGTAAAATAGCAGAAAAACAAGAACATTGTTGAAAGAACAAAAAAATCCTGTCGTGTTTTGTCCTGCTCATGCTGTTCTTTAGCTGGCCAGATTCACAGAACTATGACAGTTTCGTTGTTTCCATTCTTTGCTCCTCCTCCCCCTCCTCTTCTGGCTCCGTGGGATCAGAAACAGCTATTCTAATTGGTATCTTTTCCTTCTCAAGCAGTGTTTGTAGCAAGGGGATTTTAGTAAATCAGAAAGGAGTGCTTCAGGTCTGATTTGATGTAAAAGGATGTTTAAAGTAAGGGAAAAGGTCTGGGCTTTTTTTCAATCAAAGCTTAGTGCATCTTAAATTAATCAGGTAAATTTAATTTCTTTCTGTGTTTCATAGTGAAATTCTGGTAGTTTGATTTTATACTTATATTTTAAGTTTATTTCTGCAGGCACAGACTTGAAACGATTTTTAAAATTAAAACCTGAGACTTATAGCACAATTTTCTAATGCTGTCTTTGGTTATAGTAGCTTACAGAAGGTGAGATTCTTGTTCTGTAAGTCTGTATTAGACCTTGTTATTTTTAAGTACATTTTTTGAAAGATTGTAACTACTGTGAAGCTTGCAGTGTTCATGTTAGAGTTTGATAAATGGCTAGAATTTCTGAAGCCTAATTAAGAGATCGTTATTCTTTGACTCTCCTGCTTTTTATATTCATATGTCAATAAGGGAAAGACACCTTATGGTGTCAGTTTAATAATTACTGAATAATGACAATCCTACTCTATGAATTTATGATGTTTAATTATCCCTGAGTGAATTATCTGACTAATTCTTATGATGACTTTGCAAGGATCTGCATTGTACTTGAGCAACAGGAGACTTGGAACATTTTAGAAATTATGAGTAGTTAAAAGTGTAGTTTCCTTAAATAGTTGGGAAAGTTAGGTCTTGCTGAATGATAACTTGCTTGAACAGCCTGCATAGTTTTGAGGTTTCCATTGTTGGCTGAGCCTTTTGAAACTGTCTTTTTTTGCTTTGTAGGACTGAATTGAGGAGGAAAGAGAAAAGTACAGCTCCTCCTGACCTGTATCCATGTCCGGATTCAATACAGAGCATTCCGAAAAACAGTGCACGAAAAGACAGTGTTGATCAAGCAGCACTCCAGAAAATTTCTGCACTTGAAGATGAGCTGACCTTTCTTCGTGCTCAGATAGCTGCAATTGTTTCAGCGCAAACCTTAGGAAGAGTTCCCTCACGTAAGCCCTTCTTGGTTTGAAGCAAACCAGTGTTTCTTTTCTCTCTTTAGAGCTTGCTATGTCTGGTATTGGTAGAGAACATCTTTACCTCTCCTAACTGAAGATACACCAACTGAATTTACTGAATATAGTATTTTGTTTTTCTTTTTGCTCTTTGGTGCGCTTTCTCTTTTCTATTTTGTGGTCTGTTTGCCAACTTCAAATGCAATTGTTCCTAAGTACTCTTTATATTCATTTCCATGTTGGTGAAGGAGCTTAGTAACATCACTATCTATAGGCTATTAATAATTATTTTAAAAAGCTACAGGCTATTAATTGTCCCTTCAGGGTTTGCACTGTTTCTAGCAAATTATCAAAATAATGGGCAGAAAGAGTAATCTAGGTCAGTCAGGTTCGGGCTTTAACAAAAACAAATGCTGCAAACAGATGTGTCCCAGGTAGTTGGACTCCGATATGCGTTTCTATCTTGTGATCTTTTTTTTTTCCCTAGTAAGTTTTGAGGTTCAATTGTCTTACTTGCAGACCAGCCCCACTGTGGTTGCTGAAATACTTGGACTGGTGTGAGGTAGTTACTTCTGTGTGACATTGTGAGGCACTTCTGTAATTCAGCTGTTCTGTTGGGTCTTCTCTGTCTCTTCTCCATTGTACTCAGTATTATAATCTGTTTTACATGTTTTGTGGTTGTCTTTTGCTTCATACAAGTTATTGTAACCTCTACACCATTGATCACCATATGTAGCAGCAGGCTGCTTTGCTGATTTATCTAGTGCTTAGATTGAAGACACAAGAAAAGAAAATCAGAGCAGCAGACACCTTGGATTCATTACTTTATATATTCTGAATTTTGTTTTAAGTTTAGTTCTTCTGTGTTGTAATGTGCAAGAAAAGCCTTTCAGAGGGCAGTCTTCTCTTGACTTAAAACTGATGTATTCCTAGATGTGAATGTATGTTGTTTTCCTTCTCTGTTTGCAGAAGCCTTTAAAACACTCAGCACCCCAGATGGATTTTACCCACTGTCAGCCATGACTTCTACGCCATTGTCCGTCTCTCACAACAATCGTTTTGTAATTCCCTCGCCTCCTCCACTTCCTTCTGGTGCACCATCTGGTGTTGATGCTAGTAATTCTGCACTGGAGCTCATCAAACAACGCCGAGCTGCAAGAAACAGTGATTCAACTGCAGCTGACAGTACTGATCACCAGAGGACAAAGAACATTCCCAGTATGATGGATGTTTTGAAAGACCTAAACAAAGTTCAGTTGAGAGCTGTTGAGAGGTAAGTTGGATTGGATGTGCATATCAGCAAGACAAGGCTGCCTAAGCATCAACAGCACTTCAGTAGCACCAGGGAACACTGGTCTTAAAGAGCAGCTACTGCTGACAAATTGAAGTTGGCAACTTCTGAGTTCACAGCACTGAATGTAACATACTTGTGACATGGCTTTTAGATGAATTTAGAACATGCTGACTATTGCAGCATTTCAAGTACTCTTCTGCTTCAGTATGCACATCTCAGGTTGGTGTGGAGGAGGTGAGAGGTCACTTACAAGGTTACAAGCACAGGAAACTGGTGTGAAAAAATAACCCTTCTGGATTCACTGTGAAAGGCCAAATAAATCCTCAGGGAAACTTTAGAAAACTACTGTTACCCTACTCAAAATATCCTGGTTCAAGCTTTGAAGTGTTAACAAATACAGGTTCTGTATCATTTATTGGAAATGTTTCATAAATTTATATTTCAGTAGTGCAGTTGGATTTTAAGCATTTTTAGTGGTTTTGATGGATCAGCACAATTGAAAAAGAACTGTTTTACTAAAGACTGCAACACCTCTTCTGATCTCTGTTTTGTTAGATACAATAGAGATTACACCATCAGAGTTCTTTTCTGAACTTCCCGGGTTGAAAAAGTAAGAAAAACTGAGTCTATAATGAATATTTGAAGCTCTTAACGTGGGAAGAATGTCACTTGGCAAGACTATTACATTCTCACTTCAGCCTTTTCTTAACTGTGGGCTTTATCCCTGCACAAAACTTGGGCAAATAATTTACATGCAAATCTAATGCATGTCTTTATGCTTTTGATAACATTCTCACAATAAATAAAGCAAATATAAAGTGCACTTAGGTAAACCTGTGTGTTTCCTATATATATATTTTTCTCTCTACAATTCCATGTATGGTGAGTGAAGAAAAATATGGTGTTCAGGTTGACGGTTTTAACATCTTGAGCAGGGGCATAATTAGCAAGAAGCAGTAGCTTGTACATACAAAATACTTTCTGGGTTTAGGCATCTACGTGTATTCTGAAGCAAAACTTAACTGAATAATAAATAATGTACATTTTTGGGAGGAGGATTGATGATCAAAATTGTTATAGTCTTTCTGAATGTGGTTTAATGTGTGCACTGCAAAGGGAGGTCCTCTGTTCTCAGAAATTAAAAGCCTGAAGATGCCTGTTTCTACCACCCAAACACCATCTTACACATTGTGCAAGTGCTCTGAGGGCTTGTTTTTATAGGGACTGTGAACTTAATCCTCTCAGGTTTTGTGTTAAGCAACATTTGCTGTAATTGTCAGACTTAAAACTTGTAGTTATCAGTGTGCATTATTAGGTCCAAATCATTAGCTTGGAAGACAGTATTTTACTAGCAGAACTCTCAACACCTCTAAATTTTTCCACCCCACCACCCCACACAAGATATCTCGATGGTTAGAAAGTCTTATGACTAGTCTTAGACTAGTCTTGGACTAGTCCTTAGCTTCCACATTTATGATAAGATTTGGGGTGTGTGTAGGTGCTGTTTTGATTTCTGAATTTAAATGAACTTAAAATGAGTAAAATTTAATTTAAATTGTGTTCACAGTGGTTGTGAAGTACTTTAGTAGGACATTCCCATTAACGTACTTTAATATAACTTATAAATGACTTGGTATAAAACCTGCAATTTTGTCTTTTTTTTTTGGCTAATTATTTGCAATATTTGAACACTTAGTGTTGATTTTCTGCCAATTTCTTCATGGAACAGCATCAAGTGGCTAAGAATGTGGCTGACAAGTTGTTGGGTGTAAATGTATCAGTTGTATTTGATGAATTGCTTTAAAGTTACAATGGCATTACTTGTGTAGTCAGGGATTTATAGAACAGAGTGTTTACCAAAGTTGTGTCTCTAGATTTTGGATTAGTCAGCACAGGATTAGGGTCAGGAGACAATAATTTTTTTTATTTTTGTTCATAGGTCTCCTGGAGGTACTCCTCTTTCTAGACCCAAAAAGACGCAAAGTTCAGATTGGGATCCGGTTGCTCTACTAACTCGCGCTCTAAAGCAGAAGTTTGCACATAAAAATGATGATGAAGATGATTCCCTGAACAAAGAAAATAATTCTTTTGATAGCTCTCCATTTTCTAGTCCTGAGGTGCCAGTGGTATGTTTTTATATAGGAATGTGTGTTTGTATCCTCGAACAGATTACTGATCTCATGGATAGTTGCAGAGTTTTCACAAGCCTAGAACTTCTTTACAATTTTTTTAGCTATCAGCCTAGATAGGTAGTTACTTTCTTTAAAGTATAATCAAAGCAGAAAATCTCAAATTAATATGGGTGGGTTTGGACTGGTAAATGTACTTCTAGACATACAAAGAAAAAAAACTGTAGAACTTCAGCTCATAGTTGATTGAACTACGTACCTTAGCTTGATGGTACCTGGCAGGTATCCGTGCATAGAAACTGTGTGTTTAAATAGTTATTGACTAATTTTTCAAATAAGGATGTTAGGAAAGTGCAGAAAGGTCTGACAGATACACCCTAACTGTTCAGAAATGAAAAATAAATGCAAAGTCTGTAATATTTTCCTTTGTAATTTCCACACAGTTTGAATTATTATCCAAAATGAGTCATGATTCTGTTGTAAAGCCTGTGAAGAATCCAGTTTTTCCTAGAAACGAAGAAGTGGTAGACAGAGCCATTGGACTAAGGTTTTTCTGAGCACTGATTTCTGCATATCAACTTGTGCCAGCCACCTCAGCTGTTTGGTTCCTAAGCATTTCCACAAATGTCAGAACTGCTCAGATGAGATGGATAGAAATAGGTGGTGCTAATTTAAACTGTGTCTCTGTGCTTAGTAGTTCCATCTTTTTGTCATAAGAGTGAGGTAAATGATTCAGACTGTGGCATTTGTTACTTTAGTGGAGGGAGGTAGTAATGTAGAATATACAATGGAAATCCAGATTTTCTTAGATTCTCTTTGGAAGCTACTCTTACATGTGGCTAGCCATATGGCTAAAAACTTGAGAAAAACTAATATGTGTGTATTCCTCTTTCTAGCTATAATGATTTGATTTGATTTTTTTTATTTATTTCAGCTGCCACAAGGATTTTTCCAATCTAAATGTAGATGTATTTTTACAGACTGCAGTGTGTCAACAGTTTTGGTGCAGTCTTAAAATTCTTTGATTTCTTTTTTTTTTGTTTTGTTTTTTCTTTTTACCCCAAAGGAAAAATTCAAATGTCTTAAAAATAACCATGTTGGTATTTTGGATGCTGCAGACTATTGCACTGCATAGGTGACACACCTGATTCTAGATACAAAGATCAAAAATAGCTCCTTGAACAGCTTGTATATGGAATAGCTTTTGTTTCAGGATCTGAAAGCTGGATTTTAAAGTCCTGGAAGAGAGACTGCTTAAGGCCAGCATGTTCAGGAGTAGATACAAAAAGAGGGAATTTTTCTGGTTAATGCAGAATAATCTTATGAGTTTGTAACCAAGCCTCTAACTGTTAACTGTTGAGTGTTTTGAAGAATAAATGTACTTAAACTAATTGCACAGACTTAATATTTTATTCTATGTTGAGAGAAATGCAACAACTCTTCAATATGTTTTTCTTGTAAACATCTTCTAATTCAGTTTCTTAGGTACAGTTTTAACTTAGTCTCTACTCCTCAGGTTGGACGCTGCAATCTGAAGCCAAATGGAAACCCCAACCTTACAAGAACTGATGGAGTTAAGCAGGTACCAGCATGGAAAGCGAGAGCTCATATTTAATGGAGACTTCCCAGGAAAGTTCAGTGTGTATAAGTGGTGAGTCCACTTTGAAACTGCTGTAAGGTGCTGTAACATGTTGTTCTAGCATATGCTATGCCTTTCCTATGCTGTTGAAGTTCAAGTGTTGCAGGGTTTGTAAAATTACCTCTTCCTTCTCTTGGTTTCTCAGTAGCCAAACTTGTGAATGTGATGCTTTTACGAAAAGCACAGAACTGAGAGAAGGCTTCTGGTGCTATGAAGCACTGTCTTTGGAACCTGGGAAATACAAGACAGCAGTGTGTGTGTGGGGAAAACAGAGATCTGTTGCTGTGGGAGCTGAGGTGTATGATCTGTTTGCACTCCAGTGTAAATAACAAGGAAGTGTAAACTTTTTGTGTGTTACAGCTATTGTAAATAATGGTAATACTTTTTCATGAGAGTGGCATAGTTGCCTTGGTTTTCTTTGCAGTTTGCTGATGCAACTCCTTATTCCATGTGCAAACAGTTTTCTAGTTTATTTCGGGTCAAGAGATGAAGTTTCATGTTTGTGGAACTTTGTGCTCTAATTAAACTTCAGGTAATCTATTAAATGCCTGTAATATGAGGGAGTTGCATTCTGAAGTAAAACAGACGTTGCAGAGAGATCTGCTTGCACTCAATCTAAATTTCATGTGTGAGTAAATATTAATTCCTATCTTGGCATGTGCATCTGAACTCAGTTTTGTTCACAAGAGCTTATAAAATAAAATTCTCTTTATATTGATGTGTGTGGCAGTGACCTTTTGTGTTGCAGACTCTTTTGTATCTTAAGAACTGTTCATATTAGACAAGTTATTAAATTGCGTTATCTAAAACTAATTAAAGAACGGCTTGTATTTTTTCCTACCAGAGTACTTAATGAAGCCACTTACTTACAAATTTGTTATGATCCACTGCTTACAGGAGCTGCTTCCACCTAATCTTTTGTTTAACAGTTCTGATGTATAAAACCTAAATCCTGTCAGACTGTTGAATGTGTCCCTAATATCCCATGTGTTTTCTATTTCCCTGCTCACTTACATGGAGTAGACAGACACCTGCATACCCTCTTACTGCTGAATCTTATTTGCACAGTTGTAAGAAATTAGTGTGCAAATACCATACTTGCATTTTGGTTTTAAAAATTATCTTTTGACTAAAACTGGAGCTTAAGTGATTTGATATATTATGCTTCTAAAATTAAATCCTCTAGTCATTTATTTCTTCTGGATTTAGTAATTATTGAACTTTGTCATATTCTCCCATTCCTTGATTGTTCCATAACAGTTTGGCCTTCACTTTCTTCCAAAATAAGCATTTATTGCTTTCTCTACCTAAACTTGATAATTGCCATGAATATCATGTACAGAATATCCAGCTCAGCCCCATACTTGATAGTTTTGCCCTCTTCCATCAAAGCTCCTCATTGTCTTTCGTCTGCTGCTCCGGTCTCTTCTGTACAAGAGCAGTGGGCAGTGACAGTGAAGGCAGTGTCTGCTGAAGAGGACACAAAGGCAGGTGAGTCCCAGTGAGCATAAGGGCTGTGAATTGGCTCCCTCTTGCCCACAGTGCAGTGAGGTGGAGCAAGTCATCTCCTGGTTTCTATCAGCATTCCTGGATCCAGGGGATTCCGGGGGTTGTGGCCCTGCTGTTGTGACTGACAAGTAGGATGGAATTCCTTCTTTGAGAGACTGAATTGTGTGCAAAGAGATATGGTGGTCTCTCTTTCTCCCCTAAATCAGTTGCTTTATGTGACCAACAGTTTCTTCTCTTAATGAAGAACTATTATTTTGGACTCCTTTTGAAGTTTATCTGTTCTCCCCAAGGTTCATCATTTAACTACAAGTTTGATCAACAGGAGCAGTTTGTGGTGAGATTTTGACTTTGGAAATGTGTTTTCATTTTAGAAGGGACTTTTGAGAAATTTCTCTGTACCTCTTAATACAATCATCTATTGTGAGAAACATCTGCAAAGTTTAGTGAGCTGTGTGGCCCTTCTGGTTGTTGGATACTATCTGATTTTTGTCATTTTGATGTGAATTGTGCAGTGATACAGTTTATAGCTGATCTGCTTCCTTAGGGAAAAGAATATGTAATGGACCATGTGATTTTTTTTTTTTTCCCACCTACACATGTTACAAGAACAGATTTCTTTATTTTATGTAGTTCCAGATGTAATGAAGTCTGTGGGTGGCATCTGGTAACATCTGACAGTTTGTAATACCGAGAAGTTGGAAAGCTTAGCCAAAGTTAGTACTGAAAAGTTTTATCACTCATTGCAGAGATGTTTTTCTCCCTCTTCAGAACTGATAGAAACATGGCTTTATCATCCTATTTTCTTTGACTAAAACTTCTATATCAACACCTGGGAAGTAGCTTTAGGTTCTCTGAAACTTCCTATGCCCACCTAAAATCCATTCTATGTTTTACCTACAAATGCCCTTGTTTACATGAGGTCCCTGACTGAATTGCTCTCACAATGCAACGCTTGAGATGATATTGGTCTGGGAGACGAGGAAGAGGCTCAGGAACATGAGTGCTCTCTTGGTCTGCTGGCATGATCTTGTGAGAGGTTGTGCCTTCTTATTACTGAAGAAGTAGGAAAATTTACTCTCCTATCACTCCCAGTGTAGTTTTGGACCAGATGTCTTCCTTGAGAAGATGCTAGGGTGGTTGCTGGAATGAAAGTTGGTTTTGTTTTTCTACTAGAAAGTCTTAAAAAGTATGTATATTATATCCAATTTTCCTGAAAAAATGGAAATGAGTAAATGTTTCAAATGTTTTGAGTAAAGGGGCTAAAAGGAAAAGTATAATACAGTCCCTTAAAAACATTTTTACTGATTTTCTTCTAGGAGATCCTAAAAGATTTTACTTCCCTCTCTGTTAGCTTCCCATTACAAGGAGACTGATGAGTACAATTACCTGACCATTACTGTCAGAATATCACTGCTAATGTATTCCTATAATATACCAGACCTGTCCAGATGCTACTTGTGAGTGACAATTAATAAATCATTTCATATATATTAATTATTGTATTATTATTTATTTATTTAATCTATATACTCTGTATCTGTAGGTGCAGAGTTTTTGGTTAAAGGCAGAGCAGAGAGTATGCAAAAATATTCATTGCCCTCAGTTGAGTCTTGTTAGGAATTAATTACACTGTTCTTTAGTTCCACCTAAATAGTAAAATTATATATAGGGTTCTTGCAAAAGCCAAACTGACAAAGGGAACCTGCTAAACAAGTTAGCCTTGAGTTACTGATCAGATGCCTTGGGGAAAGGAAGTTCTACAGGCAAGGCTATTGAAACTACTGATGTCACAATGTTAAGCAAGGTCTGCAGCCAAATTTGACTTCCACTATATTTGAAATGTGTTTGCCAGTGATTGTAGGTACCTGGAAGATATTTATTCTCCTGAGTCCTCTGCCAGGTTCTCAGATGCCTGTGTGATTTACCGATACATTTTCATAGCGATGCTGACTTCAGCTACATCTGTATTACCTTCCAGGTTTATCTGAATAATCAATTAATTAATTTTGTATGATATTTTGGGACATTGTTGCACATCTGGGTGAAATTGAATAGTTTACAATTGGGATGCTGCCCTGCTGTGCCTGTTGTGTGCAAACAAAGAAGGACCTGGTGGGTGATGTGATGGTTGGAGACATCTTGGGCACAGTCATCACACAGTGCTAGCGTTTTCAGTTCTCAGAGAAGTAAGAACAGAAGCATTTTTCTATGGATTGAAGGATAAGCTGGTGGGGAAGACCTGTCTGGCTGGACAGGGAGCTTTGGCCTATGACCATTCGACGAAGGGACAGGCAACTCAGGAGGACTACAAGAGTTTCGTGAGGTAACTCAGAGAGAAAATTAGAAGAGTCAAAGCCCAACTAAAACTTAGTCTGACTACTGCAGTAAAAAAATGTTTCTCCAAATACATAAGTAATGACAGGAGGGCCAAGGAGAAGCTCCATCCTCTTCTGGGTGTGAGGAGAAACATAGAAACATACTGACAAAGGACAAGGAAGAGGATGAGGTACTTAATGCCTTCTTTGTGTCATCCTTTAATAGCTAGATCACTTCTTGCCCATGTCCCCTGCCCCCTGAGCTGGAAGATGGGGCAGGAAGTGGAATGAAGCCCCCATAATTCAAGGGGAAATGACCAGTGACTTGCCATCACACTTGGACACGCACAAGTTGGTGGGGCCAGGTGGGATCCACTCAAGGGTACTGAGGGAGCTGGTGGAAGTGCTCACCGAGCCACTTTCCATCATTTATCATCAAACCTGACTAACTGGGGACTTTAGTAAAGCCTTTGACAGTTTCCCACAGCATTCTGCAGAAACTGGCCATTCATGGCTTGTGCAGATACACTGTGAAAACCTGGCTGGGTATCTGGGCCAGAGTGTTAGTGAATGGAACTGCATCCAGCTGGCAGCTGGTTGCTAGTGGGATCTCCCAGGAATAGATTCTGTGTTTATCTCGATGTGGGGATTGAGTATACACTCATTAAATTCACAGATGACACCAGGTTGTGTGGGAGTGTTGATCTGCTGGAGAGCGGGAAGGTTCTGCAGAGGGATCTGGGCAGAGTGGATCAATGGGCCAAGGCAAAGTGTCAAGTCTTGCCCTTGGGCCACAACAACCCCATGGGTTGATACAGGCTGGGGGCAGAGGAGCTGGAAAGCCACCTGGCAAGAAAAGACCTGGGGGTGCTGGTTGGCACTATCTGAACAGGAGCCTGCTGTGCCCAGGTGGCCAAGAAGGCCAATGGCATCCTGACCTGGATCAGAAATCGTGTGGCCAGCAGGAGCAGGGTGTTGATTGTACTCGGCACTGGTGAGGTAACACTTCGTGTTCTGTGTCCAGTTTTGAGCCCCTCACTGCAAGAAAGACATGGAGGTGCTTGGGCATGTCCAGAGAAGGGCAACTTCATTTCAAAGGTCTGAAGATAAAGCATGTATCTTAACTAGCAGGAATAGAATACCTGTTGTAAATTACCAATATAAAAAGAGGGAAATTTTTCACTATTTCTCAGACTACTTTGATGTATGAAGCTGAAGTCACTCTGTATTAACAGTATAGCAAAAATAACAGATATTTCATAGTTGTATAGAAGAGCTTTTGTAAAAAAAGGAAAAATCTTATAAAGTCATAAGTAGTGGATGTGTTAGAGTAATTTGAGTTATGTAAATGGAAACATGACATGAATCAATGCTTGTATCTGTTCATGTAAATGATTCTGCTTTTTTTCTTGGAAGTTAGCCAAATGTGAAAGGTACAATCTGGAAGGGTCTTTGACAGGCTTGCTGTTTGTAGATGTTTCAGTGGTTTAGAACAATGTACATAGTTTTCCATAGTTATGCCTTGAAACACTTTGTTTAGAAATTCAGTCTTGAATTGTGGTGCTAGTTTTGGCAATATCTAAAACTGTATTGTGAGTAAATGCTAAAGATGACAGCTGTCCTACTTCAGAGAAATTTGGCACATTTCAGTATTATTTGGCTGGATTGTTAACAAATTTTGATCATAATAATCAAAAGGCCCTTCTTTTGGTATTCATTATTTTCCCCAACAATCCTGTCAGCAGGGCCTCTCTTTCTACAACAAGAATTTGAATAATCTTTTTTTTTTTCCACATTAAAAGAACAACAGCATGTGCTTTTGTTCCAGCTGTGTTTCTAGACCTCTTTACTTTTTAATTTCTGCCTACATTTTCATCCAGCCTGGGAAGCTAAAGTAGGTCTTAAAAGCAAATTATTTATGTATGTTATAAAGAGTGTTCAGACTTTCACTGTTATTGGGATGAATGTATTAACTTTTGTTTAAGGCTAATTTTAGGCATTTGATTTCAATGGGACACAGAAGTAAAAGCAGCAGTCTAAATTCTTTCTTTAGGTAAGAGAGACATGGCAGTACAGTCTGCAGGGGTGGAGCTGACACTGATTGCTTCAAATTGCTGATCAGCTATAAACATGTTAGATTAAAATACATTTGAAAATCTTTTAAAATAATTAATACAAGTAGTTGTTACATTTTGCAGCTGAACTGCATGGGTTTAACCACAAGAGAGCAGTATCAGACCAGATCTATGTTGCAAGTCTTAAAAGGAATTCTGCTTTGTCAGCATAAAATCTCCAAACAAAATTTTAATCCCTTTATGTTTTTATTTTTATAGTGGTATACACTAAATTGTAGGGATAGATGACCTATCTGACTGGCATTATGAACTGTATTTATGTGCACTTGGATTAGTAAAATGTCAACACCTGGCTGGTTTATTCTCTTCACAAAATAAAACTGCTGCTTCATTTTCTGGGAGAGCAGGCTGAAGATTTTATATGGTGAGTTAGGGAAGAGCTTGTCTGGCAGTAGTTTTTGTCTGAAAAAATATCCTCTTTATCCCATGTAAAATGGCCATTGGAGATTTCTCTTTGTGGTCCAGAACACATATGATGAACACTTCCACAGAATTGCATGGAATTGTTTACATAATTTCGAGCTTATACAAGTGAAAATATGCTGCTTTTTACTGATTAAAAGTGACTATGGGGCATAGAAATTCACATTTTTTTTTCTTTCAGATGAAATGCTGTACTGCTCTTCTGCAAACATGCATTCTTTGCTCTTCGCATGTACACAGTGACTTGCAAGAGTTCAGGTGCATCCATAAAGCTGGGTTAGGGGATGTTTGCAGAGCTGGGCAAATTTTAACCTTCAGTACTGTCAATCTTTAAAGTGTCAACTTCATTCTTGCCATCTGTGCTATCTCTTTGGTAGGCATTTTATTTAGTGGGGAAAGTTAAACTGGATTGATTGTTCCCACTTCTCTGTTTCACTTTATAGTTCTCATGCTCTAACAGCAGCTGTGTTTGCTGGGAGGCAGTTGCCACTGAGCAACAGCTGCTGCCATAAAGGAGCAGTAGGAAGAAATTTAAAGTAAGCTTAATTTTAGTTTATGCCGTGTGTTATTTTTGCCTTATGGCTGTTTGATGCATTGTTACCTTACAGTTTACAGCCTGTAAGTATTTATCCTGTTTTTTTCTATAGGGAGAACTATAGGAATAACTGAAATAGCAGAGATTGTGTGTTCTACTGCTGAAGTGAGGGATTTCTGTCCTTTGGAACAGAAAAAACCTTGAGGGGTTTTTAAATGTGTATTCTGTTGTTTCTTCCTCAATTTTGTCTGTCTGCTATTTTACTAATCTTTTCCCATTATCCATTTTCTGGCATGTATTTTTACTTGACTTGCATACCGTGTTTGACTATCATCTACTGGGGCAGGCTTGATAAGCCAGGCTGTTTTTAAACTCTTTCTTTGCTCGTAAGGAAATGTTTCTGAAGAGGGGTCAAGCTCAAGGTTCTTGTTTATAATTTATTAAGTGGGGAGTTCCTTACCAGCATATACAGTGGGAAAATAATCTCTAGGTCAGTATTTTGTGATAGTAAAAATAGGTAGTTTGAAGATGTACTTGGGTTTGACTCAGGTGAAATGTGGGCTTTATCAATGCTTCCTGTTTCTGTCTACTCATTTGACCACTCTGATATTTTTTTCATCCATTTGTGTTGTCTTCTATCTGTTCCTCTCATATGCACTGTCTGCATGTATAAGAATTATATTAAGGCTTTACTAGTTACATTTTTGAGAAGTCTTTGTTTTTTCAAGATTTGTAGCAAATCATAAGCCCATTTATTATTTCTCAGTAGAGGCATAGCCTTTTCTTTCAGATTTGAAGACTTTGCATTTAGTATATTAAAACTATGCAGCTGCTGGTGACACTTATACCAAATAATACGCTGTATAACCTAGCTTGTCAGTGAAATAGTTTTTGATGTTAAATGAGGCTTTTGAGTTCACAAATAAAAGAATATATTGAAGATACATTGACATAAGGTGAGCAAAAACCCCAGAATTTGTGAGCTTCGTGCCTTGTGAGCTCTCGGATCTGTTGCTAGGAGAAGAGCATGGTAACAGTGCTCCAAGCTGGTAGTTGCCCGGGGAACCCAGAGACACTTGTGCTATTTCTACACATCTGTACCAACTCATAGTGGTTTTTCTTCCATGTGCCCCCTTTTTCCCCTTCTCTAGTGGAGTAAAAGGTGCGGGCGGGATCTTGACCACAGGACTAAGTCCTTGGTCTTCCTTCAGCATACAGGTCTCAGAGTCAAGTCTTAGTAGCTTTGAAGAAAATGTTACTTGGCCAGATCTTGGCTGAGCACAGTAGTGGTGAATAGCTGACCCAATACAGGTTGAGGATGGTGAACATCACACCTAGTAATGGGCCCTGGCACTTTTATTTGGAAGTTATTGCTGTTCCATTGCTTCATTATGAGTAAAAGTCTCACTTAAAAATTATATAGATTTTAGGAAAAGTGGAATGTATTTGCTTAGGAAAAACCCAGGAGCACTAATTACTACTGAAGTAATTTCCTCATGGAGGAATAAGTTAAACTCTCCTTACTAAGACAAAATCTTTGAACTGCAGATGGCTAAGCAATTTAAATCTTCAAATTCTAAAGAAGCTGGCTGATGGATGTATCTGGCCCTTTCTATTTACTTTGAATGAACTTTACAGTAATACAGAAATTCAGAAAATTATGTCATCTAAATTTTCTTTTTAACAAAAGTGGGGTAAAACACATGACTATAGGTCAATTGGCATGTGTCAATTCTAGGTAAAATATCTGCATGGTGGTATCCTTTTGCATAGTTGGAAATTCTTAGATAGCAGGACTGATCTCTTGTGACTTTATTGTAAAATAGATGTTTTAAATCATCTTTAATAAAAATAACTGCAATAGAATAGGGTAAATTAAAATACAACATTTTTATTACCCATGAAGTAGATGTTAAATGGATGTAGAATTAGCTGATTAGCTGGCAGATAATAGTAATCACTGAAAGGAAGTATTTCTATTAAAGATTATAGAGAATGGTACTGGGCTAATGCAGTTTCATATTTTTAGTAATGAAATAAGTGATAAAATTTTTGGATAATTAAAACCAGAAATTACATAGAGAGAAATAATGAAGATGTGAATGATGACAAAAAGCCACAATGCCATAGCAGATTACATCTTCAGAAGAAAAAGTCAGTTAAAAAACTATAAAGCTGTTTCATTCAAACTGTATTATTTCAGAAACAGAAAATCTGTTTGCAGTGACTTGATTTGTCTGTGAATGCATGAAGACTAAAAAAAGGTGCTGCAAGCCTCTTTCTGTGACAGAGAGAAATGTAATATTAGCCAGTTGTATGAAATGAAAACTAAAATAATTTTAATGAGAGTGCATTTCAATAATGAGCATGACATCCACAGTGGAAAGTGGTGACTCTTCTTTATTTTTTTCTCTGTAGTAGAACCAACCCAATGCTAGTTTGATACTGACCTAGCTATAGAGGGAAACAATTGTCCCTTTTTGACAATGGTGCCTTCCTTCCTCATATGTTTATTTTCTAGTGTGTTTATCATAGGTTGTCTCAGAGAACAGCTCTTACTATATTTGTTTTACATCTCAAAAGTCCTTCTAATTTCACAGAGTAACTTGTGCTTCTCTTGAAGGTGCAAACTTTTTGCTGATATTCAGATATTTAAGATTTCATTCCGTCATGAATCTCAGTGAAATTTAAGCTTGTAGATGTGCCGTGCCAGCTGAAAAATGACATCTGCATTATTATATAAGATGGCCTTGAGAGCAATGTAACACCCACAGGCAAAACTTCAAGCTGTCAAGTAACTCAGGAGTGATGATGTAAGCTCTCCCTTTAAATTAATGACACCGAAGTATCAGAAGGAAAGAACTGCAGTTGGATTGGTGAAGGAATAAACTCAAAAGAGAAAAAAACAAAACAGGACCTCAAACCCCTAGCAACACAGATTTTTTTAAGGTACACAGAGGTGATCGATTCACTTTTTTCACAAAACCTTTGTCCTTAAAGTAAAAGTTCTCCTTTCACATTTAGCTCTTTTCAGGATCTGTGATGATTTGCTTCCTGACCTCTAACATGAATCTGTTATTATTTCTGTTATAACAACTTGTCGTGGGAGAAGCATTGGTGTCTCTGGTGGGGTTCCTGATCCATAACTAGAGTGCTCCAAAGTGTAACCATGGTGCAAATCAATAAAACTACACCTCTCTTTTAGCATTTCTCATGCAGTGTGACTGTTGAGTTGCCATAGTCAAAATGTCAGATAATTTTGTTGGTCGTTTGTATTTCCAAACCTGTCAACATAAAGGCCTAAGTAGTGGAACTGGTCAGAAGAAAATGGAGGCTATTGGTCACACAGGATTGTATTGCAATAGGTTTAGGTCTTTGGACAGGTGGAGGATTTGGCAAAAGGCAGCTGAAGTCCAGACATTTTTCTTATGCTTCATCCTTAGCAAACATTAATAGTAGTATTAATAGTAGTATTAATTAATGACTGTTCTTCCTTAAAACTGAAAAACTAAAATACTCTTTAAAAAAAAGAAAATATTTCATACTGTTGTAAAATATGCTTAATAAAAGTGGAATGGGAATTGTGGATCTGAGCCTCAGGAAGCTGTTTCTCTTGAAATCTGAAAAGCCAGGCTTTATTACAGTAAAACCTCCACAGTTTTATCTAGGGAGAACATAGGAATTATCAAGGAAGACAGAAAATGAAAAAGGGTTTGTGACCTTGCAAGCAAGTCTTTGCTTCCACTTAACTCAATACCTTTCTGAGTTGCAGCAAAGTCTCTTAGGCCCCTCTCATGTCTGGCCAACAGCAAAGGCACACAAGAATTTTATTTACTTGCTGCATTCTCTGAGTGAGCTGTGAGCTTCTTGCTTTGGTTTTCTTGCATGAGATATTGTGAAGTTTCTGATCTTTCTCTCTTCCAGCTAAATCTCAAGCATCTCAGAGAAGAAACAATTCCCTGCTTCTCTTGAGGGGGAGGGGAAAATCATATTGCTCTTTAAAAGAATATAACATATGATTGGAATATAATAAATACAGTCATTTCCCAAATCAAATTATTTTTTGTGTTGCTTGTGATTAGTTGTTGTTTTCAAGAAACTGACCATAATTAGGTATGGAGGGGAGGGGATGAGGGCAAGACCTCTAAGAAGGTAAAAAATGAGGCTTGATAACCAGTTTTAGTTGTCTCCAGACAGGACTCCTGATAGATCAAGCACAGAGGATTTGTGAGGATCAAATGCAAAAGGAAATCAGCTATACAGCTTCTTATCCAAGTTTCTTCACTTTAATTCACTTATCCCTTCAGTTAACATAATTTCTGTATTATCTTTGTAGCTATAATGAAGTTAAATGAAGTGTATTTGCTCTGTTAAAACTTTAGTACGCACCTTTATGCCCTAAAGCCAATGAGCCAATGTCATTTAGCCATTTTGAGTGGCTGACTTACCCATCCCAAATCTTATTTATGTTTCTTGATTTGTTTAATATCTGCCTTTACATAGGCAGTCTTCAGGCAGTGGTGTTGTTGATGAAGATTCCTTTTCATGTGGGAGCTGGGGCAGTTACCATGCATATCTGTGTGCTTATGAATTCAGCTGTAGCATTCATAAAAGAGACTTCAAAGCACCAAAGTGCAAGTGGCCACTCCATAATGGTCCATGTAGAAATGGTGGAGCTGGTGGCAGTGACTTCCCTGATGCATTGAGGGAAATAAGTGTGCTAAGCAAAGGTACCACAGAGGGCAGTGGCGATGCCCCAAAGTACTTGTCATCAACATGGAACCTCATCCCAGAAAAACAGTACATTTTTTTAAACAAAGTAATGCCACTCATGTTTTGATCTGTCAGCTGAGGATACCAAGGTATCTATTTTTCTCCTCCTGCTAGAAGTTGAATTGAAATACATTTGTCCAACACAAAGCATGGCAGATACAAACAGGTGATCTTCTGGACAATACTTTCTCAATCTGCCCTTGAATCTACCATATGTTTCAGTACTTCCTATTTTCTTTACATTTTGGTTGCCTAAGGTGCACTAACCCCTGGGACTGTCTGCAGTTGGTAGGTCTGGTTATAGAAATAAGGCTGGGCATCAAATACATGTGTTAGGTGTAGCACCAGGTTTTTCTTTTCGGTAGCTGTATTTCTTCCATAAATATGAAAAAATTCACAAATATGTGCTTATGTATAAGCTAAGCTCATAGGAATCCTCTACACATACAAATGGAAAATCTGGATTTGGAATGTAACAGCTGCTGAGCAGCATGAGTAGGTCAGGAAAGCATCATTTTAAACTAATGGTGGATTTAAGTATTAAACTGTATTTTCTTCAGGATTACGATTTTAGTAATATTTACTTGTAACCAGGAATTCCCTTTCTGTTTCATGTAAATGTTCAATCTTTTAAGCTTTTCTGTGTGGTTAAAGGTTAATATATACTTGTGGCAGCAACTTCCATATGTACTGCTGCACTTTGTTCTACCTATGTTTTGATTTGGGGAAAGCAGAAGCTCTCAGTCTGCCCAAATGTTCTGAGGTTTTTTTAATAGATGGTACTAATGAAGCTACAGTATTTTTTTCTTCTCTTTCTCCCTCCTGGAGGTTTTTCGTGATTCAAATTGCTTTTTGCCACCCCTAGCACTTCCCACTCTTGTACTTGCACTTCCTAGAGGATGATTGGTATACAAATTGAATTCATCTCTAGGTGGTAGGAGTGCTGGAAATAATAGGACAGCTCCTCTGTTTGTATGAATTTTAATACTCCATTTTAGTTACAACTTCTTAAGACACCCAGATCCCCTTCCTAACCTAGTAGTACAATATATTTAGGGTAGATGATTCAAATCTTCTCTCTAAATTGTATTACTATAAAATCTGATATGAAATTCATCTGCTGATGTGATACTTCCTTGTGTATTTGGGTCCGCATGGCCCTGCATAGACACCCAAGGTAGCTTTTAGGAAGTTCTGCTGCTGGTAGCAAAATCCAATTGTCATGGATTAAGGTGTTGCATGCTGCTCAACTCTGCCTAAGAGCCAAACTAGCCCAGGATACAGTGAGATGATCCACTGGTTTTACTGGTAGACCCAGTTTAAACTCCCCTAACCTGTGATTCATTTGCTGTCTGTCTGTCCCTAAACAGCTGTTTGAGACAACTGTACACAACATCACTGAAAGATTGAGAGGCGTAGAACTGGGGATACCACAAACCTGCTTTGTTGGTAAAACCAGGGTATTTTGTAATAGCACTCATTTTATCTTGAAGAGGATTGGACGTTGGAGAGACCCTGCCTTCCTTACCTACCTTTAGCTAAAAGGAGTGTCTGTCATAATTCAATGACATAATTCATTGTTACATACATATTACATTGTTTCTTCTGTTGTCAAATAGATATATTTCCAAGATTTTTCACCTGAGCTTTAAACCATAATTAAGTATTTGGTCAGGACAAAAATATTGCCATATAATGCTTTTTTTTTTTTTTTGCTGTTAATTGGTGCATTTCAACTTACTGATCTGCTTTTTTTTGAGCCATTAAACATCAGCATCCATCCAGACAGTGCCTGTGTGGAGTGGGAAGATGTATTGACTTAGCTGTACTTGGAAATAACTCTGTTAAATCTGTTATGGAAAACAGAGTGGTTTTCCAATGGTGACTATGTAGAACTACTCCTGGAGAAACCATCACAACTCCAACCCTATATAGGACAGATCTCTAAGGGGCTTTATTTTAAAATCAATTTTGCCGTTCTGCTTGCATCTGGGGGACACAGGAAAACATTTATTATGATTCTGAAGAATGGATTTTTTTTTTTTTAAGAAAAGTTTAGATTTCAAATTTTGAAATGCTAAATAGCACTGAAACAAAATATATTTCCAGCTCCTGTATTTTGTTCAATTGTAGTGTTTGCATGGCCTGAACTATGTCAGTATTGTTAATGAACATTTTGAGGTACAAATGAATTCTGGCTTTAGAAATGTGTCAGAGTCAAGAAGAGTCCCTGCAGTGATATCCATCAGGGATGACAAGTATTTCTCACTTAGAAATACTTATCAGTGTCAAACATCAATACTTCTCATATTTTCAATTAAACTTCGCAAGCTTCTGCCATGTTTCACATATAAAGAACATGGTCTGAAACAGAAATGAGAAAATGGAGATTAAAACTGACCAGTGATCCTAAGGAGAAATCATTACTGGAACTGAAACATTAGTTTAAGGAAAACTCTTCTTTAAATACTTAACCAGGGAAACATTTTCTCTGGGGTTTGAAAATCCTTCTACTACGTGCTTAGGAAAATTACATGGAAATACTTTCCTTGCTAGGAACTCCATTTATATTCATACAGCAAGTCTAAGGGGAAATTTAGAAAAAGTTCTCAAAGACAGCGCACTAGGAAAGTGATTATTCTGTTGGTAGAAAGGAGAGGCAGTGAGAGAATGGATGCAGTGGGATTTTTCCTGCCTTGTCAAACCAGAATGTCTTCTGCAAACAGTGGAGATCCTTCAATCAACTAGCTTTACCAAAGAACTTGGAACACTTCACTTTTTTTTTTTATTAGTTGTCATTCTTCAACATGATGAATACTTACAGCAGTATGTTAAAAAAGATACAGTTAAGTCTCTTGGCATCACTGCATAGCAGTCACAGCATTTTCACACAATCTAGTGCTTCCTTTCAGAATGATGCATATGGCATATATATGCACATATGGGGGCTGATTCTTGGTCCCAGTGGAGTTGGGGGGACCAGTGTTTGGCCCATAGAGTTGTATAACATATGTGACTATGTATATATAAAATGCTTTACAATAAACATGACATATACAATCTTGAATTCGAAGCAGAATATATTTTACATCCAAGTCAAGCTTATGCTCTGCACTTAAAAGTTTATGTACCTAAAATATTGGATGGATTATAGAAACAAAGAGCAACAGTTTGCACCAATCAAAGTAATTTGAGTACATATTCACGGCATGAAGCTTGCCTTGTGTTTTTGTTTTGTTTTTGGATTTGCAGGGTTTTAATTCAGATTTAATTATTGATTTTTGTGGGCCATGGGGGTCATGGTGGCATCAGGAGGGGAATGGGCATACTTTATTGACAACTCAGCTGAGTGACTTAAAATATAAGGCAATAAATTATGACTGGTACCCTGGCTGGTACCTGAAAATAAAATTGTGACTACTTGAGTTTCTCCTTTCTGAGGAGAATTCATTTGGAAGGGCTAAGTATTCATTCTGTGTCTAATTTGAAGGAAACTTTAATCAGGAATTTAAACCCCAGATTGCAAAAGCTGGTGAGATCGCTATGCAGTGTAACAACAAACAGCCTTATCTCATTTACAGCTTTCTCATTAATCGCTGGGGAGGCTTTGATTTTCTTTATGAAAACCGAGTTTATACAAAAATAATTGACCTGTGTTGTAGATTAGGTTAGATGATACAACTGCAGATCATGTGTGATTTTTATTTTTCTTTTTCCTCCATAGACTCTATTTAATCTCAGCTATTGTCTTTGTTCCTTGTATTCCAAAGGTACATGTTGTCAATAGTCCTTTTATTCCCCACTTGACTGGTGGCTGGACCACTGACACTTAAAAACACAAAGGTAGGTAAAATCTATACTTAATGACAATGCATACGTATGCATTATTTTAACCAGCCTAGGATTTTCACTTATTGTTTTTTGTTATACCAAATTGCCTCTCAGATGGTATGTAATCTTCATTTAGAGGAGCGAGATTTTAATCGCATTTGTGGGGCACAAAAATATTTTAATATCCTGCTTTTAACAGCTTTTTTCCTTTTTCTGTATGTGAAAACCTTAACTCAGTTTGAAAACTTCAAAATCTTTCAGCTGCACAGGCCCAGTGGGAAGGGAAAATAATTTACAAGGGCCTTCTGTAAAGTGATAGGCTGATAGAGCTGACACCACCAAAATTTGTGTTATCTGCACAGCTTTTCTATTCTGTGCTTCAGTAGCCTTTTGGCACACTGGGGAGAAAACCCCAGTGCAGAAATGACCTCCAAATCAGAGAATACCAAGTAATAAAGTAGTGTGTGACAACTGCATGTGCTGTTGAATTGGCTGGTACCAGTTATGATTTCTGCAAGAAATCAGATGGTTGCATGCCCCAGTGACTCTGGCTGGCAGAACCTACCCTTTCTGAGCACTTCTTTCTGGAGCACCTGAGGCAAACTGGCCCAGGCCCAAACCTGTGTAATGGCTTTGGCTCACAAGTGCAGAAGCGTTGCTGGGGCCACCCTGAACCTCTTTCAAGCGCTGTTTCATTAGACAAGGTGATTGAAATGTAGGCAGTATGTTCTGTGCACCAAAATCCCCCTCAGCCTGATAATTTTCAGAAGAGCTTTTTAAAGTTGGAAAGTTTTAACTTGGTAAGACCAAACTTGTTAATGGAACCTGTAGGTTCCACTTGCAGAAGAGGGCTTGGGTTTAATGTAGCTGTAAGAAAATTTGATTTGTACCTAAGCTTTCCTGTTGGACCTATTTTCTGGAAGCTCTTCAGAAACAGCTCGACAATGTTTCTGTCAAGAGCTTTTTATGTTGCTAGACACTGGGTTTAACTAAATTTCAGAACATTTTAAAAAAATTCTTTGAACTAGATGGGAAAGGGCTTCCATTTCTTAGTAAAAAGATAAAACATGGGAAATTACATCCTTTTGTGTGGCCTTAAGTGCTTCTAAGCAGCGCATTACATTGCTCACATAATGTCCTAATAATTGTCCTACATCTGTCAGAAGGAAAGGTACACCTAAAAAGCTGCAAAGTGGTGGTGCTTCCACCCCCACCACCCCCATATGGTTAAGACATTTACGTCCTGTAGTTCGAAACAATTTAATTCTACTACAACTCTCTTGAGTGCCCTTTACTTGCTGTGGTCCTTCTATTATATGAATCTCATGTAGATTAGTGGGAGGAAGAAGGAGGTTTTCTATTGATTGTACCTTATATAACAGTGAAGGGCAGAAAAACATCGCTGGAGTGCTTTGTGTGCTCACTGCATTTTGCCCCCTTTTTACTTCACTGGGTTGCAGCGTCTTTTCTCTGAAGATACATACAAAGAATTAGTGGTGTAAATCATTCTTCACTAAAACTCATGCTTTTTATTATCTTCTAAACATATTAGTCACCTTATGAGCATGAACTTTCATCAAGTCAATATCCCCTGTAATTGAGAAAAATGTATTATATTTTCCCTTGCACTTCTGTGAGTAAACATCTTTCTCATGTTTCTCAATTACCAACTTAAAAAGCTCTTTCATTGTTGGTGTCTTCAAGGTCTTCACACCCCAACACGACTATCCAAACTGGCTATCTGGCCACACCTGCTTGTGTTTTTGGAAAGCAGCTTACAGATTTAATGTATGGGGGGTTTACAACAACGCTGTACTTCACCTGAATGCAGTTCTTCTTTTGGGGGGCAGAGGGGCAGGGGACAATCCCTTTGGTGCAACACAGTAGTGTCTGAGAATACAATCGCACTGAAATGGTGCAAGCTTAAGTAAAGTTTAATAAAGAGTTTCCCAACTGAGGTTGTTTATGGCATAGTTAAGGCCAAGTATCTTTCACAAACATGAGATCACAGAAAATTCCTCAGCCACTATGATAGCTAAGAGGATTTGTCTTAATAGTCTGACATTTTTTCCCTTCATTGACTGAGACTAATCTGAAAAGTCGAAGTATTCTTGTAATTAAAAGAAAAATACAAATGCATTTTGATGCTGACTATCTAAAGAGGGAATGTGGGGGAAAAAATCAGCTACACTGCAACATCTCTCAAGAAAACAACTGAACTCCAGAACTAATGCTGTGCTTGGCAGATCACTAAGCTATTTTGTAAAAATTCACACTCTTGAATAAATGGTAATCAGGCTGAACTGTCAAATCATGTGATTTTGCTGTGGGGCATGGGGGTCTTTTTGAACTTAAAAACTTCAGGCTCTGTGAAACATTTGCCTAGACCTAATGTGCAAGGCGCCATGGATTAATAACACGGACCCATATGGAATGTGTTTGAAGTTTTCAAGAAGTTATCCTGCCAGACTTCATTCCTTAATGACCTTTGATACACCTTGGATAGTGGAAAGGCAGTTCAGAATCGTATTTTGTAATCGTATGATTTTGGCAGCTATCAGAAGATGAGGGATGCTAAAAGTTAAGGCTTTTATCCACAAACAATGGTGTATATTAATAAACTCTATACCATATTTACAAATGCTTTCTCTTGTATTAAAACTAACAGTATTCTGTTCACAGTGCCAATGTTTTTACAGGTAGCAATCATCCCACAGTACTCCAGTATTTTGGCATGGGAATCAGTAGCGCTTTCTATTTACAGAAAATGTACACATACGAATATAAACAGGTAACTTGAAACAGTACTCAAAAGATAGATCTGTTCGTGTTTCAAAGGTTTCCACTGTCCTACACCTTCCCTTTCGGCTGTGAGGGAATAGTGTTCCTTGCAATGAGAAGATGCCCGTCTTTTATCCCAAGTGGCATAAAAATGATTACCAAAATGAGCCTCATTACACTGGAGGTGTGTATATGGAGAGTAACTTCAGTCCAAGGTTTATAGATCTGTTATTTAGTGCACAGAATACAAAAGTTAAAAAAGTTTTTAACTACTAAAACAACCCGACTCTTTGCCCTCTGCGAGCACCGTCCTGCTCAGTCCATGTCCTCTGGATGCTGGAGATGCTGGTGGTTTAACGTGCAGCCCAGCTGCCAGCCTAGAAAGGGTGTGGCGCTCTGGGCCTATATACATATGTCACAATATGACTTGTGGAAAATGAAAAGATCACCAAGAGTGCCTCTCTGTGCCCCCTGTTCTCTCAGCAATCCTCCCCGCTTCATGGCAGTCGCAACTGGCCTGGCTTCTCTGCTGCTGACTGGGACTCCACATTGGGGCAGTTCGGGATCAGGAGTGACTAATGGCATCAGGCATGCGCAGAATGGAGAGAGGGGAGAGGAACGTGAAGATCAGAGAGAAACCCAGCAGAACCATGGGCATGTTCGTGAGGACCCCTAGAGCTTTGCCATTTCTTGCCTTTGCACGGTGTTGACAACAGGCTCCTGCTCCCCGGGACCTTGTTTGCTGCTGTGACCAAGACGGAGATAGCAGTGCTAGAAGGAAAAGTGCAAAGCTGCCACTAAGGAGTCTCTTCTTCATTTAAAGTCTGTTCCTGGCTGCCAGTCACTTGGCCTGAGTGGTCGTTGCTCCTACTGCTGCTGTGTTGCTTGTGGAGCAAACTTCTCCACTTGGCCTTGTTCCTCCTGAGATGGTTTAGCATATTTTCAGATAAGGGAGTGTTGCCTGTAAACTGGGCCCACCTCTCAAAGAGTGGCTCAACGATGTACGTCATGAACCCTGGAGAAACACACAAAGGACAGCTGGTGAGCAATAAATTAATTCCACAAGTGCACTGCCCCACCAAGTGCCTTGAAAGCACAGAGCAAGGTAAGTGGCAAAAGCCCTGATAAGAAATAACAACAAACTCTCAAACAGACATCAATTCCTTTTGAAATGCACAGCTTTTGACCAGCATACATGACAAGATATGGCTTTATTTGTGTGTGTCACAGGAAACTGTGTGACAGTCAGGAGCCCTCTGAGGAGATTTCAGCCAAGAAAATAACCAGTATTTAACACTGGCTGCTATTTTTTCCCATGGGTATTTTTCCCCTATGCAAAGACTCCTTTGTCTTTCTGCTGAACATTTGGCTTAGATAGGTTTCTTTTTGAACACTTTAATTTAGAATATATTTTTTAACTCTTATGGTATCCACAGCTCTTACTGTTAAAACTACTGGATCAGAGTGAGGCATGTGGTAGATAAAAGTAATCTTAGAGCATCTGCCATAGTGAGATAAACATGAAGAGAATGAAACTAATACTTACCAATCTGGATGCTTGGTACTGTATCCTTTTGCTGATTACAAAGGGGACTTATTTCCAGTTCAAATTTTTGTTCCAGATCACCTGCAAAACAAGTGAAAAAAAAAAGAATTTTTTTCCCTGCCACTTTTACCTCTTCTCCATACCCATACCGCACTTACAGTGTCTGCAACTGTGTGAGGAGTTGGAATCTTCTGCCAATGATTACCACGGTAAATTCTAAATACCTTCATTATCTGGACTTTTTAAGTATCAGAGAAACTGATTATCCACACAAATAAAACTTTAAGAAAAGAAGACTTTTAGATGAACATTAAATCTGAGCATATAAGTGTTCTTGAGGACCTTAACTTTTAAAACACACTCTCTCATGTGAAAGATTTTTAAGGCACTTTAGTTCCTTTTCTCATTGTTCAAATCTCTTTCTACCAGAAAATTGCAGTAGATCGATTTTAGAAGAAACACATCTCAAGTAGTACTGTAGTGGAAATTGCTAGTGTGTTCTTGTGGAAGTGGCTCGTAAAGGAAAGAGGGTCAGAGCGCTAACAAACTAATAAGAGCCAAAGCATGAACTCCAGCAATGTTTCAACTGCCAAGAGCTATGGAGCTCAAGTTATAAATGTGGAGAAAGGATGAGATGAAAAGTGTGTCTTATTACTGTGCAGTAGCTGGGTATCAGGCTATGCCTTTGCTGCTGCACTGAGCATGTTTATTTCCTGGGTCATCCAGGAAGTCCCCAGAGAGACATCTGCACAGGACTGGCTCAAGACAGCAAAGTAGCTGGCTGAACTCCTAGCCACCTTCATAGCAGAGTATTTGACTAATTGGACCAGGAGGTCTCCATTCCAAATCTGGGACTGCCCTGAAGATTCCTGCTGTGACCAGCCCTGGGGACTGTTGCAGATTGTTGGAAGAAAAACCTGGCTGGGGGATCTGCTCACTCCGGATGCCACCTCAGATTGCTCCTGATGCAAAATTGACCAGGTTTGCCATTAAGAAGACACTTATAAACAGTCAATAGAAATTATTCCTGCAGAAATGGTCACACAGGACAGGCTTCTATGCATAGTGATGGCAGGAGATATTTTTATGGAGTTGAAGGTAATCAATAGCAACAACCATGCTGGATTTAAAAATTCAGCAGAAAAACATCTCAAGAGGGTGTAATTTGCTCACTGCCATGCAAGACAACAATCACTATTTTTCTGCTGGAGAGGCTGCATTCCCTCATGCCTGCAATTACTTCAAGGAAAGATTGCTCTAAGTTTTTGGTGTAGGGGTTTTCTTAAATCTAACACTCTCTGTCTGTGAGTGCCACACGTTCATCCTTTGTGACTGTTAGCCTTCCCTGCCATTGTACAATCCTGGTTACTGCCTGAGGTACAGGACCTTTCCTGTCTACAGTATGGAAAGGAAGCTTTGTGCAAGCCAAGATGTGCCACTTCCCCTCAGACAATAATATTTTGTCCATCTGATTTACTAATAAGGACATAGCAAGGGCTGGTTAGGAAAACCTTTCCTGTAAGAAAGACAGACCTGCTAGTTTAGACAAAACACTGTGTTCAACCCATAAACATTTTGCTTTAAATCTACTGTTTTTGTTTAAAGTTCTTTTCTCCCCTTTAACAGTTTTTTGTATTGTGCTTTTGTGCTTCTCAGGTTGCCCTATATAAAACACTGTGTGCATTTCTAAGCCTTGTCTTTCCTCTGTAGCATGCAATCACTTCTTAAATGTGAGCAGAGTATTTTCAGTCCTAATTAAGTATTTAGAAAGTATAAGGAAAACATTCTTAGCTTCATGAACAATCAAAAAGAACAATTTAGCAAAACTTAGACATAATAACAGTTTCTCATGTTTCCAAATGTGCAATTTGTCTTCTTCTCATCTATGTCTCCAAAAATTTCTGACTAGAAGAAAGTTTCTAACTCCAGTGATACGTGCTCTTTAGGTGCTCTGGGTAGAAAATGACCTGTCTGGCTCAAAGTATATACGCATCTTCTTGTCTCTCAGAAGTCACTTAATTGACAAAAATAAGATTTGCTTAAAAATGATGGTCAATTTTTTTGTTTCAAGTTATTATAAAAGGAACTGCGTGAATTAGTTACTGAGAACTTTCATGCCAGGGAAAATCTTCCAAGCAATTTTAAAATCTTATCAGAGAAACTGGTAATTAATGTTGCTTCAACATTATCCATTTCCTTGAAAGCTTTTTCTTACTACATCCAGTTTCATACATACAAATCAAGTTTTATTACTTACCCTGTGTTCCTAGCTGTGCTGACTTTTAAAAGATCTGAAAACAAATTAGAGTATTTTTCTAGGAAAGGTTTTTGTTAGGAGCTGCTGTAGGTGTCAGATGCTCCCTGATATGTATCCAGATTATGTATTTTTTTTCACTAACATGTAGTGTAGATGCACCAGAACACTGGAAGATCAGGATCAAAGTATCTATTAAAATGGCCTTAGAAATGTTCTATAAAAAATTCTTAAAACTTTGTATCTGTTCCAGAAGGAAGAATAAACAAAACACTAATTGTGATATTATCTGTCTTATAGTTGAAAATGAAAACACAAGACCTTATGGTTTCCAAATGTTAAACTTAGTGCCAAAAAATACCTTCAAGCTCCACTGTTGTGTATAAGAAGGTAGAGAGGTCTACAAAAACACTTTAAAGTGATAATGGTATCTAAATGCATGCTATTCAATACTGGGGGTGAACAGGATTATACAGCCACTATGACAGTCAGACCACAGCTTCTGTATAATTGTGCCACATAAAATTCCCCTTTTCTCCCTGTGATGCTTCTTACTGGTCTCATGTATTCAGGTATCCCCTGTCAAAGGTGTATTTTAGATGTTAGACTAACAAATCTTGAGGGCAGTGGAAAAAGCTTACATTTGTAAGAGCTGAGCTGTCTTTCTCAGCGTGGTCTCCCAGTACACTAAAGGTGAGGTACTGCATACTGATTACTAACTAAACCTGCATTGAGCAAGTTGCTTAAGTTGCTTCAAAGGCATCTAGGCCAAAGATATATCACCAGCTTAAACTGACATTGGCTGAAAATTAACTTGCTGACCTGCTTGTCCTTGTTACAGGCTAACTGTACCAGGTACCAGCTCAGATGTGGCTTAATTTTGTACTGCAGAATGTTAAATGAACTAAGAACTTCACTGTGTGCTCTTCCACTTGCCTTCATCTCTCAGGATGCTCTGAACAAAGAATTTAGCAGTGATTAAACTCTGCTGCACCCTGTATTGTAGCACAGCATGACCCTGCCTATGCAGATAGAGCCAAATGGTGTAATTACTGTGTTTCAAAAAAAATCCCTGCTTGACTGTGCTCTCTGCAGGGGTCTGAAAACATTTGCAGTAGGTTCTAGCTGAGGTTTGGCTTGCCTGCTTTGGCCCTTTCAACAGCATGCTGGGAAGCATGTTTGAACCCTGTCTCTGCATTTGCAGGCAGAAGAATGTGTCATATTTAGCAAACAGGGAGGGTAAGGCTCCGATCAGAGTTGTAGTTGGGAGCATGAAAAGCGAGACTAAACACAGTGCTAGGATTTTGGGGCAGTGTGGTGCCGGCACCATTCCAGCTCAGAAACACTCATGGTTGTTGGAGGGTCTCAGAGAAAAACACAGCCATGGGCTTTTCAGCAGAATTCAAGTGCTGAGGCACAGCAAAACTCTCCCTTCTTCCTGATGCTGGTAAAGGAGCAGAGAAACACTTGTTGCTCTTCTACCCGTTCCCACTCTTCTAATCAGGCAGCGCGTCTCTGAACAGCTCATTCTCAAGAGACATTTCAGTGCTGCCTCTGGCTTGTCACACAGAAACCATGGAAAGCTGAGGTGAAAGGGGACTGCTGGGAGTTCAGGGGGCTGACCTTGACGGTAAAACTCTTCGCAGACCCGTTCACTCCACTGTTTGCTCAGATCCCAGACCCGGCAAGGGTTGCAAATGTCAGCACACTTGAGTGCAATCTGAAAGCAAGGAGAGAAATAGTGGTGAGAAAAGAAGTTACTGTTTAGCAGTGCTTCAGCAGTAAATCTGCAGTCATGGAACTCCCAGGCCTTGCCAGTGATGCTGGGAAGGGTTAAGATTACCTTTCAGAGACTCAGCCTCACCCAAATGTGCCCTTTGAGGAAAGAGCATTTATTTAAGCTGCAAACAAAACTTTCATTCAGCCCTCCGCTTTACCGTAGTGAGAACAAGAGCAGGGCCCCATTCCAAGGCTGCAAAGTGTTTTGGATATTCCTTGCAAGGAATAAGCCAACAAAAGCCTCAGGCTGGCTCCTGCTGACTGCTTGGCTCAGCATCCATGGCTGATGACAAGGAAGGGAAGAGCCAAGCTGGTGTATTTGGGCATGATTTCTCTGTGGTCTCAGTGAGTGACCTTGCATCTCACTTCAATTACACTTCATCTTAATGTCTGCATATTTTTGTTTACAGAGCTAAGCACAGGGCTCTCCACACTGCCCCTGGCCTGGTTTCACTTCATTAACTAGTACTTTTAAGTGCTTTGTAGGAGAATGAGTACAGGGGAAAAGGTTTTTAAAACCAAGTAATTACTTTAGAAAAGTAAACCATATAATAGTTTGCCTGTCTTACTACCTTGGAACAAAATATCATGTGTCTTGTTTCTTCACAGACTGAACACATTCAGTCTGACAGAAGTCAGAAGTCATTCTGGCACCCGGGAAGAAAACATAAATATTGCCTGTGAGAGTTCAGACCTGTGAACTGGCAGAGGGAAATCTCCAAGTCATTTTTTTCTTTGGATTAAGCTGATTAGCCTTAATGTTATTGTCTACTGCAAGGACCTCTCAAACATTCTTTAGCTTACTCCAATCAATCAAGATTTCTTGATTTTTTTTCTTTTTCCATAGCTAATCCACCACATAAGTAAATCTTACTATATCTGTTCCCTTGTTCCTAAGTTCCTAGTGCATAAGAAACCTTTATTGCAATAGCTGAGAGCTGTAATTCCTCTGCTTTTGGCATCTGCACAACTTTCTTGCCTTATCGGTCTAGAAATATGGTCAACCTGCCACCCTGCCCTGCACAGTCTGTGCAGGAATCTGACAGAAGACTGTGCTTGAGGTAGGACAGGTGAGAAGCTACTACATTTCCCATGCTGCTGGAAGAGGAAGAATTAACAGATCAGCATTTCTTTCCTTGCAGCTGTCAGCTTTTCCATGACTTTGATGGAAGGAAAATATGTAGGTGTTTGTTTTATAAATGAAAAAGATTTCTTCAACTTGTTTATCTATTTAGGAGTGAAATTAATGTAATTTCTCCAAAGAAGCAAGTATATGTAGCTACGTAAATCACAATTATGCTTTAATAGGTAGAGGTTTATTCTGAAGAGTCTGCTAATGAGTGCTGCTTAGCTGGAAGAACCAGAGTAAACCTATTTGATTTTTGAATAAAGCACAGGTTTTTCATTAACTGGGCAGATGCACTAGAGAAGCATCTGCTGCCATGGCAACAGCTGTCTCTGCAGAGGCAGTTTCTGAGCATCCATCACAGGGACAGGACTTGGAGACCTGATGTCAGGCTGTCTTGGAAAGAACACTAACGAGGAGGCTCTCCTGGAAGATGCTAGAAAATAACACCAGTGGAGTGACATTTGCCAGAGGAGAGAGAGAGAAGCTACAATTGAAGCATTACCTGGCAAGAGAAGTAGTGTCCTGGAAATAAAGTAATTACTAGCTCTTTATTCCATAGCATTTGACACGCTCCTGTATCTGTTGCCTTCACAGCTTTTTAAGTCAAGGAAATTACATAAGGAGATACTGGAGACACCTTATGCTTGCCTGACGTGCCAGAAGGTGGCAGAAAGGAAGTGTTTATGGTAATAGGTAAGGAGAGGCTGATGTCCAGACATGCTATAATATACTACTCTTAACATATAATAGGAAATACTTTGACCTGAAAAAATAATAAAAACAATTAAAAAAATTTTTTGAAGTTACCTGAAGCATAAAATGTCTGTCTTGGGCATCCTCCAGCCTCAAATCCTGATTGTCAAGGTGAGATTTCAGACGGACCAAAAACTCATTCTGCCTGTTGATGTCTGTTGCCAAGATCAGGGAGCCCAACTGCTGCTCAATGTCCTGTCTGCAATGAAGGTAGATAAGCCCCTTTAATCATGGAACCATTCAACATTAAGAGCTCAAAACAACCTTCTCTGGATCACTGGAGCTGGCATAAAGCTCCCTCTTTCTTTATGGACCTAGTCTGATCTGTTTGGGCAGTCTCTGCTGGAGTTTGCAGGGGTTTGTTCTACCTTCCCAAATGGGTTCAAGAAGAATAGATAATGTAGACGAAAAATACTTGATGGCACAGGTTGTTCTGAAAGCTTCTGTGAAGTGCCAGGAAAGTACAAAAAAACCACCCAGAAACAACAGTGTGTTGCATCAAGAAAAATGCTCACGTCTTCAGCTGCTCAGAGCTGAGCGGTGAATACTGCAACTTTGAAGTTGCAGTCAAAGTTGTGAAGGTCTAGACTGAAATCCTTTAAAGTTGTTGGTCTGGCGCAAAGAATTTCTGGAGGGATATGGAGCTTATTGCTTCCAGGTAACTTGTTTATATTCTTGGTAGGGTCACTTGTGATTTAAAATTTAATAGTATTGAGTCTGTTCACTGACTCAATCTCCCATCCTTGGTGGGACTAATACAAGTAAAAACCTAGCAGCAACTCAGCCAAGGTGCTTATGTGCTCAAGGTGCTCTTTTTTTGCTTTATCCATAAAGATTGAACCACATTCCCTCAGCAAGGTGTGGAAGAGCAGTCTTGATGCTCCTTGGCCAACTCCTTCAATTTACTGTTTTTAATCTCTGTATCTTTCCATATTTGGTTGGTGCTGTGTAAAATGAAAAATGCCAACAATCCACCTGAACTCTTGCTGGGACTCCCCATGTCCCTGGTGCTGAGAGTGGCCATTCCCGTGCTGCAGAAGTAGGCAGGTCTTAAAAAATACTGTGTAACTTTGTCTCATGATTTCATAGTGGCACCAAGACGGGGCAGGAAGTTCAGCCTATTCTGAAGCCTGTGCCTCTCTGTCAGTGTGCTTTTAAGAAGGGAGAAAGAGGCCATGGCCTAATTTCAGTGATTCTGGTGGACACTTACGTGACCTCCTTGGGCAGGTGGGCGAGCAGCCGCGACTCTCGAAGCATGCCTATGGTAGAGCGCCAGTGGTGGTTCTCCAGCACGGAAACGTTCTGGGCAGGAATGACACCAATAAACGTGAGGATTAGCACGGTATCCATGGCACAGGTACAAATGGATTTGCCGTATCACGTGATACACAGAGCTGGTTGGACATGCTGTAACACGAGCCTAAAATGTCTGCTTTTCAGTCACAGTTGGATTAGAGTAATTGGTCTAGATTTCTGCAGTAAAGGACCTTGTGTTTCTGAGTTTCTTAGCTAAGGTCAGCCCTAGAGGTCTGTTGTTCTGCAGTTTTTGAGTCCTGCTGTGAACAGAGGAGCTAATCTCATCGGAGTGGGAGATTAACAGATTTATTAACAAATAAATCAAAGCAGGAGTGCAAAATCATATTTTTACCTCCTATTTGTTCCAGGTTGACTTTTCAGCCTCTACAGTTTGAATGCAGGGCGGACAAGAAAAAGAAAAGTAAACTGCCAAATTTCCCTTTGAATCAGGGAACTGGAAGCTGCCTGCAGCTGTGCAGTGAAAGCAAGAAGAATAGTAGTACTACTGAGCATTTGCAGGCTTCAACAACTTAATCTCCAACAAATTTTGACTCCTCTTTGTTTCCTTGCTTTCAACTAAGTGGAACCAAAGTTAGTTTGGAAAAAAACAGCTAGAGAGCTGAAACTCAGCTTTCTAGATTGTCAGTAAATTACAACAAATTTGGTATCTTATGTCTGATGACTTGAAATTACTATCCTAACACACAATGCATTTTCCCATCATCACTTGTTTAGTTCACAGAGTACTTTCTACCACCAAATGCCTCAGAAATGTCACTTGTTCAGAAACCTCTATCACCTGTTCCTGTTTTGGGCAGTTCACAGCTTTTGCAGTAGATAAGCACTGGATAAGAAAAACAAAACAAAACATAACCAAAGCTTTTGAGCAGGCAGTAGAACAAGGACTCCATCCTGTCACTTCCAGCTGGGAAGCATAGTCAGAATTCTCTCTCCAGCCACTGTCCATTTCTAGCACACTCACACACAGTCCCACAGCTCTGAGGTGTTGCAGTCATAGTACTGCCTTTCCCGTGGGACATGATGTGCAGCTTCCACTTTTCCAAGAGGGACCAAGCAGTATTTTCTCCCCAAGTCTCCTCCAACTTTCTTTGTAGTCCTGTCATATCTAACAATTGTTGAAACACTAAAAACTTTGCCAGTAACCAAGATCCAATTTGCATTTTGATCATCTTGCCTCGTGCAAAGGTGAGAGTACAAATTGGATTGACTTCCTATTGCAGTACTTTCCACAGTGCTTTCTGTTGCTTCTGAATTCACACAATGTTGCTTTGGTATTTCTCTGGGTTTGTCTGCTTGTTTCCCTTACAGAAATCACAGATTATGGGGGAAAAAAATCAAAGTAAAACCAACTTCAAAACTTTCAAATCATGCAAAAACCAATCCATTTTCTTAGGAAGAGCTGATGGACTCAGATCTCAACATCAGTTATGCAATATAGAAATTACTTTTGACAGCAATTCTGTTCATTTGCCAACTTAAACATCCCTTTTCTCCTTTTGCCTAAATACATCAGGATGGACTTTTGCAACCCTACACTCTGACCAAGAAAAATAAGAGAATGTAATAGGACATAATAACAAGGGTTTTTTTTTTGTTTTCTTTTCACCTACCCAGTCACAGAGCTGAATACTGGTCCCAAGTCATGCCAAGTCCACAGGCTGCCATCTTCCTACTAAATTGGACAAACTCTACCTGACTGTTACCTTTTGCTTTTGGGAAGGCTTATACTTGTTTAAGACAGTGCCTGTGTGCACAGTTTCCTATGACCCTGGTCTGGCTGCATCCTTGAAACACTGCAACCAGGGAGATCCTTGGAGCACCCTGTGTGGCCGCATCCCTTCCAGTGTGTCAGCCTTACTTGCTCTGAGGAGCTGCTTCAGCAGCACCTGCCTCAAACAGGGAATTATACTCCATGGGAGCAGCTGCTCTTTGGCCATACCGAGGGCCAGCCAGAGCAGGGCTGAGGCATCTAAGACCTTTCCTGCATCCAACTATTAGTTACTCATAGGAAGAAGCAAACTCAGGTAGTCATCTCAGAGTATTTCTGCTTCTCTAAGTTTCTGCTCTTTGCCTGCTGCTGTAGGAAGAACCTTAGACCGACACTGTGGCACTGTTTAGTATCCCACACTGAAACTACAGGGAGGAGGGAAAAGGAAAGGTCATGCTAATAAGCAACAACTGAGCATGAAGTCATATGATTTTCCTCTTAAATGTAAAGAACCAGAAACCCTGAAGCGGCTGCCAGCAATTAGCAGAGTCAGCTATTCCACCTAGGAACACACTACTGCTTTATTAAGACTAATTGCCGTGAGCTATCTGATCACCTAGGCTGGTGGGAGGCAATCCATGCAGGGAAAGTCTCTGTGCTGGGTAGCAGACCAGGCTCTCAGCTCTGCTTCACGTGGTGTTTTAAGTTTTTTTAAAAAAATTGAGTAGGACAGCTTTGCTTTAAAGGCTGCACTATAGGAAGCTTCTGTCATGTTTACAGCCCAAGCTCAGCAGATTGCTATAACAGAGACCACAGGACTATGACTGAAGTTTATTTTACTTAAGCTACCACAGTATTTCCAATCTGTTACTTAGTTTGAGCTAATTGAACCACTGCATTTGAAATACACATTTGAAAAAGAACAGTAACTTGAAGAGAGGGAGACTTGCTACTAAGTGCAGAGAAAACTTCAATTTTAATTCAAAGTCACTGGGGATCAGAATTTCCTTCAATTTCTTCAATCTATTCTTACTCATTGAGCAGTTGGTTTAACTACATAATATTAAATAGTCAAAAATGACAGTTTTAATTAGAAACATTGCTTTTGAGGAAGACTGCAAAGAAGAGCTGTTTTTACTGATGCCCAAAATGTACTTTCCTATTTCCATCTACCTATATCTATATTACAGTTGTAAAGTGTCCTTTCATAGTTTTCTGAAACCTGTTTTGTATTACAGATGTTGTGTGTGATCTATCCACACTTCTGAACTTTCACCCTTCATTTAAAAGCCAGACAATGCAAGTTAGATGTAAAGTCTTCATCACATTACAAGGAATGCTGTTGTGTTCCTCACAGGAAAACTAAGTGACCTCCAGACCACTTCTATGCTCTCAACTGTCCTTGCAATGCTGGAGATTTCTATGAACTGCTTTTATTTTTGTAGAAAACTATGATACGTGCTATCACTTGCAATAGACTCTCTTGGAAATTACCCTATAGATTACAAAACAAAGTGTCTTGCATCATAAAATATAGATTTAGTTTGAAAATAAATATCGAAAGCTCTGAAGTCCTTGGTGACGTCTTCCTGAAATATGACTCTTCTCATATATGCACTTCAGAAGCTGTCAAACACTTTACATCTTTGTCAAAAACTGACCTACCTCATTTTGCAAAACCTTTTTTTCCGAATATAAATGTGAAGTTCTAATGTAAATGTCAAGAGACATTTAGAAGCATAGAAATGCCATACATGGATAAGTCCACTGTCTCGGTGACAGATGACTGCCAGCTCTGTTAAAACCTACTTTCATGTGATCCTTTTTCTGATTAATCCCAGCAGTTCTGTGGCTCTGCTACTTAAAAACCAAAAACCTAAGACCTTTGTTTCAGTTTCAAGCACATGTTAAAGTACATGTTTTAAAGACTATTCACTAAATCTAAATTTCTGACTAAAAATGTTTTCAGCAAGATTTTTTTTCCAGGAGTTATTTTTATTGGCATCCATATACTGTATACTACTAAAATCTTTGGAAACAATGTGGGATCATTTTCAGTTAAAATAACTCAGACTTGGCAGTGAATGTCCTTAAGTAGGGTACTTCAGATGTCATTTGTTGTTGAAAGATTGCATTTTCTGCTTTGTCACTGCCTTTTCTAACCAACATTTGTAAGTATATTCAAACCCAAATAACTGAGAAGAAACCACTTCTCCAAGATACTAATATTTTAGCTGCATGTCTTTCAGACTAGCCTGGCTTTTCAACCTAATTATAAAGTACTGTTTGCCACTATTAATTTGAGAAGGAATTGTTTGTAACTTTTCACAAGACAAGGGGTTTTGTGGAATGGCTGTACTCACTCCTCTTCAAAGCACTCTTACCATTCCAAAAGTACTCCAGCTTACGCCCCTGGCTTTTTCCTCTCCTCACTCAGATGGCCTGACATTTAGAAAAGGCTGGACCAGAAACATATGGGTATGACATAAAAAGCTGCATCAGCTTATGATGAGGTCAGTCACGAAGTTTTCAGTGTTTGAGCATCACTGGCTGGGGCTTCTACAGTCCAGCCCATTCCTATGTCTGAGAGCAGGACAATTGAACCATTACAATCCACTTCTTATGGGAAAACCCAAATGTTACATGTGTAGGGTAGAGAGACTCTCTTATCCAGTAGTAAGCACATTTCAGCAATCTCCCTATTTGCTAAGTATGTGTACATAGCTATTAGTGAGTCTTCTACAGGTAGATTAATTTTTAACAACAAATTTTTCTGACAACCTCCATGAAGGCTGAAATTGACTCTTCCAAAGTGGCTGGAAAGCAGCCCAGTGGTCAACAGCTGGGTGAACATGAGCCAGTGTGTGCCCAGGTGGCCAGGAAGGCCAGTGGCATCCTGGCCTGTGTCAGACACAGCGTGGGCAGCAGGAGCAGGGCAGTGACCGTCCGCCTGTACTTGGAACTGGTGAGGCCACACCTCGAGTGCTGTGTCCACTTCTGGGCCCCTCACTTTAAAAAGGACATAGAGGTGCTAGAGCATGTTCAGAGAAGGGCAGCAAGGCTCACAAAAAGACCAGAGAACATGTCTTACAAAGAGTGGCTGAGGGAGCTGGGGGCCGGTCTCTCCTGCCGTGCCTGCAGTGAGAGGACCAAAGGGAATGGCCTTAAGCTGAGACGGGGGAGATTCAGATTATACAGCAGAAAAAACTGTCACTGTTAGGGTGGTCAGGCACTGGAATAAGTTGCCCAGGGAGGTGGTGGAGTCACCATTCCGGGAGGTGTTTAAGAGGTGTCTGGATCTGGCGCTGGGTGCTGGGTGAACAGCTGGATTGGACCTGATGATCTCAGAGGTCTCTTCCAGCCTTCATAATTCTATGAGTCTGTGATTCTAAAGGCTAGATAGAAATCAATACTATCTCCGTTTACTACCTGTGAATTATGGTTAGTGCAACCAAAATTAAGATGTACAGCATTTCTCTGGCACATTGTATATGTAAGTACAATGCAAAGAATAGAGAGATGTGCATATATAATAACAATCTACATGTTGTTATGTTATGATCTATGGAGATCATACTCATAGGATAGTTTTAGATAAAATACAGAGCTACAATGATTGCCATGGGCCAAAACTTCAAATATATGCAAAAAAGGACGACAAAAATCAGGCAGCATGGGTTCATTGCTAGTTATTGAACAAGAAGGTCTGTGTTTTTGTTTCAGGAAGTTTTCTACCACAGCTTGCCAGAGCTGAAAGGATGTATACTAGGTTAAGGACAACTCTGTACTTATCCCAGACTTATGTTTCTCTCTGAGATCTTTTACTGGCTGCTCTTAGAAACAGGATACTGGTCTAGACAGCCTGTGGTGTGACCTAGTGGCTTTCCTGAAGTTCTTTCTTTGTATCTCAAGGAATGTTACTGTAAATGTCGAAAACTTTTCCTTTGGTTTCATCTGTCTTTACTTTTTTTCTTAATGCAGTGTTCATTAAGTGTCTTACTACAGCTACACGAAGCAAAAGTTTATTTTAATGCAATACCAATTTAAGCATGCCTGCTGCTTACTTGCTCACTGAAAGAAGATGAAATCTTCTTGTCATGATTTTAAATCTCCTACCCACAGTTCTTCACCCCAGATGATCTACAGCAGAAACAACCCAGGCAACTGATCTGGCTTAACTGACCTCAAAAAAAATCTGACATTTCCACCCCTTTTCCTGTATCAGCTTTGCTGTAAGAAGTGACACCCAGTGAAGTGCTTAACTGAAATTGTCCAGATTCCAAAGTGCAGGATGACTTGACCCACATCCTCCCGCTGCCAGATTTTGGCATTAAAAGTTCACTGCAAATTGCTTAAACTCTCCTTAACTGCATTTTACACTTTAGCAACTCGATGAGCAGTTTTACCTGGTACAAGCTGGCAAGGTGGTGTTTAGTTTTAATCAGAAAGGGCTGGTTGACCCCTGGGTGATCCACGTCATGAGCTGCAGCAGCGAGCAATCCGAGCATGATGTCCGATGGGGTGAGGAAGTTGGCAAGCTGAATCATCACACACATTAATCACAAGAACATGAACAGTAAACACTTGTTTGGTAAAGAAACAAACCAGCTGACATCATGGCGTTGCTTGGGTTTGTAGGTATTTGTACACAAATGTCAAGTATAAATTTTGTGAGCAATGTTTTTAAGGTAAATGTTGAACATACATCTATAAATGTTGAACATACATCTATATTAGACTACAAAATCATCTTTTATTACAATTTGTATTTCTTATCTCTTTATCATTTATGGCAATATAGGGATTGTTGTAATAGAAGTACTTGAGCATAGTCTCAAACATTTAGTTTAAAAAGCAAACAAGGTAGGCTTGTAGGTTGACATATGTTAGAATCCATTGTAAGAGCTCTGCCTCTTCAAGTATTTAGTAACACCAACAAAAGAACAGGCTTTTCTAGCATAGCACTGTGTTATAAAATGCAGAATTTATCAACTTCAGAAATTTCAGCCTTGGCTGTTAAATATCTATCTCAGTTCAAGTATATGTATCTTATTAAAGAACATAATTTACCTTTCTAACTTCAAACATTCAAGTTGGAAAAACCTGCCCAGATTTTTTTCTGCTACAGGGGTAATTTAGAAGCAAAAAAAGGTAGTCTTAGCATTTTCTGGTTTTGAGAGGGAGGCAGTTATTACCAGCTCAATGAACCTGTACAGAATACAGGTCTATGAGATGAAAGAAGCATCCTGAGGTGAGAACTGCTGAGCAGTATGGTCCAGGTTCTGGATGTTGGCTGTCCCCTGCACTTCCTGGCAAGAAAGGACTTGCAGATCTTGCAGGAGATGAAAATACAGGAAAGGTGGGGCCTGCTCCTGTCCTCACCATTGCTATATATTCTGGTGTAAAAAACTCCTAGTTCTAGCAGAACATCCTTTCATTTGAACCAAGCCAGAAAAGATTAGTTATGTTCTTATACTGTGGCTCAGCATGGCAATATCACATTGCCTTCCAGTAACACACAAAGCAACAACTCTCAGTTGGATGCTGTGAGTATTTGCAGCAACAGCCAAATACTTGTGCAGAGGACATCCTTGCAACAGACCCATCTGAAGGGACTATTTCCCCCTTTCCTGGTGTGGCACTGTGCCTAATTTGGTACTTTGAAATAGGGATGTGGGGAGCTTATGCTCTGAGGTGGCTGAGGCACAGACATGCATTGCCTCCTGCTGAGTTTGATGGGAGAACTGCAGGCACCAGTGGGTGGCTGGGTCACACCACTGTGGGGCTGGAGCTCCTAGGGCAGCACTGAGACACAATGCCTGTGTGAGGAGAAGGGACTCTCATGGCTTGACTGAGACATCTGTAATCTGTAGCTGAGGCTGCTCCTGACTTATTGCTGACTTCCAGCATGCCATCACTTTCTGCTGTCTAGAAGTATCTCTTGGAGGGTTTTATTTCAGTCCTGGGGAAAAAAATCTGAGAACCATCTGAAAGCAGCATCAGTGTGAAAGGTTGTCATTACCTTGGGCTCCCTCAGATAGCAGTGCATAGCTTGTGTGACGTCAGCAGCATGGACAGCATTGTGGTATGGGTTCTGGCTATGGTAATCTTCTTGAACCATAACTGTGAATCAAAACAGAAAACAAATACCCTTTTGTCTCTGAATGCCATGGCCACAAGTGGGAACTGGACTTAAAATACAATCTGAGGTTTTGCAGTCAGCTGCCTAAGGAGTTTCTTCAAATAGCTGTAGCTTATTTAAATTGCTGCTTTTATCGGGATACCTTTAGAGAAAAAAATGCATGAAAGGATTTGTAAGGCCCAAGGGGATATACTAGGTCTAGTGCATAAATCACTTCTTTCTTGCCTTAGTGAAGGCTCTCATTGAGGAGTAAAATAAACAAGGAAGAGAGGCAAATTTATCCACAGTGGAGTGTAATTATTTAGGCTGCTGTCATAGGGTAGTAGTGTGCCATTAAGGCAGTACCACCTATTTTACTGCAGCAGGGAGTGAGACCCTGATATCCTGCCATCATTTGTTATTTGAATGATGAACTACAGCCAAAGGAATTCCTACACCCCCCCCCCAGGTGAAGAATCAATAAAACCAGTATTGAGGTATTCAGCAAAATCTTCTGAGACAATTTTAGTCACACCTGTGTGTTCATTCTAACATGCCAGTCCCTCTTGCTTTAGTTAGCAGTGCTGAAACTGGTCCAGTTGGACCAGGAGCACTACCAACCTCTTAACTCTCAGCTTTCTCTCAGACAGAAAAATCACTGAGATGTCTGCCTCACACCCCTCTGCTCCTTGTGGCAGCGTGTGCATCATTACATGGTCTTGGGACACCACCACGTGAGCGCTGGAAGCTGCATGTGATCTTGCCTGCAGTGCTCTCCTAGACGCCATCAAATGAATCAAATGGAAAGGGGATGGGCAGATCTCCCATGGCGCTCGCTGCCAGCATGAGGAGTGCCAAAGAAAGCCCAAGCCCAAGCCCTCTGCTTCCAGCCACACCAGCATCTGGAGGACCGGTAGGTAATCCCTTAAACTGTGAGTACCACTAGCTCTGATTAGCCAACTGTCCACATCTGCCCACAGGAGTCAGAAACAGCAGGGAGATTTTGTTTGTCTTCACACCAGAGGAACACTTTCCAGAAGTGACAATTAGGCAGTCTTAAAGAAGTGACCCTGCTTTGGAAACTCTGCCTGAGAGCCTGAAAAACTGGCATTTAGCTGCTTTCAAAAAGTGATGTAAAAAGTAATTGATTTTGGCCAATTTCTTCTTTTGGTTCACTGACAGCATGGGGCTAATATTTCTGTTGGCAGTAACAGCAGCAGGGGCTTTCATCAACATTATTCAGTGTAGACAGCTTGATATAATTTGTTAAATTTTGCACATAAGCTTTTAACTGCCCTGAGTCTCAGTGGTCTTTTAGTCACTAAAATAATTACACTGCACCACAATTGTACTGTGCACGCGTAGGTTCTGCAGTGTCTGTCTGTCTGTGTGGGCCTAAGCCAGCCACATCTCTGCATGTTTATTTTAAATCACCAGTGTGACTGTGGTGCTGGGATGCTGCAGCCCAATGCAGAGCCTTTTGAAATCCCTCCACTGACTAGGTACTGAACCAGGGACTTGAGTGCCTGCCAAATGTATGCTAATATATACCATAGACATCTTTAAATGAAATATTTCCAATGACATCATCATTTTTACATAGATAGACCAAGCCAGTGCCTTCTCTGATGCTCTACTTAAGCTACAAACTTCATTCAAAGATGGCTTTGAGGTATGCACTTACCAAAAAACCTGTGTAATGTAACCATGTCTAACTGGAAATGGTGAATAAGTCCATGCACATTGAAGAGGTGACAAAGCAGTGTTACAAGACTGTTTCCTGCAAGCAGAAAGGAACAACTCTTAGATTAACTGTACATGTAGTTACAAACTAAACAAGGTTAAAAATCTGGGTAATTTCCTATTAGTCAGCTCCTATCACCTTATCTCCCATGAAGTGAGCTTAGATGACTCTCATATACTCAGAAGTCACTCATATGACTTACTCTTATATGTAATCAAGACTTGATGGAAAGGTTGTACCAATGGAGTGCCATTCTTGTGTCCAGATGTCATAAAATCACATTTGCTGTTTCAACATGACAGGCAAACTGTAGTTTTAACTGGAAAAAGGCCAACTGACATGGTTTTAACAAAATATTTTGACAGGCTTGCCTGAGAGCAACATCATCTTCATAATTCAGGTCTATCTTCAGAAACAACAGAAACAAGAGTGGCTTTTCTGTCACTTTATATTGTACTAATTAATTAATTACTCAAAATCGGGCATTTGGAACACTTTTTTTTTATTTTGCATATGGCTGTATAAACGTAATTAACCCATGTAACCTAGCTCAGCTACAACTGCATCTCATAATGATGACAGACAAGAAAAATGAGTTGCAGCACTTCCAGTCTCAAGTCCCACTGTAATGTTGCACTGGCCTTACTGTAAATCCAAAACTGGGAACACTGGCAAAATTGAGCCTTACTAGTATTACATGATCAGCTATACATAAACATAATATTTTAAAAAGATTGCTCTGCTTAATTCAGCGGCACTGTTTCCATAAAAGTTAGAAAAACCCCCAAACCAACCAATCCGTACTACACATAAACAAAGTCTGAAGGGAGTCTTTTCTTATTTAACGTAACTCAGGAAGGAAAATAAATAACTGTATGAAGAACACATGGAAACTTACTTGGTCCTGACTACTGAGCAGAGGCACAGAAAGATAATTTAGAAGAACTGTGCTTTTGCTTCCCAGGCAATTTACAATCCTTTTCACTCTTCACTACCAGTCACTCAGCTGAATAACCCTCTAAATCAATTTTTTCCTACATCTTCTGCCCCAACCAAACCTAATTAGACTGGAAGTGAGGAATGAGGGATCTCAGTTCTCTGAGCAGTACAGACAGGGGAAAGGTGAGATCATTATCCTCTTTCAGCAGTTACCTGATCAAGAGGTATTGCCCGGAAATTTGTGGGGAAGGGGCATGGTTTTACAGGCACATATTCAGGGAAAGCATTTCACAGATTTTTACACTCTTAATAAATTTCCTAATTTTTGCTGCTGAACAGAAGCAAGGTATGTTCAATCAAATGTCTTTAGTATTGATATAAATTGACTGATGATGGAGATCTGGATTTATTGACCAGTGTATATAAAAGGTATATTTAAAGTAGCTTGGGAGTTTCACAGGTAAATGAAACAGAAACACGTTCTTGAAAAGGTAACAACAAAACATGTAGGAGATGAGATTAATATAAAAGCTCACTTTGAACATTACCCTATAGTTCAGGAAAAGCCTGAAAAAGTTACAGGATGTGATTTTAATGGAGGGTAAATATGGTCAATTTCTCTTCAGTAATCTGAGCTGGAAACACTTAGCAAACAATTAATTAGGGTTTTTTTTGAATAGTCATATACAAGAGACAGTAAAATAAAGACTTAAAAAATTTACTTACCATTTGTCAAGCGATCAAATAAGAAAATGTCAAAATCCCACATTCCCACTTTGGACAACATATGCTGGAAAAAGCAAATGTGAAAAGGCCAATGACTGGTATGTCACACTGCAAAGCAGATTTTAATTATTATTCCACATAAATCAGTCACAGGATTGGTTACTACAGCTTTAAAGTTTTTTTCAAGAAACCTATAGAGGTTGCATTTGAAATATCAGAAATCAGGCTCATGTAGCTCTACTGCATAAAATATCACTTGCACTTTTAACTGAGAAGGTTTTGAACATAACACTAAAAATACCTTCTAAATGGAATTCCAAACAAGGAATAATATAAACCAAAATATTATGAAAGTATTCCCTTTTACTGCACAAGTGCCTTATTGTTTCTTCATGTCCCCAGATTATCAGTGTAAATTCTCTAAGGTTTTTAATAGTGTTTTAAAATCTTAGTTCTCATGGTGAATATGAGTTACAATGTGCTAAACAAAGCAGTACACAGGAATAACTTTTATCAACCACTGTTTGTAACTACTGTGCTACTGTTAAGCCCACTCAGACATGCAGAAGGATCCACCTTTACCACCAACTGCAGTGTTTTTACAGCTACATCAGCTGAGTCAGGAGACTGATGCTGGACTACCTCTGTGACCTACAGTGAGTTATGTGTGAATGAAATACACATTCACTCCCATCTCTAGTCTACACTCAAACAGTTCTGGATTCTTAATTACTTTCTAACACCTGGCACATGATCTCCTCTAGCAGAGAATAAAAAGTTGCCTATGCATATAATTCCAATGCCATCAATTGAGCAAGTTTTTCTAGAAAATACCATTCAAAATAAGTGTAAGAGCTGCAAAATATGATAATTCTATTTTGATCACTGTGAAGTTTGCAGACAGTGTCCCATTTTTCCTAGCCTTTGTCACTCTGGAGAGCTATTAGGGGTTGCCTAATAGCTGTTCCATACCAGATGAGTGACATCTGTCTTTTTTCAAATGGATGAACAAAATGCTGCATCAGGGCTGCACTTAAATCAGTAACTTAGCATGAATTTCTTCATTCTTTAATAAATCCATATTATAATTTCAGTTGTTGGAATCTGAAAATGCTGAATAGATTTAGCACCATTTTCTGTTGCTTTGAGACCTAAGCCTTCAAGTTTGTAACCACACATGAGGAATGGACAATCTGTTCCTTGTGAGGTAGGCACGTAATGTGTGTCCTTTAAGAAAGATCAGACAGGAATTTGGTTATCTGAAGACTAAACCAAAACTGACACTCTCTGTAGTGTTATTTAAAGAAGTGGAGGTCTGGAGACCTGTCTTACCCTTGCTTGCCCAAGGTAGTCCTCATCCAATAGGTACAGAGAGGCTTGTGGTACAATTCCACGCAGTAACCGGGATGCATGGAAATATCTCTGGAAACTTAACAGTCTTTTCACTTTTTTCTTGGTGCCAATTTCCCCTGAGAGTGTAGTATCTGTGAAAAGCAATCAGCACAGAAACCATGAAACCTGAGATGATGGATGACATCATCAGTTTAGTAAGAGAAATATCAAACACTTTAAAATAGTAATACAAAAATCATGAAGTTCATGCTTCTTGCCAAGCCACATGAAGGAGCAGTATTCAAATCACTTCAGCATAATATATTTGTTTATTTTAGAAAGGAAATATGTTCTAGGAAAGGGAATACTACAGTAGGTTTTGGAAGATCTGAGTTCAGTACACTGCCTGCCACAGCCTTTAATGTGACCCAGCTCAGTCACTGGGGGGAAGGGGTGCTACATCTCCAAACTGTAGGTTTTAGAGGGAGCCTAAATGACCAGGCAGAGTTTGGAAAGGGAAAGCTGCTCTTACCCTTTCTGCCCCTGCTCCCTAACTATACACCTGAAAATAACATTACCTTGACACCTCACAGGAGTGTCAGCAGAATATATTAAAAATTGCACAGCAAAAGAAGTACAAGGTGATCTTGGGTATAAAATCAAAAAAGTGAAACCAAAAGAGAACTCAAAATACAGTGTGAAAACACAAATGTGTGACCCACTTTTGGAAAATGAAATTAAAGAGAGAAAGAAATAAGAATAGGTTAATAATCCTACTGCATTGTCGACTGTCATTTCTACATATTAAAGCAAATTAGAAATGAAGAAAATATTTTAGCACTGCAATGAGGAAAGCAGGTATACTCAGATGATACAGGCATTTCTGGTTACAAAACTGAAGAGTTCTTTTCACTCAGTACCAGGATAATTCTAATTCCCTAATGCTGTATTAGGAGATTTTCATATAGGGCTAAATGTGACACAAAAACCAAGGCAGTTTTTATACAGTGATTAAATCACTAATTAGAGTAATTAAATTACCTTATTGTTAGTAAGAAAAATGTGGAGGCTTTCTAAAACTCATAATGGTTTAGGTAATTTCATTTGTACTTTTAACAATCTCACACTGAGCTATGGTGTTTTCATTTTGCAGTCTGGTACTAGTTTTGGAAAAAAGGGTGGACAGAAACTGGACAGTTGGTTGAAGGTAACAAGATTCAATAAAGTTTTATTTGTAAGACAAACCTTGCAGGAAACTGAAGATTAAACAGTCCTTTGAGAGAACAGTAATGATTTCTTGAGATAAGAAGCTCCATAGCAATTCACTGGATTTCAGGCTTAAGTAAGAGCTCATGAAAAATATCCACACACTGAAGTTGACCATCTCTATTCTCTATTTTAAAATCTCTTTTTGTGAAAAAACATGGAATGTTTATTCTACTGTGATATTAAAATATCACTTTGTCTGGTGTTTCTATGGGTGGAATTATTCTGAGAGGATTTTCAGAGAAGTCGCTAAGGTTTTTTTGGATCATGGATGGTTCAGGATTTGATTTCTCTAACAGCAGATGTGTAAGCACCCTCTGTAGCAACTCTCTCCCTTATTTAAGTAATCCAACAGCTACTGAGCAGCACAAAGTCAGTAATAACATAAAAAAAACCTATCCTTATGTACTGAGTATCAATATAACTTCTAACACCAGTAAGCTTCATGGTCCTTATGTGCAGTCCAAAGACCTCACTGAGTTTTAATAATATAAAAGCACAAAATAACTTCATTGCAACTTGACAAGCCATGTGGTTTCCAGAATGCTAACACTAACAACATCACTACTGTACCAGCCTGAAGGTCAGGTTTTCATTTATGATGTGCCAGCACTGGCCTTGATTTTCTCACACATTTGAAAAGCTGGAACAATTTCATGGCCTGTTGAAGGAGTGACTAATGTAGGTGCGAACAGTTACCCAGTGGCAGCGACACGTGGAGGAACCAGTTGACTTGTTTTCTTATTTCTTTTCATTTATATAGGGTGCTACAAAATCGCTGGCATTCAGTTTAATTCCTGGATAACAAAACAGTCTTAAAATAAATTCACTTTTTAAACTTGTGTTAGCTGTTTCTCAACTTTCCACCTTAGCCCACAAACTGTCACTACTTTCAGGTAACAAGTTTAAATTTTAAAGTACAAAGACCTTCAGTTTTTTATATTAAAAATTTGAAGTCGCTCCCACAAATTTTTATAGGTTAATATCTGTTCTTTCAGTTAAAGAAAGATGACTGAAATCACCACCTACACTCTCTTAAACTGTCTTTCAAACTCGCACATATGACTGCTGTGGATGATCTGAAGGTTAAGGTTTGGCCTGAGTCCCAACAAGCAGCTTTACATTGGATTATGAAGAAGTGGTTATTTTATCCTTTGGATTACCAGATCATTTCAGCAGCATAAATAATACTTGCCAAAGCACAAACACATCAGACGGAAATAAGTAACTTCTTATTATGAAACATTTCCTGAATTGGTTCATCAAACTTGCTGCCCATTGCTCTGTATGGCTCTCAATTCAATTGTAGTCATCAGCAGACAGTGCCCCTAAAACCTGCCTTGATGCTTCAGGTGAGCGCTGTATTCTAATATGTTATACAAAAAAAGATTACCCACAATAGTCTGTTTTCACTCATAAGGGAAGAATTTCATAATACTGATAAAGAATTGTAGCAAATGTATTTTCAAAACTGGGCTCTTGACAGAACAGCCCGAATCCAGCAGGGCATGTTATCCACATGCAAACTCTGGATGTTGACTTAAAATAATATCATGTTAAAATCACATCCTTTGGGTCATTTCAGTAATAACTGATTTGCCTTTGAATCACAGGATTTATCAGCTGATTGCTATGACCCATCTCAGACTACTGTGACATCCACAATTATGTACTTTATTATGATGGTGTCTTGCACAAAATTGGACTAAAACGCTGCCCTTCTCTGAGCACAATACACCCCAAACAAGTATAATCTCACCAGCATTTTCTCTTTCTCCTTCCAAGAACAGTGTCAAATGAAAAAAAGAAAAGCACAACTATATGAAGCTGAGAGAAAAAGGTTATTTAGAAAAGAAGAGCAAAAGATGATGCAGCCAAAAGTGAACACTTAAATTCTGCCCCCAGCTCAGCAGTTGCATCTGAAGCTCCCAGAAGCAGAGAGCCATTCCTAGCATATGAGATCCAGTAATACAAAAATAAGGATGCAGTTTTAAGATGAAATTAAGGGTTTATGAGAATGACTTTCACTAAAATTCTGAATATACTACTTCTTTATGGACAACTGTAAATTTCAATTTAAATTGTAAATATAAAGTTTTGATGATGACACATGATACAAGTCACACAGTGCCTTCAGGTGAAATTTAGTTACAAAGTAAATGACTCAAAAATCTTACTGCAGATATCCCTGAACTTCGGCTGTGGAACTACGGATACTAAAACATACGCTACAGCATCTGGCTGAAGATGACCTGCAAAGCTCACATGGGAAGGATTTGTAATTATGTGCAATTTTGAAATGAATGTGAAAGACAAACAAGAATGTCCTTTTGTTTATACTGAAAAAACTTCCCTTGAGAACTGTGTTTGACTTCAGCCATTGTGGCAAATTCTGAATGTTTTGCTTACCTAAAAAAACTTCATTTCTTAAAAGATGCCCATGCTACAGAGTTACTGCCTAGCACAGGGGTTGCAGAAACCCTCCTCTGTACACTGAACAAAGTTGTTGTATGAATTATACAGACATCTTGTGTGAATTACATACATCTTTGCAGAAGTGTTTGTACAAGCATTCCTCACAAAGCTCAACTTCTGCCTTCAAAAGCTCAGGCGGCCTGAGCTCACAGCGTATCTCCTGTGTTTTAGCAGGCAACCAAAGTGCTGCATTTTTCTCCAGGTAATTTGATAGCCACATCACGCACGCACACACCAGCAGACCATGGATGATGTCTGCATTGCTGCACGTGGCCCTCAGGAGGTTAATAAGCTGCAGAAATCAACAGCTGCCTTCTTTCTCCCAACACAGCTCCTCCAGTTACACTGATCTCGCCTTAAATTGATCTATGGTTCACTACACACCAGCCTCTGTTATTTCAGGAAAAGAGTTTTCCTGCACTGGGAACTGCCACCAGTTTTATTTCACATTTCTTTCACACTGCTGCACTAGCATGTGCCCGCAGGCAGCATGAATATAAAAATGATGGAGGTTATGCTAACAATGGTTGAGTTAACATCTAGAAATGATCACATAAATCAAATTTGGACAAGGATGTACTTAACTCTGCACTAGACATTCATTACATTGTTACTGTTCTTTCAAAGTAAACAAACTCTGTTATGCATTCAAATAAAGCCTGAGTTTTTCTTCACAGTACTGCCTTTTGTTATTTTATTGCACCTCAGCGTACAATAAAAACAGGTCACCCAGCAGCATGAGTGGTTAAAAAAGGGTTTATTAATTTTCAAAAGTGTACTGATTCAGAAAAGGGAAATGTTTTTTTCCTCTTTCATAAAGGATGCAGAATAAATCAGGTCCTCAAGCAGCTACCTTTGACTCATACAATTTGTAATACTCTTTCCCCTCTTCTGAGGATGCAAAGGCATTTCATACACAGCCATTGTATACCTGAAGAGCCAGGCAGGACTGGTGGGAAAGTGCTGGGATATCTAGAAGATAATGTGAGAGGGTGAGTCCTGGAATTTAAGGTCTGGACAATCTGCAAACAGCAAGGACTCTGGGAAAAAATTTGTATCTGGTCCTACCATTTTCCACACTGGTTCCTGACTTGACAGGTGGTTAGAAAACTTCTCTTTGTGAACCTAAGAGGTATGTAATTGACTTAGGAGGAATAACTGGTGTTTGTCCCTTTTTTTGCATGTAAAACTATGCCTTGCATTTAGATCTCCTTTATGGAAGTCTTGTTTGGCATATTCATTCATTGCATGCCTGGTTGCTGAATTTTTCTTACACAGGAGAGTGCATAGCACTGATGATAGAAAGAAACTGCTGTGCCTTCCTAGTATCTTCTTACATTACAGATTTACCACAGTGTCCAAAAGAACACAGCAGCATTAGTATGGGCCATTGAAATAACACAGATGATCTAAATATTAATTACAAAATATTTTAAATTTGAATTTTGGAGAAAGCACTTGTCAACTAGAGGAACTGAAAACCTCTTCTCTCTGCACTGTCTAGGCCTTCTGGATGTTTCACTTCATAGTCCAAATAGCCTTCAGAAAGAAAACACTGAAGTTTTGAAGAAAGGCTTGAGAAAATGCACAAACCACTAGAAGCCCATGGGTAGGGACTATCACCTAAAAGCTTTCAGAACCAAGGACCTCTGATGAATACCCCAGTTCTATGTCAGAAAAAAACTGGCTAGAAACTAACAAACAGGATTTACTAAAATATAGTATGTCAATTTTACCATCTGAATATACACTGGTCGCTGCAACTAATAACACTGAGATGAAGACCTTGCACTGTATCATATCTACAGATAAAAAAGTGTTGTAATGAAATCCTGTAAATGCAGAAATCCTCATAAGACTTCCTCAGAGTATACAAAATCCAAGAAAGTTTTGATATAAACACTTTGGTTTTACTTGCTTCTCTAATATCAAAAATATTCTTTGTTCCTTGACCTCTGATAAAATTCATTTTTAGAGATCAAATGCTCTCTGTTAGCTGCCATTGTTCATATAGGTTGCAACTGCATTATTTCTCTTTAGAGGGGTAAACTCTTTTTCAATTAGGCAGAAGCTGTAAGAAAGAGAGGGGGACCCTGAACACATCAGAGAAAAGCACAAAATTAGAAGTATAGCAAAAGAACTTTAAAATTTTCTGCTTTTGAGTAAAAATATTGTTCTCCAACCACGTGCACAAGTGCACAAAACCAATGCAAAGCCCTGTTTAGAGAGGAGGTACTCGGGCTGCTCTGGCGAGTGTGAGACGTTCTGAGAAACTGCCTTTCTAGGTGACCTGGCTGTGGAGTTTCCTCCTCTTTGAACACCACTAGAAGTGATGGTGCTGGCTTGTAACAGCTGAGTTTTCAACTCATAAGGTTCCTGCACAATTGCTGGCATCTTGAAGAACGCTAGTCATGCAGTTTCCTCCTCATCTCAAAATACAATCTTTTTAATACCATTTGAAAGATGATACAGAATTTAAGAATTATGCCGATAATCTCACTTATATACTGAATAATCCTTTTACAACAAGTTCTGGAGAAATGAGGATTTCAAAGACCACTTAAGTAACAGAATATTAGCCATAATAACAGGAAGAGGAATAGATTAAATCCAAACTTAAGATGAATTTAAATTTAAATTTACAATTTGAAGCCTTTGTTTGGGCTATCACTCATCTTTATGCAAACAAACACTTTGGCATTTTTTTATTAAGCCTCCTCCAAGTTCTTAAGAAATGGCATGTTATTTTCTGTTTTGTCACAATCTCATTATCATTTCATTATGAACCTTTGCTTTGCCACTTCCATTTTTGTACAGCAGTCAGGACCTTTTCTTCCTCGAACTGCGAATGTTCCATAGCTGATTACAGTTTCTCCGACAGGAAACAGTGCATCCCCTCCTCCTCCACTCCCCTTGAGAAGAAACAACATAACCTGTAATAACAGCAAACCCAACTTTCATTTATCATTTTAACGATTCTTCTTGTTCTTTCTTTTCCTCTGGTCATTTGGAAAGTATCCTCAGTGTTATCTTCAGTACATCCTTTCCCTTTTCTAATCAAGGAAAAGAAGGTGGGGTGGCAGAATGGGTCACGCGTCGTTTGGCAACTTTTAAAGGGACATCTTCAGTTAACTGAATCCCAAGTCTGTACTAAAAAATGTTACAAATGTGTGCAATCAGGTCAGTGTTCTCTAAAGACTTGGTGTGCGAAGGGTATGTGCATCTATCAGTTTTACATTTTGGCTTTCATTTTTCTGCAAATGTGGCATTAAAGCTAAACAAGAAGCATGAATGGCAGGAAGTAGATTATACTTTTCAAACAAACTCTGTTATTAATTTTTGCATATAACAATACTTAGAAAAATACAAAAATGTAAACTCTTCCTCCAAAAAAAAACCCCTTTGCTATTATTTGGTGAAAAGGGTGAACCAGATTGACTTCCAATGACAGGAAGAATTTTTTGATATAGTGAGGAGTTACTGGTAAAGAGAACAATCTCCTTGCTGGAATATTAAGAGGATTCCAATTTCTCTTCCTTGAATAGGTAACTGATAGCAAGGCTGACCAGTTCTGGAAATGTCTGTACCATTCAAACATGCTAACCAGATAAAGAAGCCTATGTGTTTTAGGGATGTTGATGAGCATCTTAGCCATGAGGAACTAGGGGAGGTATTATGTAGAAATAATGCAGACTTTGTATGATGTCTCCCTTTCTAATTTAAAAACATCTGGAACTTTGGACTCATCTCTACAGGCTGGGCTGGGATCTGAGTAATCCAATCAGCCCTTGAAACTTCCTCACAAGACTTTTAGTGTCCTAATTTAACCTAGGTCAGAAATATCTAAAAAGGCATCTCTCACTCCCACTTCTTATTCTAGCCAAAGGCAACAAAACAAGGCACTTAACCAAACTCTTTTTAACCTCACTCAATTGGGTTCGGGTTACTTGATGGTTCAGTTTTGGGTTGGTGGCTGTGGTTAAGTTTTATTTTCCCTGGAGACGGGCCCTACCTGAAAGCCCTGGAGTGTTCAAAACTCAAACCCAAAAATGAATGTAAATTTTGCAATAGACCCTTCTGTAGAAAGGCAAAAACCACAGATTCAAATGTCCACAGACTTTGTTTCTTTGAGATGGAGACATTTCCATGACTCCATATCTTCCCTTGCTAATCCTGACAACACGTTTCATTTCTCCAATACCTAATTCATCACATGCCGGCAAAGTATGTGATGAATTCACTTTATTTGCAAACAAAATGAAAACCAGAGTATTGTGCTTGACTCAGATTAGACAGCAAATCAAGGACAGAGATGGAATGCTACCTAATATTGCCATTTATCACCACCTGGAGTTAAAAGTACAGAACCTGTAATAAATTAATTTGCCAAGCTAAGCTTAAAGCAGATAGGGTTCTTTTGGACTCAACTTCTGCCTGCACGACAACATCAAGATCCTAAGTAATACAGAGACATACCTTTGGAATGTCTACAGACATGTTTTGACATTTTACATATTCTCAGATCCCACTCTGTGTTCCTGTTGTGCAAGGTGTAAAACAGGTATCTCTCTGGGTAACACCATTTGGGTACAGAGACTCCAATTTGCAGGTCACATATATAAATACTGAAATGAATACCGAAGAAGCAAATAAAATATAGTCAATTAAAGGCTAATAATTTTGTCATTTGCAAGCCAAAATTTAATCCAGATAAAAGCTTAGCATAAACAAGATGGGAACTTGAGAATTTAAGTCTTAAGAACCTCGTTGTCTTCTGGCTTGCTTGACAAGCATAGTTGTAAATAACAAGTTACTTATCTCAGCTGTAAACTATGTTATTTTGTTACTCTATTTGATTGAATCTGGCAATAAAACAAAGTATCTAACATAATTGCAAAAGGGTGAGGTCTTCTTGCTTACTGCTGCATATTTACCTACAAGTCCAGATTTATCACAAGGAATTCCCTCAAACTTTGAGTTAAGGCAATGAAGAAGAATACCATCACAGTCAACAAAAAACCTCATAATGAGATAATGAAATCCATTTAAATCAATGCATATTAGTCACTGGTGGGATCTGCTTCAATGACTCACTGAGCAACTTTGTGAATCAGAGAACTAAATTATTGCTTACCATAGCTATGCTCCTTTATTCCTCAAATCCAAATTATACTCCGCTAAAAGGAAAATTGGATTAATTTTCACTGCAGAAGTGTTTCGAATTCTAAATTATTACCCTGCAAATATTCAGTTTAACTCCTTTTCTGTCCTGTGAACACAGTTAAGGTTCACTTAATTCACTGAAATGCGGAGGTGTCAATGAGCTGCCAACATTGATTTCAACCTGCATCAGGTTCAATTTCAACTTGCATCAGGTTCAGTTTCAGGCTTCAGCTACCCAGTTCAGAATCAAAATTTCCTAGAATTTGTTGAGGTTTTGTTTGGAATTACTTGAAGAGAAAACTCTCACCCTACTTTCCTATAAACCTACAGGGCTGTGCAAAACTTGTGTATCTCTTATTTTAGGAGCTTGTAAAGTCTGATACTGGTTCATTAGGCCTTCTGGTGAGCATGGAGCCTCAAGTCTGTCACCAGGGGCCGATTTTTCCCTGGGGGATGTCAGGGCCCTTGGGAGCAGGTGGTTTGGCTGCCCTTTGAGGACAGAAGGAGGGCTGCTGGACTTGCCTGCAGTGGGTCTCCAGGCCAGGCTGCCGAGGCGCAGCGGCTGCCGCAGCTTCTCCGCAGGGAAGGAGCCGCTCGGCTGCTTCCCCTCGAGCCCCCGAGGGGCGGCCATCAACACAGGGCCCAGCATGGCGGGACACACAGGCCCCGCAGGCCGCCCTCTGACCGACCCCAGGGGCTGGGCCAAACAGCGCTCCTCAGAAAACACAGCCCCCGGGACACTCAGGGGTATCTACACTCAGCTGCGTAACTGTTACTTTTCAAACAACAAAGTTATTCCAAAGTTATCTTAAGAGTCTCCAAACCCACCAGCGTAACTATGCCCAGGAAAGCCTGCAACTAGGCAGGGGAAAGACAGGAAGACACTAAAGGCCTGCATCTCCCCCAGACAGGATTCTGAAAAAAACCTCATGGTCCCAACAGCCTGGCAAGGACAACGTGAAGTAACACTAACTTTCTATATACTGCACAAAGTCACTGGAGTGTGTGGATGGCATCACAGACTCAAACAGCAAGAGGCCAGCATTAATGCAGTTGGCTTTGATTAGAGCTACAGAAGATCCCATTTTCAGAGTGCAGGAAGTTTTCCTATCTAGAAAGACTTCATGGTGCCTTAAGTTACACAGCAACTTTGCTGTAGGGCTCCAGAAAAAACAGAAGATATGGTCTAGTCAGTGTCAACCCGTAACAGACAAAGTAGGGAAAAATCTGCTAATTTGACTGAATCTGCAAGTACGCTAAAAAAAGTTACATGTAAGTAACCTTCAATCTGACATTAAATATCAATGTCCTGTGTTTTTTTTTTACGGGTGAATTTACATAATGGATGCTAACTCTGTTCAAGAATGAGCTTCAGTGTTTTCCCTTACTTTAAAACAAAGCTGGTACTGTTATTTGGAACAGTGTTGCAGACGCAAGATGGAACAATCGCTATTTAAGCTCAGTTTGTTAGTGAGAAGCTGGAATAATGTTTATGCTGAATTTGTTTATGACCTCTGAGGATATTTACTATAAAATTTCCTCTGTATCTTCTCTTCCTCACTCTAATATCTTTCAGTATACAGTTGCTGCCTGCAAGTTATTGCCCCCAAACAAATGCAATATGGTGACAAAACTTTACTGCAAGTATTAGTTGGATACTTTTCAAGAAAGTGTGCAGTATATGTGTGACATTTATCTATATTTCTTTTTGATAGGATGTGCAGCACCTATGTGTTTTTTACTGCTTATGTGCTTACGTCTTTTGCTAGTTCTGCACGGCAGAAATGGATGTAACAGACAGATGTAAATGAACAAATATTACAAAAGCTTGTTTACTTCCTGGCAAACCACATCTGCATGCTCTAACACTGAGCACCTTCATTTATTTGTAGGTCACCAAATGAGCCAGGCCCAGTGCACTTGCCAGCAACGAAATCAAGTAGTTGAGTATCTAGAAATCTCACTTCATTTTGCAACAAAAGTAAAGGCCACGCTACTCCTTAGAGAGAAAATATTAAATATATAAAAACCTGAAAACCATGGGAAATCCAAAATCAGGTTCACTGCTTTCCCTCACAGAGACCATAATCAGCCATATGGATTTATCTCAGATTATGGGAAAGCACTAAAAAGAGTAAGCTGGAGGTGTCCGTGACAGAGAGCACGGGAGTGTAGAACCCCAGGTGCCCCATCCTGCTGGACCAGAGGTACACACACAAGGAGGCACCACTTTTTAGGTTCAGTAGTTACGTTTAGAGGGGTTATGTGCCCTGTTCCTGCCATGATTGAAGGCTGAGTATTCACCAGATCATCCCATGCCATGAACGTCTCCCTGCACAGCCCATGGACAGCACCAGCATTTCCCAGAAATGGTAGAATCTGGAGGATGGCAGGACTCATCTACAGGGGCTAAAAGTGAAAACCCTACCACCAGAATAAAAATCTGAAACCATTCTTGTGTTCTTCGTTCTCCATGGGTAAAGAAACTGAAAACTTTCTGGTTTCTTTACCTATGGAGAAGGAAGAACACAAGAATGGAATTTTATAAAATGTGTATGAATCAAAATAAAAAGGAAATAATTTAGTCACATTTGCATATGAATATATATCCATTTCTACTTCATGAATGAAAAATGCTTTATCTTCTCTCAGTCTTTATAAGGGCATGCATGACCAATACTATTTCCAGGTAGTTTACACCTGATTTTTCTTCATGCTTTTCATTGGCAAGTCACAAGTAAATTGTCCTCAAAACTCTGCTCAACCAGTAAGTTATTCCCCTTGTCCTGGGAAAACTGATGGACCCATCTTACCCTTTATGTCTTTCTACCTCAGCCACAGCAAGCTCTCCGATGGACTTACAACCCAGAAAATACGATTTTCTCTGACTGAAATGTAATCAGTAAGACTGACAGCAGTTGCTGGGTGGCAGTAACCCTGCCAGCGTGGGTGAATGCAGCCCCACCAGATCCCAAGCCCTGCCCTCCCCAGCTCCTCCTTACTCCTGACTCCCAGCCAGCCTTCCCACTTCACTGCCTCCCCGCTCCCTTCCCTCTCCACTTCCTCCTCCCTGCCCCAGGCACTCAGACAAGGAGGTACAAAAAGATTTGACAATTGCCCTTTGATGAAAAGCACAATCCCTAGAAGCATAGCAGTGTTACACTGAAACTGTTGGAGTTCCAGCCTGTTTTGATGAAGACAGTGAATAACAGTTTTTCCAAAGGTGGCTTGTGCAGTACACAAGGATGCATTGAGCTCTGCCTGTGTGTGAACACTGAAGTTAACATAGCATCCAGGCTGAGTGCTACAAGGCCCAGACTAAGTGGTTACTGTTCTTTTTATTTTATTTTTTACACACTAGCTAATTGGTTTGCTTCAGTATAGAGAGTCCGTCAGGTGAAAAAAAAATCAACAGGGTCTCAATTTGGTTTTTTTTTCTTTTTAGATTTGTTGTCCTTTATTTACAACAGTGGCAAAATAACTTCAATCAAAATGAGGTTAAGATTATTTTTAACAGATGTTCACTGCTGGCCTGACCCAAAATCCATTGACGTCAATGAGAAGACTCCATGGGGCTTTGGACTGGGTTCTAATTGTTGGAAAAATTAATGTTATTGTAAACCACTGGTCAGTGCTGTCACATGCTTCCCTTCTGTGCCAATTCTATATGACCGGATAACAGCTTCACATAAATCTGTTCCAACTGTTGTCTAAGAGGCTAAAGGACACAGAGGTTTATCTTTTTAGTTCTGAACTGCCCCTGCTCCTTCCCTAGCATACCCCATGGCCCTACTGTATTTACATTTGAGAGATTGAGCATGATGGACTATGCGTACAATCAAAATATTTCAGAGCCAGACACTGAGCGGAAATAATGGAATTAATGCTGACTTGTGTGAAGACAGCTGAGCAACAGATATGTATGAGATGAGATAGTTTGGTTCATATACTTTCAACAGAGATTTTTATTTAATTTTATTTAAATACAGACCTGAAAGAAGGGTTGCACTTACTGTTAAGAAGACGGAAGTCTATAAATGGGTAGGAGCCGCGGCGCTCGGAGACAACCCCAGTCTGACCTCTCACCCGTGCATCTCCTGCAAAACACAAAATCCCCAGAGACGTGAGAAGAGGCAGCTGCCTTTCTCTGCTGTTTTGATCTAGATCTATTTTTTAATACAAAGTGACGACATTACACTCCTCCAGTGGGAAAACTAAGGTCCAAAAAATCATCTCCCATGACATCCCTGGGTAATTGGGTAAAGTAGTACAGCTGATCCTCTTATCAGAACAAAGACATAAAAAAACCTTTCATTGTTGGCTGGGTTTAAACCACAATGTTATCCTATTGAACAATTTCTTGCCCAGCAAGCAAACTCTCATTGCTTCACAGAAAGTGCAGCCATTTGCTTTTTTTTCCTCAAGCAAGAACAGGTAAGACTGACTGTGACAGCTTCACAGGCAAAGGTCCCAGTCCTGGACTAGGCCCACAACCTAACAGACTTCTACAGTTGTGAGACTGCTCTCAAAGCCACTAGTTGATGAAAAAAATCCCCCCAAAAAAGTATGAAGATGTTTTTGCACTTAGGTGGGCGGTTTGTTTTTTTGTTTGTTTTTGTTTTACTTTCTGCTCTTTGAGCACTCTGCAAAATGCAAGCCTTCTCCTCAAACACTGCAGCTGGTTTATGTAAGGGAAAACCTGATGTTCTCAGATAAGCATTACTCTGTATATTTAAAGATGTTGATGTGCCAACACAATACTAAGAATTACTATTGCTGTGCAATTCACACTGTCTAGTTCCTGAGTTACCACGTAATATTGATGAAATAGGCAAAACTAATTTAAAGAGAAAAATGCTCCTCAGGATGAGTAAGAGCTACAAAACCTCCCTCCAAGTAGACAGGAAGTAGTGGGAAAGCAAATGTAATTTTTATGTTTCCATGATTTTAAGTATCTTGTAGTGCAATGTAATTGTTTCTTTACAGGCAATTAACAAGATCAAAATATTAAAAATTGTTACACAAAATGAAGTTTGGATACTGATGTTCTAGTTAGAGTACTCTAGTTCTTCATCATACTAATTCCTCTTCTACAGGAATGGAGACCACAGTGTTGAAAGCATACCTACTGCACATCCACTGCAGTCCTCTCAAAGTTTACAACAAAGGATGAGTTTTTAGTTAATTTGAAATGCATTTCTTCTGGGATACAAATATAGCATCTGACTAATCTAAGCAACAATAATTTAAGAATTTGGCTGCTAGTGCTAGCTTCTACTGCCTGTGTTTAAAAATAAGAAAACATCTTGTAGCATAAAAGAAGGATCTAGTTAAATGCTGTTATTTTTTTTTCTATCTAATGTTCACTTAAAATGTGCTTACAATAATGTTTAAGGGATGAAAGCCAAGTAGAATTATTAAATATTTGAGGTGGAGAAAAACTTCCGTGCCCTCTAGGGGTCCTTAGAGATACAAAAGACACATATTAAGAATATTTCAAACACAGTCACTTTTGATTATAAATATCAATCAAGGTTCTCTTACCCTTACATTCACTTTGTTTTTTTGTTCCCAGAGACAAAACACGTGTTCCCTGTTCTCGGCTCCTGCTTGCCAACCACTCTAAGGAACCAGTCCAAAACAACTCAAGCTGTTGTTGACCCCACTTACCCCTCCTGATAGCTGGGGCAGGAGGTGCAAACCTCTACCTGCTCTTCAGCTGCTCCACTTCAAAGGCATGGTAATGCCGTGGGTCTACCCTCATCAGCAGTTTAAAATTACGTGCAATGTAATTGTGGCAATGAAGGCACATGCACCCATCCCCCGCGGTCCTTGTGTGGAAGAGCAGAAGGGTGGAGCAAGGAGCCGGAGAGTTTCTAAAACACCGACGCAAGATTCATCAGCACCCACAAGCCAGAGCCCATGAAGCAGCACCCAGACTTAAAAGCATTGCTCCCTGCCACAGGTAACCCCATCAGATTGGCTCACGTGTGCAGAAAGAGTAAGAATGGCAAGCATATGGTACACATTATATAAACTCAAAAAAATCAGGCAGGCTTGAGCCTGCTACTAATACAGGCATCAGCAAATTAAGAGCGGGTGTGAATCCAGAGCATGCCTTGACCGACGCTTTTGTTTTTCTGCAGGCACCAATGAATTAACAGGAATCTGCGAGTAATCCCCTGCATTACACACTGATAAACATGTCACTTGTGACTGTATCAGCAAAGACATTAAAAAAGAAAAAAAAAGAGAAATTCAGACTCCAAAAATCTGAAAAAAGCACCCAAAGCCCATGATACAACAAAACCAGCAAGACTGGTATTCTTTCTAGGCATGAAATAATACATCTGTCAAATCAAATGAGGTACCATAGTGCTAGGGAAAATCATACACAGTCATGTACCAGTAAGATTGCTTAACTCTGATCTCAATAGTATGACCCCAAATTTTGATGAAAACACTAAAGGTAGGTAGACAACTGTAACACTGAAGAAAACACAAGGTGGGCTTACCAAAAGTAGATCATACAAGATAATTACCTCAAATAAAATAGCTAAATGTTAGACAAAAGGAAAAAAACATACAAGAGAAGGCAAGAGATGAGTACAAGAACTGAAGACTAAAAATAAGAAGACAATATGGTGCACTGAAAGGGAACTTTTGCTTGGGAACAACTACTCCATGATCTCCATGATGTTTAGAAAATTCACGTTGGGAATGGTCCTAAAGAATTTTTATTGATGATTTTGACAAAGAGGAAAACTACTGATACTTTAGGACAACACAGTGATTGGAGATATCAGGTATTTACAGCTACAGCTATTTTAAATTAAGTTCACTGCTGTGGTCATCTTTTCTGTCCCAACTGCTCTGTGGCCCAGATACCTGGATTTTCCTGGTAGCCCAACTTCCTCCCACGGTGCTACTGTCTCACATAGAACTACAGAGGAGCCAAATTAGATGCTTATGTACACTAGTCAAAGCAATTCCAGCAAAGAGAGGGAAAGCAATGGAGCTATTGATGCAATTAGTAAGAAATGTGAATAAGTTTTACTGAATCAGCAAAGACCAGGAACTGAAGTCGTGACAAATTAGTAGTGATTCCAATTGGCTATTTGTGTAATTTTACATTTTTTACAGACAATATAATTTTGGGGTGTCTCTAGCACTACAGGAATCTGTATGTAGAATAAATCTCTATCCCTGCTGACTTAGGAAAAGCCACTAAAATCTTTATATTCTTATATGATTATTAACTTTATCCTGAGGGAAGGCAAGTTTCTGGTGAGTCAAAGATGTTATCAAGTAGCTCTACCTCATGAATCTGTTATTTCAAAATACTTCACCAGGTGCCACCTAGTCTCTCTCTACATCATTAGAGAAAGATTAGTTAGGAAGTGGTGGTGGGTTAAAATGACTACACCTCCCTTCCACCATTTCTTCTTGGCTCAAGTGTTTGGAAAATATTCATACACTTCTCTACTGCTTTTAATTACATCTAAGTACACTCAACAGTGAGACTAACACCAGATATACAACTTATCACATGGGTTTTAATTTCCAGGAGGCAAGGGGCTTTCATGGCAACACACTCAATGTTATTTTTTGCTTTGGCAGATGACTTCGAGGCTGACTTTCATCAGTCCTCCAGACCTTTACATCTCTTTGTCTCCACCTTAACAATCAAGCTAAGCAGTCGCTCTGACAATTTATGCAATTAGCAGTTTTAGATAAATAATCCTTTTTAGAGCGAAAGGAAGGAATTCTGTGGTAACAAGGCAGGAAATTTTGACAGCTCATTGTGTTCCTAAATGAAACAAGCAGGGTGAAGGGAAATGGTCAGGGTACAGGTTCTCCTTGACTGCTTTGGGCAGAAGATGCAAGGCTGGAACATCTGCAGCTGCAGACACCAGGGGCTGCACCCTCACTGGCGCCAAGCTGCCACAAGAGCTTCCAGCAGGGACATCTCCCAGGGGCTGCTGTGCTCTTGAATTTTACTTTGTCCTTGTTAAAACAGACAGAACACAAACCAAATAAAACACAGTAACCTATACAAGGAGCCAGAGCTGTGACTGACATGCATGACCGATCACAGGCACAAGAAAATCAGCTATAGGGCACTACTGCAGCCATACCATCAAGATGGTTCAGAAATGTTAAAAAAAAATGAGGCAGCTCTTAACTGCCTTTCACATCTGGAGGAAAGAGCCATCTGCACTGAGGAAAACAACTTCTCCAAGACTTGCCTCAAACAGCATGAGATTCAATTTCACTGAGCAAGCACAACAAATTAGGAGAGAAAGCAGGGCCATAGCTGTGACAAAACAACAGAGTAGCTTCATCCAGCAGAAGTTAGGATGAACCACCAAATTATTGATTCTATTTAGTACACAGCTCCATGTGGTAAATCAGGAATACCACAGCAAATTCACAAGAGGTTACAAGTATTTATTCCAGTCAAGCTTTTTTACAATTTTCATTCCAGTATTTCTTAAGTTGACTGTTCAGGGTACATTCTGCAGTGGCTGACAACTTTTCACAGAAAACCAAGCAGCAGTAGTAAGGCCTCTTGTGGACTCGAAGGAGCCCATGGCTCCTCCACTACTTCAGTTATGAAAAGGCTTGGGATTTCTGACCTGAATGAAGAGGACTCAATGATGTTTTAAGCATCTGTCTGGTTTTTAGTGGAAAGCTTTCTAAAAGAGAGAAGTCTTGCTCTGTAAAAGTAGAAAACTCAAATGAAAAGTTACGTTAAAAGTGAGTACCAGAACTACTGGAATTATATTTTTATTTGAAGAGATCTAATGCTCGTTCATGGTGATTCATGTTGGTTTGGATCCTTTTTATTCAGTTGTATTAGTGTTATAAATGTTACTGTAAATTCTTGTTTGTAGAAAGCACTTTATAAAGATTTCTCATGTGCATCAGATCTTCTGAAAAAAATAATTTCCTCTGAACAGAAACAGAGAGACTGATTTAAGGGTTGTAGACTCAGGACAACTACCCTTTGCACCAGGAGAAACTGGAGCAATCAACTCCATTCATTTATAAGCACTGAATTTTTAAATATCTAAACATTCCATAAACAAAACATAAGGAGGCTCTTCTGTGCTGTATGCTGCATGGTTCTACTATTTCTGCTAGCAGTCTGAATGAGCTCATAAGTATTGACTTCATCCAATGTATTCTGCAGTTTTGCTTCAAAATGCTCTGCAAAGGAAAGTAATTGCTGGTACTCCCTTTTCATAAAAAGAGGATAAAATGATAATGTAGAAACTGTAATTCAGTTTTGTAAACTTTTTTTTTACACAGAAAATCACTTCATTTCCCTTGTAGTGGTCCTATCCTGTGAATGAATTATTTTTATTTATTTGTTACCAGTCAATTACTTGATGTTCAGGTATAAAGAATTCCTTTTCCAGTTGCAGATGAGACATTTAATGTATCCTATTTTCTTAGTATCTTGGAGCGAATGATGGTTCTTATGTTCAAAAAGAAACACTGGGATGGCTTTACTGTAGCTGCCAGTTCCAATTTCTGCCCTCCTTTACCGACCAAAATCCACACTACAGTTGTATCTTAACCTCCCAAACAGTACTATCACCACTCCTTGTGCCAACCAGAAATGCAAGAAAGAGAAGTTGACAATCTGTTCATAAAACCCTTCTCAATGCTGGAATTCTCCTGGTATGTCTTACCTGGATATAGAAGAAAACCCTAGGATCCACAGATAAACTTTTAACAGCCACTGTCCATTCTGACAAACGAACAAGTTAAATGAGTATTTTACAGACACTCTAGAAATACTCCCTTTAACCATATCATATGACACCAGTGACTCTGGTGAAAAGACTGAACTGACATCTTGAGGCAAAGCTCTTACAACATGTAAACTTTGGAAAAAGATCTTGCATACAAGCGAAAACCAAGAGGATGAGAAAACTGCCATCGAGAATCAGATAACAGCAGTCATCAGAAACTCAGATATTGAAGCAGCACTCACATTTTCTCTTCTTATAGACCTGTTTGCTCTTGCATGAGCAAATGTAGAGACTGCAATACTAACATCTGACTGGAAAAGGCCAGAGTTGATTGTACAGACATTGACTCTCCGTTGCATGAGCAAACAAAGGTAGGTTTTCAAAACATCAATCTATTATATTGTACTGGCAATTCTTTCACCTGTTTTTGAGTTTGGTAATGGGCTCGAATTATTGCCTTTAGGTCAAATGTATTTCACACACTCATAGGTCTACATGAGTGGAGAGAAGTAGGTGCCTCCACCCAGTGACTAATGCTGAAATAGACTTTGAAAGCCCTATGTTTCTGACTGATGCAGATGGAGCCTAAGACCCTTCTCTTCCTAAATTAGGTGCCATGATTATAAGCATGGGGAGAGAAGAATCCAAGACCTCATCTGTGAGGACTGTATTCAGAAAACTGAGACCACACCAAACCCCTTACCTGTGAGTATGCCTATCACTGTGATTATCCCCATGGCTATTTGGTAACAAACAGAATAGATACATACACCTTTAGTTCACACCAATGGAGGCACACCCTCAAAACACGTATGTACTGTGTACACTTGCAGAGTGTAATATTATCCCACAGCTCAGTTAAACAAAAACCAGCACTTGTTACGCAACAGCCATCCGAGTACTGTTCTGGATAAAACACAATAACTTACCTCTTTGATTCTACTGCATGATCTCTACTTAACTTTCAGTATTTTCTAGATAAAATACGGAAGTTTAAATAGAAGTTTACATGAAGTGCTAAACCACAGGACATGAAGACAGAGAGGGAACATACAAACGGGCAATTTGGACAGCCTGCTTAATTACAAACTTTTTCTTTTGAAGATGTGAGAGGTTCAGATATAGGAAGGAGCTTGCCAGTACAAATTTTGCAAAATTCAGCCAACAGCTTTCACATGCAGATAAAAAGATAGACAAGTGTTGTTATCTAGCAGGAAAGGATAGGGAGTTATTGAACAAAAACCAGGAGAGAGGTCTTGAAAAAAAGAATCTAACAAGTGAGAATGGAGACCTGTATAAATACAATGTTTTAAGTGGAGAAGACAGAAGTCATCTATCACAACCTCCATACTTGAAAGGCAATCATCTTGACTTTGGTAAATATTTTCCTTGCATTGTACTGTAAAGAGCAAGCCATCTACTATCTGGAGGGGCTGAAGTCACTATTAAGAGAGAAAAAGGAAAGCCTGGGCAAACAGTTGCATATGACTGATGATACCTTGAGAGTCTCACTGCTGTGACCCCAAATGGAAGCACTCCTCCTGCTCAGCAGGGTTGGCACAGTTATAGAGGCCTGGGACACTCTGAAGCATATAGGATCCTCTCAGTAACATGGATATAACCATTCCAAGTTCTAGCGCTAGGAACCGCCTGTTTGCATCTTGAATTTTGTACGGTGTCATTGGTGGGGCATTTCTGCCTCCAGATACTGATTACTGACTTTACAGGCAAAGTGGACATTAATATAGCACTGAACTGTCTTGATAATCTTGTCTTCCTAAATAGCTGTATATCTTGTAAATTTCTCTGCGTTAAAGGACAGGAGCCATGTCAGCAAAATCAGCTTCTTGCACTGCTATCACTGCTATGACTATACAGCCCTGCGGGGAAGTGGCAAAACATACTGTTTCTCCTAAATGAAATTGAATTGCAACAAACACCTTAAAACCTAAAGGATACATCCAGCAATGTTAAGAGCTGTAATAAAACTAATAACAGCTACAGCATAGTCTTAGCAACAGGCAGTAGGTTACATTACCATGGCAACTTTGAACATAATATCCTACTGTCATGCTACTCCCATCCCTCTCTCAAATAAATTACAGCATAAATAAAAGGACATTATTACTTATTCAATTTGAAATTTTTTCATTCTAGTCTTCAGCTAGACTCTCAGCTACTGAAATAAACATGTATTTAATAACAAACTTCTAAGACATCTACTCCCAATTCCAAGTCATTAGGCTTTCATTTTGTATAAAAGAAAATGCACAAAAGAGGTATAGAATTCAAATCTCTATGCACAGTGCAATAGGTGAAGTTACTTCTGTTGTCATTCCCCAAAGATCAGAATTTTCTTTGCTCATGGATACATCAAAACTCTAAGTTATTCTAAATATAAATTATATTTTCTTAACTGTAATCACATTCTAGATACAGAAAACTCCTTGAGACCCTTTTGTATTTGCGTATGTATTGTAACTTCCAACTGAATTCTTTCAAACATCTACATCTTATTTTATTATATGGATTTATGATTTGAACATTGACAATGCTTCAAATGCTTCTACTGCGAGAACACAACTGGACTCCTTGAATCCACCTGTGAGGGTTTTGCAGTTGAAAAAGAGATTATTTTTCTGCAGAAAGCTGAGCTAATTGTCAAGCATTTATTCAACCAAGTTTGCCTTACTGTTCTACACTCTCATTTCTCACCCATCAATAATATTTGTTAAGGGATCTCTTAAATTAACATTTTATTTTTTGTCCTACAAGTTCTTCAAGAACTTATATGTAAGTATACACACATAATGGGTTGCACTGAGTGAGCCACAAGGTATCACTCTCCTTTTCTGCTAAGGCAAGCAGAAAACAGCTGATATTACAATCCATGTAAATCTAGCATAGCCATTGCTTAAAATTTGATATATTATATATACTTAATTTATGTAAAATAACAACTGGTATAATGGCATAAATATTAATGAAAAAATGTTGCTCATTCCAAAGTGGAATAGAACAAATGGAGCTTTTTTTTATTTTTTTTAAATGTTCAATAATTTGGTACTAACATGTTTTGTTTCTGAGAAAGAGAGGGCATGCTTGGAAATAACATACAGGATGATAATCATAAACCCTGAGCTCATTTCCTGCTTTCCTATGGAACAAACTGTTTTCTTTCCATGCCTCAGTTTTCCACTTCTGTATTTTGTTTGTTCTGAGTAGACAGCAAATTCTCTAATGCAGGGCCTCAGCAGTTCAACAGCATTTTCTACCTACAGTTCTGGTCCTGGTTTCTACATTACCACAGTTCAAACACTAATTATCTCTGCTCTTTTTACAACCAACAGTTAAGTTAGACAACACAATAGAAAATGAATGCAGAGGGGTTTACTTGTGCCATTAAATCAAAATCTGCTTTTATCTCTTTATAGCGACACTTAAGAAAATTTCCCTCTATTTTCATAGCTTTGCCCAGAAGATTTCCCCACCCTCTCTTTCCCATTAAACTACAAAAGACACACGTTTAAAACCATAAATAGTAATACAGCAATTGCCATTGACTACTTTTGAAACACCTATCATTAGCCCAAACCTCAAGTCTATCAACAATTTTCACAGAACAGCAGCCTGTGGAGCAAAGTAGGAAAAGCACAAGACCCTCTGAATTTGCTCCCCTATGATTTTGTGCTGAAACTGCACAGCTGCCATTTGCCTCACACAAGGAGACTGAGTCTCTGCTGATTCAGGCTGTCTCACCTGTGGTGCTTGCACGACCCTTTAAGGTGCATCAGTACAAAGCCAACCTTGGAGAGGAGTGAGAAACAATAAACTTAATTTGTCTCCATCTTGTGCACTGACCACAGGGTGATCCTTCCTTCTCAGTCTCTGCATGTCCTTCATCTCCTCTTTTTCAACTCTGCTCTGCATTGTACATTTCCATATATATACACATACACACACACACATATATATATATTCATGTATCCTTAACTCCTGTGTGACACTTCTTCCTCACCTCCAACTCAGCAGTAATTCAGCCTCCCCTCTGCTCACTGCCCTCTCCTGAGGCTGGAGTAGCCCAGCAGCACTGGGCACTTTTCTCCCTGGGACAATCCCCAAGGGTCTTCATGCCTGGAGAGAGCAATGACACTGAGAAGGAGAAGGAAGCACTGAGCACTGGCTTGGCAGCACAGGGAGGTGCCTGTTACATCTTGCAGGAGAAAACCACACTCCACCTGAAGCTTTGCTCTGATTAAAAACCTTATCTACATGGGAGACTGCAGGAACAAATGTCTGGAGGTTAATAATTTGAATTCTTTTTGTACATTATATATTGCAATAAATTCTTCTCTATCTTTTGAATTAAAAAGAATTATCTATGGTAAATAATTGTAAATCTTCTTATTTTAAAATTTGGTCTAGCATCTCTATGGAACAAATAAATACCTCCATAAATCAGTGAATTATTGATCAATAAGGCAAGAGAAGTTTGTCCAAAATGAGCACTGGTAATAAGGTAACCTTAGCATTCTTTGTTTATTCAAGATGAGTATTTCCTGAGCTAGTCCTATGTTAGTCCACATCTTATCATGCAATACTTCATCATAAAGCATTTTTTATAAAAAGACAGCATATGTATGTAACATAACTATTCAGAATGGAACCTGTTAAATTTTGATGCTAGACCCAAGAAAAAAGCTGCATCAAGTGGAAGCTGAGCTTAACTGATCTACTGTTTGGAAAATACTTTTCTATTCCTGTTTTTTACACTGTATTTTTCAAATAATTCATTGGATCTAAAAAAACAATCAACCAAAAAAAACCACACCAAAAACCACCACACATGCAGAATCCTAATCTGGCTATAATTTAGAAAATATGCTACCTCTTACACTCAAAAAGATCCCTGATCTTATTCATTCTTGCTTGGTACTATGCATTTAAACTTTGAAACTTCAGAAAAGTGTGGCAAAAGAGAAAGCTCTGGATCAACCTTATGTTACTCAAACATTAACAAAGTCTCTGTGCCCTGTTCACTGCTATGGTTCAATTGCCTTAAATATCCATGGTCTAAAGTGCAATTAAATAACAGTTTACCTTTTTTCTTAATGGCACATTCTTAAGAGAGATAAGCACAAGCTGGCTTAAAGAAAAATAATTATCTACATATTTCTGTAATTACAAAAATCCTGATAAACTCATGTAATTAGGTGCTTCCCATGGGCAAAGTCTGGTTATTTCTGGTTTTGGGTTTCCTGGGATGGCTGAGCCCTGACCATGTCACAGAGCAGAGACAGGAGCTGGGCCACTCTTCACCAACCAGAGCTTCACTGAGCCCAGCAAATGTGCAAGCTGCTTCCAGGTAGCCTCTACCCAACTTCTTTAGATGATTATGGGGTTCCACTGCAGTTCTTTATTCCAGAAACAGCAAAATCATCTGAAAGGAAGAGCAACTAGCAAGTTATGCAGAGAGGGTTAAGCATGGCTTACCATAACCAGACCTCCTCTCAAGGACCTTTGACATCACCATTTTCTTCCCTCCTCCCATAGTTAGGTACATTGAGTGTTGATTTCACTTTGACAAACAACAGTGTCCCGTAAGAGACCTGCAGTGAACATTGCTCTTTGTGAGGAAAGGCCAAGCATACCTGAAGAGAGGGAAATCCTGTCGTGCCCTGGAAATAAATAGATTTTGCTGGACCCCTTGCTGAGGAGGACACACAAAAGCAGGGGAGAGAAAGTATTTTCCTCCTTCCTCCTACTCTGTACGTACTTCCACAAGAAGTCAAGAAAAAACCTGTTTTTCAGACCTACTGCTCAAAATTTGCATCAATACATATTTGTTTAATAATCTTCCAAAACCACTATGAATGGACAAAACGATGAATTAACATTGTAAAAACTGTAAAACTTATTCATCTGCTAACTGGCCCAACCCAGCAGTCTCCATTTATCAACAACCACACCGGAGCTATCTGCAATTCAGGCCCATTGTGGTATAAACCTTGCCAAAGTTTTATTTACTGTGTCAGCATCAGGAATCAGGAGGCCTATGCAGGCAACCCACTGTGCAGGGAGCCAGTGAGGAAGCTTCTTGGGATGTTGGCAGTCCAGAGAAGGCTGGCATCATACCTCTTCTGGAAGCCAAGACACACAGCACTACCTTCCTATTGAATGTCTTCCAATTATTTCATCCTCTAGGAAGGGTCATTAGTAAATATATTTACTTTTTAAACTGTTAGGTTAACTTTATATTTGAAGTTTCCACTAAAATACCCATGCATTTTGTCCCTGTTTTTAGTTAATACAGAAAAACAAAAAAACCAAAACAGCATCAAAAATACTAACATTTCAGATGCTTTTAGATGAGAAATGACTGGTCCTCTGATGGATAGCATACACTCCAACACTGCCTTTCTCCACAACCAGGACTGAAAACAGAAGCTGAGGCTTTTATCTCCTGTGTTTTAACATACTCTTAGGGAATTCAAATAGTTGCTCAAGTCTTTCAGAAAGAAGTGAAAACTGCAATCGAAAACTTGTAACTCAAAAAAGATAGTTTTTTGGGTGGAGGCAAAGAATGCTGGAGATGTTTTTATAAATCCCAAAGGAACAATCAACTATGCAAACAGTAAACTAATTTTGTTTTGTCTCAAAATTTACCTTTCAATTACAGTTTAGCAACCCAAGAGTTCTGCCTAAGATATTAAACAGATCCTTTTCTGAGCAATCCAGCTCTTCAGGCTCCTTCTCAAATAGTAATTTAAAGGAGAAAGAGCAAAACGGCGCTTCAGTATTTGCTCTTCCCAACCCCCAGTAAATTCCAATAGAGAATAGCTCTGGCAGAGACCTTCTGGCATGTGCATGTGAAGACACATAAAAAGTATTTCTCGACTCATACTCTTGTGCAATTCATACCAAGCAAAGTAGGCTTTATTTTTTGCTTTTTGTTTTGAATTTGGTAGGGGAGTTTTTGTTGTTGTTCTGGGAACTGAAAGACATAACAGAAAAAACAGTAAGGTTACTGTCTTTTTCTTCAAAACAGATCAGCTTGAATAAACATAGAGAGTAACTTGAAGCAATATTCAGAAAAAGGTTTTGCTTTTCCTAGAATCTACCTTAATAGTATATTCAGAAGCTAGGGATTAGCAAAGAAAAATCAAGACCTGTATGAAAATAATCTTAACTAGTTAGACTCTACTTCCAAATGATATCTAATGTAAAGGTTCTGTAAATTAAGTTTTAAATCATTACAGAAAAGTAGTTTAGAAACTCTGCTAGAAAACTTCCAAGAACCTTCTTCACTCAAATATTTGGCTGACTGACTGAACCAGTGAAACACTTCCCTAAACACTTGGAAATTTTGAAAAAGTTAAATTTTAATTTGGTTCTACACTGATGAGAAAGTCCATGAAGATTTGTAAGAGTCAGCTCATCATTATCACATAACTGAAGAATGTAACAGAATTCTGTCTATAGTTGCAGAACTGACTAATGTTTTGGAGCAGGCTCTAATACCAGATGTATATTACTGGGAGCAACACTGTACTCGGTCAGTTCCCACACAAGTGTAGCAGGGTAATGTACACTGTATTCACAGCTATTCAAACACAGATCCTGTATCAACTGTATGATGAAAAGCATTGATTAAGATTCTACCAGCTGACAGAAGTGTGCCTAATGTCTTAATAAAGGACATATATTCCAGTTTACCTTAAAGTGAGCCTCCTGTTTTATTCCTTCCCAATACCAAACAGCTGAGTAACTCCCTCTCTAGAATGCAACACGATCCATCGAAGCAGGAAGGGATTGGTATAGAAAAAAATCAATCAATTCTGCCAGCACCATCTTATTTGTTTACTACACTGCAGCTGTGAGCTCATACTTCAGACTAGTTGTTTCAGTATGAGATGTTCCTATTCTCTCAGTCTCTGTGAGCTAAAGCTCTGCAAATGTTTTCCCCTAGATATATGAAAAACAGTTTTTCCTAGATCTCAGAAATCCAGTACTGGATGTCTTCAATCCTGTGTTGGCTCCTGCAGCTGCTCTGAGATCTGCTGGCCCATCTCCAGGCACCCCAGCAGTCCTGGACAGCGAGAGAGCTGGTGGCCAGTGGAGGTAGTGGCTACACATGATCACTCCCCACAAAGGAGATGAACAGTTTGCCCTGCTTTCCCACCCAAACAGGCGAATCTGATTTTTCTGAGCTGACTTTCCATTTGTATGATAAAAGGGGAAAATAATTTCAACTCAATGCAAATGGAAATGGGGTTGTGGGGGTGATCTATTCGCTCTCCCATTCCTTGATCATCTCTGTGACCTTACTTCCCAATCTCAGTAACTAACATCATCACTGGGGATCCCAGAAAAGTAAATCTGTTGGTCTGGGGAGGTGTTGGGAATAACAATAAGAGAGGAAAAGGTTGTCCTGAGCCTTCCACAGAAGGAACAAGGTGATGCAGTGCTCCCCCAGGCCCCTGGGGCACAGGCAGCAGCCACTGTTCCCAAATCTTTCATTTTCAGAAACTGAAGGACTGCATCTGCATTCAGATACTGCAAAGTCTGCAGATACTGCAGGAACCACTGTGGTCAGTGAAAAATCAAAGTTGTTGGCACTGGTGAAGGGTGAAAACAAACTCAGACAAACAGGATCCTACCACTACTAAAAGGATAAGCTATTCTGTTTGCATATTAAGGAGTCTTGAAATTTCAGATCAGAAACTGAGTTGGAAGTTAAAACTTGTAAAAATCACATATGTTCAAGACCTTGATCCAACAGCCTCAGAAATTTATTTCCTAAAAACAAGTAGTGGCACCCAGCATGCCTAGAACACTCATGTCAGGCTGTGAGGAAATTCAGCAGTTACCAACACTTCTAAAAAACTAGACCAAAAAATTATTTTTTTTTTTTTTTCTCATAGTTAGGTAAATACCTGAAGTGGAACAGACAAAGTGTAAGAAATTGAAGTTAATATACATTGTCTAAAATTAAATATATAAATATAAACTGTTAGTAAGACGTAAACCCTGTATCCACCCTTGACATGCTAACACAAAGGAAAAACTACTACATTACACACGAATACCCAGAGATATTAGAGAAGAATGGAGAAACTGAACTAGGTTTTAGTAAATCACTATTTGCTTTCAGCAATCCCTTGCCTAGCAGATATAAAAGGTAGGATATCAGATTTTCTTTCTCTATTTCTTTCTCTCTTCCCAAAGAGCATATATAGTTAAACCAGAGCAGTACACAGGTTGTTATTTGAGCTTCTTTCACAACTATAAGGTACTAGAAAAAGAAGCACCTTTACCAAAAACCTTTGTAGCGTTACTTACAATCCTCAGAAAATGTGCATAATCATAAAAAAAACTAATAGTCATAGAGTACAAATGTTTTCACGACATTTATGAGAGGGTGGAGGGAGCCAGGGGAGATCAAAACCAGCTATTCTACATTTTTCCTCAGTGTCCTTCATTCATTTTCTCTGAGATTTCGTGTGCTAAGTCTTACCATATTTTCAGCTGAAATCAAGTAAATTTTAGCTCACATGAAATCCTGTCATCTAATCAATACTGGAGCAGGTAGAAGTACAAGAATTTTTCTATAGATATTAACATTACATACAGTAAAAAAAAAAAAAAAAAAAGGAAAAATCCTCCTATACCATAAGCCATCTTCAAATATCTTCAGATGATTTCACATTCTAGTCCTTGAAGAACAACATATTCCCTGAACAAAACAGTCTTGCATGTTTGATAAGATTCTGAGAAGAAATTATTTAACAATCTTAATTCTCTAATCTTATCAACAGCAATAAATAGGACAGGTGCAAAATATATTTATTTTATTGAAAGCTATTCTGCACATCCAAGAAAGCTTCATGTCAACCCATTCTTCAAAGGCTTTTATTATTTTACACTGTACAATAAACTATCAATAAGACCTTGTCTTTTTCTGCCACACGAGTACGAATGAAAGAGGTGGGTTTCCCTTCCCAATATAGTTTTTTTTCAAAACACCAGGCACTTAACATTTCAGATTTATCATAATTAGTTTCACACCCAAAGACTGCCAACAATATATGCTTGCCATTGTTTTTAAGAGTAGAAGTGGGTTTGTATAAACAGTCCTACATCATCTGCTTGGCAAGCTATCGGCTCCATCTGTGAGCAGCCCTCCAGTGTGGAAGTTCCTGCCTAATTACTGCAGACAGATGTTGTCCTGCTGTAGCTGTAGACACTGTGAAGGCTCCTGCCATGTTAATTAACCAGTTTAAAGACATTCCTTTTACAAACTGAAAACAAAAAAACACAGTAGTAATAGAAATGCAAGGTCTCACCTTACCTCCATTTTTTTTCCTAAATGGAATTTTCTCTATACTCCCTACTAGATGCTCAGTAGAAATTCAGCCTAGCTTGGTGACAGCTATCTTTAACCTCTCCTCACCCAAGCCGTCATTTTCAAATGGCTTCGGGCAACTACTCTGAGAGCCCAGCATAATTTTATACTTGCCAGAGACTGATTTCACTAAAGTAGCCTATTAATACATGGCAAGGATCCATGATTTCTCTAAAGGTTATACTGACAAAACAAGTGACAAAGTTGGCCATGAATTAAACCAGACTGGTGCCTGAAAAATCCCCCAATGGAAAAAAAGCAAAGCACAAAGAAAAGGGAAAGAGAAATATATATTTACACACATGTAAAATACATGTTTATGTAGGTAAAAGTATATTTAAACACATTTCAAAGATTTTTAAGATGCGATGTCTCCTACACAGTGAATTGGTAAGGTAGTCAAAATGGTTTCTGTGTAAATTATTTTATCAAGTGAAACAAAGGTTTAAACACTGCAAGTATTTTGGAAACATGACCCTTTCCTAAAACTTTATTTACCAGTAAGATCCTAAGATGAAAGAGTCTGACAAAAAAATTCAAGTTGGGAAAATAAACTGTCCTTTCATTCTCTTGTTTACACTTTTATTCTGGTTGGAGAAACAGATCTTTGGGGATTAACTGAAAGAAAACATAAATGCCCTGTTATTTCATCAAGGAACACTGAAGAATTTTTATGTGACTATTGGTAAAGGCCACAAAAAGGCAGGGTTTTTTTAATAGTATTGTTAAGAGTGGCTTTCCTTAGCAAAACCTTCTACAAGTGGTCAGATGGAACCTGACCAGTCCAAAATATAGGTAGAACACCAGACTTTTCCAGTTAATGCAAACCAAGTATGAAGAAGGTAAAGTAGCCTCAGTCCATTCGTACACAGCTGTTAAATATAAAGTCCCTTTTACACATAGGAAACTATGCTGGAAACTGAAACTGACTTCTGAGAGTCCACTAAGTCCAAACTCCTTCACATCAAACACTGATTATCCATCATCCTATTATTAAGTAGAACATTTAATTTACACAAACGTGTTTTGGTCCCCAGGAGACTTCTGCACTCCAGAACAAAGGTGAAGAACAGGATGGCACCCCAGGTATTCAGTAGCTAAAATCTCTGCAACAAGCAGGTAAGTGCTGTGCCCAGAGGATTGCAGCAGACAAACAAATGAGAGGGGTCATAATCCCCAAAAGTAACTTGTTTTAAAGTAAATTGATGCTGAAATTGAAAAATTTCCATATTGATATTCAGAACACTAAATAATCCTACAACATAGCTCTGTGTTTCCATGACACAGAACATCACAACAACATACAGATTAAGGTGCAGAGCTGGACCTGACTTGGGATTCTCCTAAAGCAGCCTAATGGAGAGGCAGCTCCCGAGTCCGGGCTCCAGTTCACAAACAGGCCATGTCCTAGTGCCACTTTATTTTTCCACTTGGCCCCAGTAAAAGCTGAGTCTAGCTGTAAGTCCAACTGCAGCCTTCCATCTTTTAGGTGAATGCACACTGCCCTACAGTAATGTTTCACCAGCTGTAAGGCATAGGCAGGAGACAAGAGGCTTTAACTAAAACCTATTCATAACAAAGAGAAATGCTGACACAGAGAACAGAGAAATCAGACGAAAATTAACAGAAAAGCCAAGAACACACAGCATTATGTCCTTGAAGTAAGGGAGCGTTCATATAGAATCTATTTCATCTTCACCACCTCTAAATAATTATCTCTTACAAGACTTTTGAACCTCAGATTACTATATTTCATTAAAATTCTCTAAGACATCAGTATAAATACCTCTGTAAAAAAAAGGATGTCTTTCCTATATGGGAGGTAATAGTCCTGAGGAGGTCCCTTATCTACTGGTAAGTAGAAAAGAAGTCACTTTGAAAAAGAACTTGGACATTGGCTGAGGCAAGACAGCAGTCAGCATATAGAGCATGGATGCTAAATGGTTGCAATGTACTCAAGAGGTTACCAAACAACTGCACAAAATGAAATGGTCATGCACACACACACCCAAAATATATAGCAGGCACACGGATGTTGCCATACAGATGGCTGCTCTAAAAGATGTAAATGCAAACAAAACACCCCACTGCCTAGAACATGATGTTCTTGAGTGTGTGATGGCAAGTGTGACATCTTTAAAAATATCTCATTTGTTAGGTACGAAAGATGATATGTAATTACTTCTTCACAGCTCTGAAGTAGGTCCAACATCCTTCCTCCTTTGTGTGAAAAATCTATTACAGTCAACTCTGAGTCTCCATAATTGGTCTCCATTAGTAATGATTTACATGATATTACAGCTGTCATTGAATGTCAAGGTAATTTTCCCATTTTCTTTCTTTGAATCCTTTTAAAAATATTAGTTTAAAAGAGTACCTACTGTAATCATGTTCTAACAGAGGAGACTACTGAAGAAAAACAAATTCTAAAGGACATGAGACTGTGATTTTGAAGTATCTTGTCATTACAAAATTGACATTATTCATTTCTAGCTATGAAGACTTTGTATTTCTTTTTGCACCCAAGGAAACATCGTGAGGAGTGAAGAATTCAATTTTCTGATCTGACAATAGCATAGGACAGGGTGGAACAATCTGTCACTCTACTTGGAAACTTGATAATGTGATGTTTTCAATTCATACAGCTTCACTGGTTGCTAAGAAATCCTAAATTAATCTCCATAAAAGCCATTTCTTAGGACTGTATGACAAAACTCAGCCTAGGACCTGCAGCCTGAAAACTTCCAGAAAGAGCACAGGCCTTGACTTGCCCCCCTTTCCAGCTGTAAGCTGGGAGAAGAAGCTGATGTTGGAAATGAGGCTGCCTCCCACAAGAGCCATGTGTTGGACGGAGGAGCACGGCACACTGGTGCATGACATGGCAAGCTGGCAGAGCAGCATGGAGCAGAAACATCCTGGCTGTACACTGTGAGGCACTGGACCCAAAAGGGAAGCAGTATAAGCATCCTCTCTTCAAAGGAGCTGTTCTAGACTGAGACTGATCTGATCTTGGTGGGTACAGGAACACAGACTGCAAGCACAGCCTCTCCGTGGGTGTGACTCACGCAGCTCTCATGGTGCTGCTCTCAACAGACTTCTCAAAACCTACAGACCCAAGCTATGCCCTGCATTTCCACACTGGACAAACGTAGTCAGTCACTCTGTAGTCACTGACTTGTAATCAGGAAGGTTGAGATTCAGAAAGAAATACATATGACAGTGTTTCATAAAGCCATTTAGACATGGAAAATAAAAGGTAGGAAGAATGTATTGGCTGACACAATTGGACTGTTGCCTTTAAAATTGTTCCTAACAATAATTTAGACCTTTGTTGATTTTTAATATTTTTTATTTTTTTTTTAGTGGCTCTTTAATTTATACTTACTAAAGATTATTCAGGAACTACTTAGGAAAGCATAAGTGAACTTAAAAAGGAGTAAGATCCACTGGAAATCTGCCCTGGGTAGATTTGATTTCATTTTGAATAATCCACCTTTCTTCCAAACACAAGTCCCATTGATTATCACTATAGAGAAAATCTGCTTTCCCTTAGAAAGTAATTAAGAGTAAGTTTGTTTGTGTTTGCTTCTCTGTAGCCAAGCCTTCACATCATAAAACAACCATTACCATTTAAACTACTTGGTGAACTTCTCAGGGAGATTAATAGAGAGTTTTGAGGACTCTGCTGTCCCAGCGGATGATGCTCAGGATTATTCCTGAGGATCCCACAAAAAATCAGGACAGAACAACTCGTAGAGAGCTAAATGGAAACAGCTGCAGCCACAAACGACCACGCTGTGACTGAACAGGGCAATTCAGTCCTAACAGCTCCATGCTGTCCATAACAACCTATCAAAGGTAGCACATCCTACTTGGAAAAAATATTTGTCTGTCAAGTAGCAATTTTTCAAATAAAATTAAAGAAGTAGTTTTGAAAGCTCCAGACTACATCAAACATTGTTTGTCCCTAACAACCAAGGTGTGGAAAACACTGCAGTATTATTCTGCACTGGGGAGGGAGACCAAAAGAAAATCAGAAGGTAATTTTAAGACATAATTCACTGCTGATTAAAAAAAAAAAAAATCACCCCCCCAGCCCACATAATACCAAAAAAAACTATAAGCCTTCAACATGGTAGAGAAATTTTCTTAATGCTTTAGGACATGGAAGGAGAATGCCATTTATGCAGAATCAGGAAACTGGTCAAAATTGTGGTCAACAGTTACACACACCTAAGTATTAGGAGAGATACCAAAATCATGCTTGAATTGCTAACAACTACTTCATGAGACATAAATGGCAGAGAGACACAACTCAGATCAGCTTTGTTCTTCCTTTCATTCTTTTACTTTTTCCTATTCTTATTTTTTACCATCACAGAAAATGTTCAGATCCCCTGAGTTTTACTAAAATTGTTTTTGGCCAAAATATTAAAAAATCCCCCATCTTTGTAAGGTGTTGGGCAGAAGTGGGGCCAAGAAGCTGTGTATTGTGTTTGGTCCCAGTGCTGCTCAGTCCTGCTGTATAAACTTTTCCTCTGGGACTCAGGAGTAAGACAGATGAAGGAAGGACTGTTCCCTCTCCCTGTGACCACAGTGGGAAGGGATTGGGTTAAGCAGCACGAGCTGCATTTGCCTGCCCTCTCCTTGGTTTGTTTTTGCTGTCAGAGCTGCTGGTGCTGGCAGCACAGCCAGGCTGCCCATGAGTGTTAGTTCTGGGCCTACGAGGGCACTCCTGGCTGCTCTTCTTTGGGAAACATAAGAAATAAAGGCAGCTGGGAGAAGGGAGTGGACTTACAAGCTAAAATTTGGGTTTCTGTTGTACTGTCAGTGAGGTGAGAGCCCCCAAGGACCCAACCCAGCCTTACAAAACACACCTGGGTAGGTAAACCCGGGGAACTGAAGAAGCCCCTGCACCCCTCTGAGCTCTCCCAGCCATCGTATGCTCATCTGCTTCTCCCAGAGCTTCTGATGCCTTAGGTTTTAGCTTTTATATTTTTTAGATTCTGTGCTGTTTTAGTGGGTAGTTTTAGGTTTCATATTAAATGCTACTGAGTTCTCCTCACAGAATAGATAGACAAAACAATTCCTTCTCTAGCTCGATACCAAGGACAACTTTCAAGTCTGAGAATGAAAACAACAGTGAAATCAGAAAAAAAAAAAGGAGAACGGAGCTGATAACCTGAAGCTATGGTTGAACAATTGATTCTAATATGCTAATGGACCAGAACGAATAAAAGTGTGGGACCTCATGATCAGGCATCCATTTTGTGACCATTTTGGGGCATCATGGGCGTGGCCTGGCCAGGATCTTGTGCAGCCCAGATGTAACCATTGAGGCCTTTTAAGAAATATCTACTTTATCCTCTTGCTCTGTCTAGTCTCTGTTCCAGGTCAGCCTCCAGAAGGCATCAGTTCCACCCTTCTGCATGGCCTGGAAAGTCCTACCAGCCCTCCTCAACCTTCCTTGTCCACAATTTCTTTTACTGGCACTAAAACACTGAGTTCTGATGCACAGAAGGTAAGGACAGAACATGCATTCCTTTGTTCTTGGAGAGGCCAAATTTTGCCTTGTCCATTCAGAAACCTTGAGCTGGATCTAGATCAGGCCACCAAGAACTAGCATCACCAGAGTCTAGCAGAACCTAAAGGCTGAGAGAAAATTCCCTGTATCTACTACTTAAATGTAAGCATTTGCATGCGAGCTACATGTCTCAGCTCTCATTCCAGCCAAAGTTGCAAGTCAGTGGAACTTAGAGAAGTATTCATTTGATCCAATTTCCACAGCAGGAATTTGTGTACCAAACTTGAAGCATCTTAACCTGAAGCCGAATCACTGACCCCTAGTGACCAAGAACAAAATCCTCTAGAAAGATTACAATTTTAGGATAAGCTGTATAGAAAGGAGATAACTATTTAAATGTTGGGGGTAATTTAGAATAACATGTTAAATCACATTAGAATCATGAAAATTTTTTGGGTTTGTGGTTTTTTTTTTATTTGTTTGGTTGGGTTTTTTGTTGTTTTGGGGTTTTTTGTTTGATGGGTTGGCTTTTGTTTCTTTTGGGTTTTTTTTGTGGGGGGGGGTTTCAATGAAGTATTTTCAACAGTTATTTGACATAAAACGAATTGGATTTAAAGGCTATTTGTTCAACAGTACCAAAGGGAAAAAGCCTCATCTAGACAGGTTTTCAGCAGAAACCTAGTTTGTGGACATTATTCAAGAACACTCTAGCTTTCAGTATGTTTTCTGATTGTAAATTCATACTTTCCCAGAGTTAACTCAGAAAGACAGTAACATACTAAAACATTAGCTTTTCATAGCAAGCTAAGTTTAAGCTCAACTAATTAAACTAAAAACTGAGCAAGAAACTACTAACAGTACATAAGTATGCTTTGTGAAGTCAAAACTCAAAAACCACTCATTACCACAATAATTACAATAATAATTGTGGTCAAATTCATCGAGCTACACACTGTGGTGCCCATATCTGAATATTTACTTGTAGCTTACCACAGTTCATTAACGATCATATTATACATTCTTGAGCAACACTACATGAGATGCTTTCAGGCTGTACAAACCCATTGAAAGATGTGGAAACATCCTCTGTCAACTTGCCTCAATCTGCATAATCTGCGCTATCTGAAACGAACGAATACAAATTTAAAGGCTCCTTTCCAAATTCAGTCCCACAATGTAAATGTAACACCCACCACTCTTGTGAAGTATCAAATGCCTCTACTTCACTGCACCTGCATAGCAGTTACATGCAACAGGAGAAAATGAGGATTTTCATCAAGCCAGTAAAAAAACCACATTTGAAGTGTGTGTGTGTACATGTGTGTGTGTATGTGTGCAGTTTGAGTCAGTATGTGCAGTTTGAGTCAGTATGACACTTTCCTCAGCTAGCTGAGGAATGCTATGGTTGCCTAGCTGATGCTCTGTGTATTTTCATATAGAGATGAAGCTCTGCTTTAATGAAATTAGTACTAAAGTGAACAGTTTTGATTGCTAGTGATATAGAGTTTTGCTTTAATTTCTTGCCTTTAAGAGGAGTAGGCTAATGGAAAAGTAACACTTTCAGTCTTAGCAAAGAGTCTCAAAGAAAGTTAAATTACCTTTTGGCTGGATTGGAACTACTGAGGGAATAATCCACCTCACAGTATTTTTGTTAAGTTTCCATGAGATTTTGGGTGAAGAACTCTGATGGGCTTTGAACTTTAGCAAAGTTCATCATTCATCTACCATCTTCAGGCAAACCAACATTACTTTAAGACATTTCTCTACCAGCACACAAATTAACATCCGTGGCTTTGACAAGTCTACATACATAAGGTAGACTGCTAAGGCTGAACACTTGTTTTCTTACAAATCCTGTCAAGGATCACATAGATAAGCATTGTATGATTCAGTCTTCATGTCTGTCCTCAAAGAATATTGAGATAAGACTTCTTTGTAGGCTTTTGTGTAAGCATACATTTCAGCTAGTGTGGGCCAAACCCTGAAACTGTAGGAGAAAAAATTAAAATGCTAGAAAAACCAAACAGCAAAGAGAACTCTTTTCATGGTCTCAGACAGCACTGTTCTCAGCGTGTGGTTTATCTGGTTTATCTGGGTTTTGGGGTACCCCACTGAAATTTCTCAGAAGTGACTCTAAAGTAAGAATATATATGAACTATGGGCTTGCCTACAACAGGAAGCTGCATTTTAAAACAAATTTCGCAAAGGCACCTTTTGTGACAGCAAACAATTGTTAACTTTTTAAAATTTTTCTGTAACTTTGTGACAGCAATGTCAGCTTCTGGAAAGTGCTGACACACCACATGTTGTCTACAATTAATTATAATTGCTAACATCTCTGCTATTTGTTATTCTGAACAGATAAATTTCTACGGAAATAGTAAGCAAATGAATCAAAGCATTTTTATTACACATTTTGTTCTTTAAAGCACTGTATCAGGATGAGGGAAAATAAGAACTGTTAAGGAAGGGAATTTTGAGTTGTTATATGACTATTTTCTCTGATTCTCACATTTAAAAGAACTCTGTAACTCTGTGGAGAGGATGATGATATTCTCATTCCTGCTGCAAAGAGAGATGGGTGCATGCTGTGCTCTTCTAGAGAGGGTTATTTTTTTCACTCTAATTGCTCTTGTTATCAATCTAAAGTGAATTCTACTCTTAGTAGATACCTATGACCACTCATCATTATTTTCTGAAGTTCGTGGCTCAGTGACAAAGCCTCTCATCATTAGAAGAACGAATTTGTTCTCTCATAAGGATATTTTTCCACCTCTGGCTTCCTGCATTTTCTTTGTTCATCTGCCTGCCTTTCTAAGAGAGATGTATAAAGTTCAAAACGTACAACACCCTGTGTCTCTGCAATTTGCCACAATTTCTGCATGAACTCTGTGCCCTGGCATTAGCAGCACAGTGGAGTCCATGGGAGGGCACAGGGGTTCTCCCACCCAATAGGTTGTGCAAATGTGTCTGTACTGCACAGACGACTTAGTTTTTGACAGCTCAAGGATGATTAAAATTTTCAAGAGCCTGGCAGATACCTCTGCTAAAGCAGAAGGAAAATAGTGGGTAAATAAAGCAAATACATGCTTACCATTTAGCAACTGCTTTTCTCTCTTCATGATTCCAGTTTTTGTAATCTTGCTGTCAAAAGTTGTTTGTTTCATATGCAGGCACTGCTGCACAAAGCCCTGCTAATCTGCCCTTGCCGCCTCCTCCTGTGCTTCCAATATAACAAAAAGTGATTTTCTTTCCTTTTTTGTGTAATTGATTTAAATGAAGGACGTGTTCTTTTCATTTAAAACCTTCTTTATACAAGACTGAAATACCATGTCTTAGACCCAAGCATTAGGTCTTAGATATAAACAAATGTACCATCAAATCTGGCACTTGAAACTAAAAAATGTCTCTTTTCCCCAACATCTCTCTGTTCTCCAATCTACTGTATTATTTGCTGTACTCAGATTCTGACCATAAGAGACTGTTCTTGTTGATAAATACAGTGTAAGTTTCCAACTCTATCAACATCCATCTGCTTGCCTAAAAGCTTCCGTTTTGTTGTTATTTCATTAAACAGAGAATCACGCAGCGAGGCGAAACAGATTTGGAAATAGAATGTTCATGCTTTCATGCTGAGCATGTCATGCAGAGCATGATGAGATGTTATACCAACCCTTTCAGAATTTCAGGCAGAAATAAGAGTTAATTGGATAGGATTTGTCTCTCTCATGCACCCAGTCACACTTCCACAATTCTCTGAAACCAACTTTTTCCAGCTTTCCCTTAATAAAGAATTGATACCTATGTCCAGTCACAATGAGTTGCTGGACACTTATGAAACAGAATCAGCTTGCCTGCACTGATATTCTGAAAATTCAAAGCTGTGAAAAGGATTCATAGCTCAGAGTGGTCCAACAGTTAGAGAAAAATAGAATGCAGCCTAAAAATTTTCAGTGCCAGGCCTGGTTTGATCGTATTCTACCCTAAAACCATCTTCATACCCAAACCCAGGACAGCTCCAAACGTGCAGGGTGGATGGGCCGGAAATGCACATGTACTCATCAGCCAAAGTGCAGAATGAGTCAGAATTTTCACCAAGCATATGTATTTCTCTAATGACATTTTTTTTCCTTTTTGATCCTGATTGGTTCCTATAGGATATATCAGATTTAAAACAAGAGTGTTTCAACTAAGAATTTGGACCCCGAGATATTACATTTTTTATTTGCACATCTGTGCATAAGTAATAAATATCACTCACTCCTACTCCTAACAACTTACTGTTGTGTTCAATGACAAAATACATAACCTTGGCATTACCAGCCTTGCATTTCAAAGGTATTTCACAATTGTTTACCTCTTGGCTTGAACAGTAGTACTGTATGTACAAGGCCCTCCTTGAACTTGTGTAATTCAAAACTGTTCGGAAGCTTTTTCTCAAACTAACTTGTTCAGGGAAAAAACAAACCAACAAACAATAATAATAACAACATATTCCAATAAAGGATTTCTGTTAAGCCTTTTTGTTAAAAATAAAAAATTCCTTTCTCTTTTACCCCAGAAAAGCAGTTTTCATTCCTGCTTATTTCAAAGGAATGTCTGCAATTTTGTGGTATTATGCAAACCCCAATTAGCAGTCCACAAGGTGTTTTGAGAAACAGTGCCTAATGTGTTACAGACACATTTAGTGGCCAACCTCCAACAGCCTGAAAAAATGCCTTTTTTGAAAGAAAGTTTGGGAATTAAATCACCTCAATTTTACTGGGAAATGCTAATAGAAATAATTCTTCCAACAGTTAATAAAACTTTTTTTAATTAGTTGTTGTTGCTTTATGTTCTCTTACAGGAACGAGATAGGATATTTCTTGCACTTGAGCAATTTGGTTTTCTTCAGTCTTTCCTTAAAATCCAGTTCTACAACTACTTACTGCTGAGCAAATTGGTTAGTCCTATAAATTGTAGTCATGATTTGAGAGCAGCTCCAAAGACATCCGTTGATTACATTTGTTTATTTAGATTTAATAACAAATAACTGGGAGGGCTTTTCACCTACACTGCCCAGCATAACAGAACAAAGGTACTTAGGCTGCTTGACAGGCTAACCTTCAGGATTGGATTTTACAACAGTAGGAACAGCAGAGGATGGGGAACACTGTTTATTCTGGGAGCACTCCTGGGCTACACCAAGACTACCACTGAGCAGAATGTGCTGTCTGACACAGCTTACCTGCACTTTGGAAACAAGACTCCACAGATTTATTGAAACACCCAAAGCAGTATTGACATACACGAGTGACAGGAAAGCTGCTGCTCATTCACAGGGCTGAGGTTTTATTCCTCCCTTCCCCACCAGAACCGTGGCAAGATTTTATGAATGGCAAAGTCGGAAGGAAGGTAAGGATATACATATGTGCATTTCAAATTCTCGTGACTATATTATGCTGAGTTTTTCATACCCCTTAATTTCTCTTCCCTGCAGAGGAAAAAACCCTCATCCTATTGTCAGCAATCTTTTACAAGTGATCCCACCCTGGCCAACTCCAATAAGCACGTTTTATTGCTCAATTAGTTCTTTATTTCTATCATGCCTAGGAACAGAAGCAAGATCTTGAAAAGTTTAAACCTTTTTTTCTTCTTGGCTCACATCTACACAAACTGTTTCTAAAACTCTCATCCTTTCTCACTGACACATAAAAGTCCCTGCTCTCCTTTTTCTAGTTTCTAATCATGCCTCAACTCCTCATGAAACTCCAAGAGGCCCTGGCAGGCTCAGCTCCACTCTCTCATTCTTTGCTAGCATGAAGTGGGGCAGAGTGGGCCTTACTGGACAAAGGGACAGAAGGGGTAAGGGTTTATTAAAGTTACTCTTGAAAGATTTTAATTATCATCAGGATAAACACAAAGAAGACAAGCATCTTAAACTGCGATAATTTTTTCCTGAAGGCATAAAATAATGTGCATATCTAGAAACATCATAAATTACAGATCAGCTGTCAATACATTGTGTAAATAAATATTCAATGGTTGAATTAGACATATTTCTGAACCTCTGGGGTTGAGTACCTTTTAAGTCAATTAATAGCACATCAAAATTGATTTTTGTTTTAGTTTTCCTGAGAAGTCAGTTTTGCTGACCAACTGCCATTTTACTCTTCCTTGTTTTAAAATCCAGGAAAGGGAAATACATATTTAAAAATATGAAAGCCATTAACTAGTAAATTAAAAGTTCAAGAGGAAGGATCTGAGCTTCAGCTGAGTGATTCTTACAATTTTGGCTTTACTCTACACTTTACTTGGCCTCAAGCTGACAAAATGGGGTCAGACAGCCAGAAACTTTCCCTTTTGGTTCCCTTCCTTTGGGAAGGGCTGAGTCCATCCCAAAATATGGGGCCCAATCTGTTCTGTTAGAACAGCCACTTTGGTAGGTGGTCTTTCCAACAGGCCATCACTTTCAACAACCTGAAGTCTTCCAGGCAGTCACTATCCTTCAAGTGTAAGGCAGGTTATGTGATGCCCACTCAAACTGGGCATTGGTTTATGAAAGCAACTGCCCTGCTGCTGAAGGTATCAACCCTCTAGTTCTGTTATGTTCGAGGAGCATGCAAACACCCCTTGCCTCCCTCAATGAACCGTGCATTAAATATGTTAAATAACCTGACTAATTAACTTATGGGTGGTTTCCAAAGTTATTATTCATCTGTACCCACATGCTGTGGGCTGCTTTTAAAGGTGAACTGTATAGGAGCCTATGATACAAACTGTTTCCACCTCACCAGAAGGCATAGCAAGTTTCTCTGCCAGAGGTCAGCAATGATGGCAAAGCAGATTCAGAAGAGAAGAGTTTGGCTCTCATCTTACCCGTCCACTAACATGAAAGCTCTCTAAGTCCATGCAGTTTCAAAGCTAGAAACTCAAAGACAAATTTATATGCTTTTTCCTGTTTAATTACAGGAGTAAGAAAAACTGCCACTCTGAGCCTAAATAAAGCGCATTTAGGGCTTGGGCTCTATTTCAAGTTCTTACTAGCTCCTGGAAAGGTGCCACAGCTGCTCAAAACCTCTCCCGCCCGGAGCTGCTTAACTCTGCTGTACAAAGAGCTCTGCATCTGCATGGAAAAAGACCAGTTCCTTCGGATTGCCCACCTACAGCCCTGCTTAGCTCGGCACAACCATACTCTCGATGTGCTGAGCTGCCTGAGCCAGAGACGCAGCTCTGCTCCCCATCTCCACGTTCCCCCGCAGCCCAGGAAACACAACCCGGTGCCACACAGCAAGGAGGCACCACCAGACCACCACTGATCCAATGCACAGATCACCTGTGCCATGCCAACACAGCCCCGAGCACCTTCCGAGTGCCTCATGCATAATTCACGCTTCCTAAAGTGGTTTCTGTGTGTATTTTGATGGCTGACACTCCAAGCTCATTTCTGATCTGCTGCACCATGGCATGGAAGAGCTCTAAATGCCAGCTGACTTCCCTCAGAAAGCATTAAGTTACACACAGAGGCTTTGTTCTCCGCACCTCCTCCCCAGCAAAAAAAAAAAAAAAAGCCTGACAGCTTTCCTGTAAATTGGTTCATGCCTGCAGTAGCTAAAAAGGAAATAGAAGAAAGTCAGTTCCTTCCTCCACTCTGCATCTTATAACAGCCTATACAGGAAAACCAACACAGTGGTCACCCACCCTCCTCCCACCTCTCCTTCTCAAGCAGTGGAGACAGCTCTTTGAAGGCGATCTCCTCTGGTGATGCAGGTTGGACTTTCAGAGCCCATCACTGGTGATTTGGGAAAATCACAATGTGTGGCTCCACCAGCTTGACTTACTGCCTCTCTCATCTGGTCAAGAATCCCAAGTGTAGTTTTCCACTCAAAGCAAGCAGGCAGGTACACAACTCGAGGCAATGGGAGCTGGCAGGCAGCTCTTTTTGGTTTTGGGTTTTTTTCCTTATTTCCCCCATGTTTCCTTATTTGTAGAAACATCTTGTAAACAGAAAAATTAAATATTTGCCCAGATTTTCCACGGTTCTATTGTAACATCTGTTTGCAGATTTTACATTTGATAACAAAGGGAGAGAAGTAAAAGACAAAACAGTTTTAATTGTTCCATCTTCCCTTCCTCTTCATCCTGTCCCCAAAGGGGACTGAATGCCATCTATGTTGTGAATTGGTGCTTCCTGTTCACAGGCTACCTTCTACTAGAATCCGTATCAAGCCTTAAAGAAAGTGTTTTCTTACTTCATCCTCAAGGATGACAGCCTGAAGTGGAGGTGACATACATCTTTACTTTCAGAAAACTTTTTTAATTATACAGCACTCACAGGCTACTTAAGACTTTTTTGGAACTGACAGAAGAAGTAGCTAATCCACTCTCCATCATAATTGAGTAGCTGTGGTATTTCAGTAAAGTTCCCAACAACTGGAAAAGAAGAAAAATCCCCATTTTTAAAAAGGGATACAAAGAAGACCTTGAGAGCTACATGTCAGTAGATTGGTCAGGCTCAGACTGGTCCGTGTCACTTTTGTGACCAGCAAGACCCCAGAGCAGATCCTCCTGGAAACTACACTGAATGCTCACATGGAGAATAAGGAGGTGACTGGTGACAGCAAACACAGCTCCAGTAAGGATAAATCATGCCTGACAAATTGGTGGCATTCCACAATGGAATTAACATGTTGGTGGATAAGGGAAGAGCTACTGACATCATATACCTGGACTTGTGTAAAGCAATTGATGCTGTAGCACACAACACTCCCATTTCTAAACTGGAGAGACATGGATTTGACAGACAGACTATGCAGTGGATAAAGAACTGGCAGGATGGTCACACTCAGGAGCTGAACTCAACAGCTCAATGTCCAAGCAACAAGTGACATTGCTCAGGGGTTGGCTTAGCAACCAGCACTATCCACACTTTTGTCAGCAACTTGCTGAGTGCACCCTCAGCAAGTTTGCCAACAACACCAAGCTCTGTGGTGTGTTTTGTATGCTGGAAGGAAGGAGTGCCAGCCAGAGGAACCTTAACAGGTTTGAGAAGTGAGCCCGTGGGCCTCATTAAGATCAACAAGACCAAGGGCAAGGTCCTGCACCTGGATAGGGGCAATCGCAAGCACAAGTACAGGCTAAGTGGAAAATGGATTGTGAGCAACCCTGGTGAGAAGAACTTGGATGTGCTGGTGGCTGAGAAACTTGACAAGAATGGGCTGTGTAAGCCCGCAGCCAAGGTGGTCAGCCATGTCCTGGGCTGTGTCAAAAGCCAGCAGGGCAAGGGAGGTGCTTCTGCCACCTCAGTCTGCTCTCATGAGACCTCATCTGAAGTGCTGCATCCAGCTCTCGGGCTCCCAACATAAGAAGGACATGGATCTGTTGAAGCAAGTCCGGAGGAAGGATATGGAGATGTTCACAGGGCTGGAGCACCTCTCCTATGAAGACAGGCTGAGAGAGTTGGGGCTGTCCTGGAGGAAGATGTTATAGCACCTTCTGGTACCTAAAGGGGGCCTACAGGAGACCTGGAGACAGACTTTTTACAAGGGCATGAAGTGACAGATCAAGGGGAAATGGTTTCAAACTGAAAGAGGTCAGGGTTAGATTAGATACCAAAAAGAAGTTCTTTACTGTGAGGGTGGGGAAACATTGAAACATGTTGCTCAGAGAATCTGTGGATGCCTCATTCCTGGAAATGTTCAAGGCCAGGTTGGATGGGGCTTTGAGAAACCTGATCAAATGGAAAGTGTCCCTGACCATGGTCGTGTGGTTGGAACTACATGATCTCTGAGTTCCCTTCCAACCCTTCTATGATTTGTAATGCAATGTAGCACTACATAAGGGATGTCTAAGAAATTGTTCTCTCCTCATTTCTTATTTGAATATGCAGCTTATTTTTGCTCTATCCTTGTTCAAACCATTTCAATTACTGGTTTCCCTCTTTAAAGAGATTTTAAAACAGTCATCCAACTGTTCTGATATCCCACGGATTAGTTGTGCTCCCCACTGAAGCCATCTGTCTGGCATTCATATTTTTACATGCTTTTCTTTTTACTATCATGCTGCTTTATCTTATTTAATCCCTGCTCCTCCCACTTCTGCCCCTATGTGTGGCTCTGATGGTTCTCTGTTACTTTATCAGATGCTTAACTCTAAGAGAAATTTGGGACAGATACAAAGTTTTGCTGCTGCAGGCCCTACCTGCACTCACTCAGAAGAGGCTGAGGCTCTTCTCTTGATAAAAAGATGGGTTTGGGAACAGATATTTATGAGACATTTCACAAGCCATTCATATGGTGACAGTGCAAGCTCTATCTGTAGGGGACATCAACAGTCTGCAGACTCCAACAGGACACAACCTTATCTACCATGTGCCATCCTTCATTAAAGGAAGGGAGCAGTAAATAAAATTCTGCTTGTAACAAGGAGGAAGAGAGAATGAGAGGGACAGGGGATGCCAATTTTCTATTGAAAGAAGCATCCGTGAAAATGTACTGTGCACAGAAGTGGTGGCTACAGGAAGGGAAGGTTTCAAATACTCTCTAAAATACAGAAGAGGCAATTAAGACTGCAAGTGTGGGAACCTGTTAAGGTGAAGACAGAGATGTGATTGCAACAGAAGAGAATTAATTTGCAGTAAGGTAGTCAGTCTGGTCATCATAATTTGGAAAGATGCTCAAAGGCATGACAGCTGAGGAGTACACTAGGACAGACTTTGCAGTATGAAGGGAGGATGAATGACTATTAAGAGAAATCGAAGACTTGACAGTGATGGTGAAAAAGAAATCCTGTATTGAACTGTTGCTCTGCTTTCCTAAAACGGAGGAGAACTGGCCTGGCAATTTTTCTCACCCTCATCTCTCCATGTGTTTGAGAGTCAGCATGAATATTGAAGTCTAAATAGGAGAACAGGGGGAAAAAAATTAAGCCAGTGACCAGAAAAACACAGATTCTCAATGATGATCTAAGCTTCAGAAGTTCTGCCTCTAATTCATAGTGTTGCTCTTAACTCATGCTTTTAACAAGGCCACATGCAAAACGTTTTTCTGTCTGTATGACAAGACAACTAAGTATAGAGTGCTTTCCCCTTCTACTCATTTGATCCTATTCAAAACATATAATCTCCCAGGTCTCCAGCCTATGCAAAGCCAGACATCAGCACATTTTTGGCTACAGGGCACCTACAAAAAGATTAGTGACAGTCTTGTGAGGCTTGTGGTGCAGATTCTGTCAAGGGGCCAACATTTAAATAAGGTACCCTGCATTTTCATTATGAGAATTCCAGCTCACTATTAGCAAAGTTAGCTTAACTTTTACTCTGTTTTGCCAGCTACTTAGTAGATACTTAATGATGTGCACAGCTGGAAACAGGGGAAGGGAAAATCTATTCTATTGCTATTCCACAGGGACATTAAACAGGCTTGTTGAGTCTGCCAGGTTAGGGGTTATAACTTTATTCTGAATTCCATCTCTTTAATGTAATTATGATTTGACAGCTATGTGATTTCAGTAGATGATCACATTTTACAGATTGCATCTTATAACTCAAAAAAACAGAACAGTATTCTGTAGGTAGCTTAGGCATTTATTTGGCACAAATCATGCAGCTTCCTTGACACTTAAGTCAGGTTTCTATCTTGAAGCAGAACTTCAGACCTAGTTATTAGTGAAGAACTGAGCACTCAGGTTCTACTGATGATCTGTGAAATCTTGTCAAGGATCATACATTTCTAACAGGTAAGCCATGAAGACCGTCCAGTGAACACATCCAGTCCAGTTCTGACAGGAAAATCCCATGCTTCTGTCACTTATTTTCTCCCCAGGCAAAATAGGGTCTTCAGGCATACTTGTCTTAAGCTACTTATAACTTGCTGCATTTCCCCTTGCATGCATTATGTTACCTGCACTTGCCTCACAAGTCCTACTATCCCTTTCACTTTTACATGGGTTAGTTAACTAGTACTCAGGAAGAAAGAGAAGATATCATACTGAAATCTTCTGATTACTCATTAAGCTGAACTACTATAGTCCTGTAACAGCTCCTTTATGCTCTTGCCTGCAGCACGTCTTCTGCATGAGCCCTTATGCTGCTGTAACTTGAGTTGCTATCCTTGATATTTTTATCTCTTTGGCTGAGACTCATGAAGCTAGAAAAATGGATAAACCATACTTCACAACATGCTCCTTAAAAAAAAGAGTCTCTAAGAGTCAATCCAGGACTGCACCAAGCCCATTTCATCTGTGTTACCATGCCCTTACCCACATCTGTAATTATGGTTTCCAATGAGAGGGCAGGACAACTTGACAGAAAGAAGATGGGCAAAAAGCTGTGCTAGCTCTTATATGCAGCAGTGATTGTTGCTTTACTCATGACGGACAAGGAGGGAACTTGGGATTAAACTTGGGACATGCTAGTGGACTAAACAGCACTGAAGAAATTACCATTTCTCCCTCGAAATTCAAAATTTCTCCCTACCCATTGCTTGTCTCCTCCAAGTGCGCTCTGCTCCTCGCTGCTCAGATTTCTTAGAGCTCTCCATTTGCTAACTCTAAGGATGTTCAAACTGACCCTGCTTGGAAGTGTATGTTGACAGTGTCTTACCTAAAAGCCTTGCACTCTGCCTTTAGGGTGGTAGTTCTCAGTAAATTCTCACCTCAGTCTCTTTCTCAGTGGTCATGAAAAGCAATACACAGCCTTCTACACACACAGAACTGAGTTCAGTTCTGAGATATTTCCAGTACTAATTTATTCAGCTAGCTTTCATTCCCAAATGAGAACATGAAATGCACGTTCACTAGGTAGAACAGAAAGCAAGTGCCATAGCTGTGCAGCACCTATAAAGTCCAGAATCTCTCACATGTGGTTTTCTGTTTTTCGCTGTTACCGTGCCTGAACATAATCGGTATCACTAAAATAATCTGCAAGCAGGAAGTGCAGAATTCTTTTCCTCTCCCCACTTCTTTTAATGAGACAAACCTGCATGCAAACTCCAAACTGGATCAAATATTTTTTTCCAGCATTTCACAGAAGCCCTGTCCCTCTCACCCCTTTATTCTCTCAGTTCCACTTGGAATCAGAAATGCAATTGCCCAATTGCTACGAAAGCAGCTGTTCCTGCAGTACATCCACTCAGGCTGGAAGCGGGAAGTAAGAACTCTTCCATGAAAGCCTGTAATTACAAGATTCCCAGTTTAAGTTTTGCACACATGAACTGTTTGGAAGATGTTTGTATATGTGAAGTTTGGAACATAGCTATTTGGATAAGCACCTGGGTGCTTCAATGAACACAGTCTCCTGATAACTCAGATAACAAGCAAAGATAACCCTCCCAGGACTAGCTGCTGATAGCCTTCACTAACAGAAAGCTCACTCACAGAAGCATTTCTTATTAGACAAGGAAGAACTTAGCCAACAGCTATTAAAAACAGGATAGTGGACTGTGTGTGCAAGGTGTTTTCAGCACCTGTCAAAATTTTGATGGCTTAAGAAATATTCTGCACCTGCATTTTCCAATTATTCTGTATGATTTATAATTGAATATTTGCCTGGCACATGTGTGTAGACACTAGTTTTTGACTATCATGGAACATAATTCCAACAAGCTCAAAACTAATTATGATTTAACTTTCAAAACCAGAGTTTAAATACTATTGTGTAGTACTTAGCTTAGAGTTATTTTTCTATCTGATCTGTAATTCCAGCAGCTGAAAACAAAGCATTCAATCTCAAGGCAGTGCTTAAGCAGCAGGAAAGAAGCAATGTGTGTGACAGTACAATGCATTCCAAAAACCCTCCAGGATTACACTTCATCTCTAACAGCACCTGCACAGAGCATCTTTTAAGTAGGCCTTTGAGTTAATACTTTGTCCTTACCTATGGTCAGGGATATCAAGAGAGCACTGAGATAGCAGTATTTGAAGGGCATTACCTCTACACCAGCCAGAGCTGGACACAGATTAAAGGATTTCATACTCTCCCACAGGAAGCGGAGTTTTGCACACTTCCCCTTCAGAAGGGATCAGAGCTGGGGAAGTTTACAGCAATTTCTCCAAATGGTCTTGTGTTTATAAAGAGACACTCAAGAGTACACCTTCCACAGGGTTTTACCTAAAAGTAACACTGAACATCCTGGTTTAGAACAAAGCCCATCCATGTCCATGGAAAGACTGTCCCTGGCTTCACTCTAATTTCAAACAGGTTCTCATTTCCTGGGACTGGGGAGCACTCCCACCGCATTCCCTGAGATTATAATCAAACTGGCAAAGGTGAACGGCAAAGATTTATTTTCTGAGGGAAGATTAAAGAATACTTGAATTTCAGAATAGTCTGTTCAAAGAGCAATGGAAGGGGTTTGCCTTTCTTTTGCTACTGTAATAAGGGGCAGATCTGACAGCAATACTCCTGAGCCTGCTAAATCCTTGCTGTGTTGGACCTCTTTCTTTGTACACACCTTAGACCATAGTATGTTCAACTTTTTCAGGGAAAACCACAGCTGGCAGTCCACAGGGAAGCCAAAAGAATGCTTTATCCAGGAGGTGAGCAAGAAGGATTTATTCCTTCTGTCATACAGATTTTGTTTGTTTGTAGCCACAACAGTGACAGAATAAATTGCACGTGGCAAACTAAGGAAAAAAACGAAGAGCATTTTTGTCTTGCTTTTGCAAGTCTACACCATGGGCCAGTCAAGTACTTAATGTAATTTATCCCATAATTTAGTAGGCTGAATGCTCTTTTTGAACAAGGTTAGGATGACTTACAAGTAGTTTTTAACAAATGTCAAAGCATGTTTTAAGAGTATATCTCAAGACTGTTCCTCTTTTTAGTCCAGACAAAAGGAAGACAGGAGAACTAGAAAGTTTTATACAATTATGGCCAGAACCAGATGCATAATTGCTGTGAAGAATCAGCCTGAGGTCAACTGACTTTTTTCAAAGGAGGTGACACCAGGGAGCTCCTGCAGGACAACTTCAATTCAGACAAGTTTTCCCATTTGTAAAGAAGCCCCTTGGAAATGTGGCAGTGGTGGGGCAGCATGTGAGCTGTTATCTCAAGTAACATGGTTTAGCATATTCTGAAAGCAGAGCACTGGGGAGGGAGTGTGAATAGGTTATGGTAGAGAAAATGATGACAAGGACATCCTTCTTCTTTGTTGCCTGGATGGAAAGCCAAACTCACACTTCCTAAAGCTGGACTACAGAAAGCTGTCGGGGATGCATGTCTCCAGGGAAACCCTTTTAAGTGTGACAGATCACAACCTAAGTTTGTTATGAAGAAGCACTGTAACAGCAAACACGTTGCATACAATGCACTTTCTACTTTGGAAGCTGAAATGCAGTATTGAGTCTCCCACAATGCATTTTAAACATCATCACTCACAACCTTTAAGCAATACAGAAAACCACCACCACTAGGCAGACATGGCTAATATCATCACTGCTTTCTATTCGTAGCTGCTTATCAGTTTAATTTTTCACAGAGAGCTTTAGAGTCAATTTACCAAATAAAAAACTATCAGCTTTAACCCTAATGAAACAAGCATACAACACCCTCCCCCCAGCTCTGTTTGTATTACAGCATAGTAGCTTTTCCAGCTTTTCCTTTAGAAAGAGTATTTTTTTATATAAAGCCATGGCTCTTAATATTTAGAACAGCTCCACTGAAAGCAACAGATCTGGCCACCATTACACAGCTCCCTGGAATTTGCTCTATTTGTACTTACAGTTTTCAGCACACTGCTCATTTGTCTCTTAGCTGACAGACCAATAAACCTCTGTCACTTTCCTAGCACACCAGCCCCATTCCCTTCTTCATGCTGGCCAACATCCAACCCAGGCAATTATGTTTTATCTCCTAACTTTATCCTGTAGTCTTAGCTCTATGGTATTGTAATGTTTTTCTCCCTTTTGTGGCTGTACATAGATGAACAGCTGCTCAAAGAGCTTCTCCAAATATTTCCGCAAATAAATTTTGTTTTCCAACATTCACAATAATGCAAACAAAAAAATGTGCCAGCCAGGCTGAACTGAAAGACCATTTAGAAATCAGTGAGATTTTTACATTATTTCTTCTTTACTGTTTACCCCTGGTCTAGCTCCTATTTTGGTGGACACAGCAGTGGTTGAACTTGGTCATCCTAAAGGTCACTTCCAACTTAACTCTGAATATCCCAAAACTCCAACAAATCCACAGCAGAAAATTTACATAAGAATGAAGTAGAAGAGAGTGGTTAAACACAGTGGTTAAGTAGAAAATTTTCACTCCCAAAATAAACATGACTTCAACTGACAAACACACTCACATAAGCTCATTTTGACACGTTCAAAATTAAAGACTTCTACTATCAGTTCAGCTTCTCATTCTACACTATATTTTTGAAATACTTCGAAGTAAAGAGGTAGGTATCAAACAAGGACCAGAATTTGAATGGTGACCATGATTTAATATCTCAAAATTATTTATTTTAATCTTTGAAGACAATTCTCTAATTAGTGTAGTCTTTTGGAAAAAAAATAGCCCCAAATCTTATGTATTGACAACTTATGTTCAGCAAGTAAACTGAAGAGTTATGTTTGAACAGCATTACCCATAGAAGTGGTCTGAATTTTCTCTCTTGGTCTACATACACACACTATAGAAGTGGTACTGCACACTGTCTAATCTCACTGTTTTTAGTGAGACCATCACACAGTTCCACTGATTTAACCAGCTCTTCACGAAATATAGAAGAGCATATTTCTTGTTCCCAGGGGCAGAATTTTCAACACAACAGTCAGTGAGCAATCAAAGTTGCCACAGGTCTTGATCCTATAAAATTCACATTCTTTGTCCCTCTAAGTGTAATGGATTTAACAAGTCCAAACATAAAACTTGGGAAAAAAAAAAGAAGAAAACGTCAAAAATATATAGCAAGCTGCCTTCCTGCCTGCTGTGCATCTGTGAGCAGGACAAAAATGAAGCTGATTTCAATCTAAACAGTAACACGGGAGACTGGTCAGATGCTAAGACAATGCCATTTAAAATCCCCCACATTTTATTTATTACTAGGATCTACATTTGGAGTACCTACATGCTCAGCACCAAACACTCAAAACTCTGAGGTTTTAAGCTGTTAGCCCAACTCCCATTTGGTCTCAGTATTTCACAGATTTAGATTTTAGGATTTCAGGATTATTAGTTATTGCAGTAGAACTACAAACACAAGCATGAGTTTCAAGGTGTCACAATTAACACGATTCAGCAAATATGCACTCAAACAGGTTGTTCAGAGAAATTGTGGATGCCAATTCCTAAAGGCCTTTGAGGCCAGGTGGGATGGAACTTTGAAAGACCTGGTCTAGTGAAAGGTGTCCCTGCCCATGGTCGGGGGATTGAAACTAGATGGTCTTTAAAGGTCTCTTCCAACCCAAATCATTTTGTGATTCTATAAGCAATGACAGGAAGCAGAAGCATGAAATTTAGTTTAACATGGACAGCAAAGCTATTGCACAGCATGATAAAAATGGTTAAATACAAAAGAAAAGTTAAGAAGGTGCGTTTCTTGGGATATTATGGAAGAATTATGTCTTTGGGAGCCTTGTGAATAACTTCAAGGAAGATCTTAAAGCAACCACTGAGAAAGCACACATGATTTGACTCTGACCTCTCCAACAGGTGTATCAGATTGCTCAGCATGCAGCTGAGATTGCTCAGCAGACAGCTCTAAGGCTTGAAAGAGCAAGCAAGAAGTTTGAATAGACTACTGAACTGTAAAGGAGACAGTGGACTGAAAGGAGGAGAAGTAAACAGACACACAAGTATTTGGTGAATATTTTCCCAATTGTAACAGGAATGATGTGTGGTACTTGTTTTTCCTACTCATAGCAAAGGGGCTCAGCAGTTAACAACAAGCATGATGCACACATGAATCAGAACGTACGTTTCTGAGAAAACATTCACCAACAGAAAGAGGTGAGTGGAAAAAAACATTCAGAGTTATTTCAAAAAGTCCACAGTGTCTCAATAGACCTTGATAATTCTTAGCAGCACTGCACCTTCTCTCAAAGTCTTGCATGTCTGCACATGTGCAAGATTCAGCACAGAAAGTCTCTCTGGAGTTATCTAGGATGATCACTGTAAGCTTGAGAGGTTGCTAATGCTTGTAACGAAGACTCAGAGGCAAACCTGTACCTGTTCCCTGATCAGGTTTGTTTGATATGCAAAGCTACTGCTGAACTCTAGGAGAGGGCGATAAGAAAGTTAGGGTCACAAACACAACTCAGTTCCCTCCAAGAGATCAACACAGTTTCAGATCAGAATTATTTGAATAATTACACTGTAATAATATTAACACATGCTGTTATATTATTCAAGTAAAAGGCATTGGCTGGTAAATAATCTATTTGAAACATAGTATGGGATGACATAGAATTTTACCCATTTCCCACAGAAATGGCTTCTGGCACAGGTGGAGAGTGTTCAACAAGTCTCAGTTTTGTGCTGATCTGGTCAGGGATTGAAATGGGGGGAAGAAAAAGAGTTACTAAGCAACAGCAGGCCAGGAACAGGAGAAAGGTCTGTAGTCTTGATACCAACACTAACAAAGCAGTGCAACAGGAAGAGAAGGCTCAAGATGCAAGTTTTACTGCTTTGGAAGTGAAAAATCATCCTTAGAAACCCCAGGCAGGCAGTCACTGAAATCCGAGTTCTTCATTCATCCCAACTATATGCTGCATGATGTACTGCAAACCCTTTTTTGCAGGGAGATCAAGTAGCTTACTCTCGATACTGAACAAGATGCAAGACCCCATATAGCTCTTACATATGAGAGCCCACGACGCACAGATAGTTCTGGTCTCTACTCCTACCTCAGGGAAGGGGAATGTGGTATAAATTACGGCTAAATGGGTCCCCAAGACATTGCCATTCACGGAACTGACATCATGTGCAGATATAACTCTCCCTCCTTCACACTATCTGTGGTTAAGAGGGTTGTGACTTTTCTAGCAAGCCAGCCCAAAGCCCAGTCCGATCACTCGGACAAGGCAAAGAAATTTGCTTAGGTAAATCTGTACTAACATGATCAAGCAAGCCAGAAATCCGGACAGTTTCCTTCCAGAATTCATATCAATTTCCTCTTCTACTGTAAGCAAAGTAGTTTCATGAAGATGTGATAACAGAACATGAGTTATCACATGAATACTTACAAATTCAAATGAAAAAGCCCTTGATGTGGAAAGTGCTGTGAACTCTACTACTGAACAATCAACTTTTATTTGCCTAGCCAGCAGTACCTCAAGCAGAAGTTATTTGCTTTAACCTCACCTGAAGAAAACATGATTCCTGACTAAGTACAGCCATTTTTTATAAGACACAAGTTATGAAGTTCTGTTCTGGATTTTTTTGGGTTTTTTTCAGGAATCAAACACGTAAAAAACACCATACAAACACAAAGCTGAGTACCTCAAACTACTGAGCCTTCCAAACGATTATCTCCTCTTCCCATTTGTACATTCTTTGACTCCGCACCTATTTAAGTATACTAGATTTCAGCATTTACTGGTTTTCCCACATACTCCAATGTACTTAAAGTGACTAAAATGAAACCACAAGAGGGAAAACTACTAGGATGACTGTTGCTGAGGAGGAAAAACCAGCAACCCAGGTCTGGTTCACTCAAACCGTCTGATGATTCGTATTTAAAGTGTTGAGAGTTAAGAGTCATCTTCTGCCCTGATTTTACTGCTGCAAGTCAGCTGAGCTTACAAAATAGGATCTGGCACCATGAAGAGGACTGTCCTCTCCACAGGATACGAGTAATGGCCATTTGAGTAAATGCAAGTTGCTCACATCCTGCTAGTGGACTAATCTGTCTCTGTACATTCACGCTCATTTTTAGTTGCCTCCAGGAATCTGAAGGTGAATCTCATTTGTTACCTAATGAAAGTAATTTCACCAGATACAACACAAGCACACTGAAAAACCACCATTACTCATACATATGGTATAAGCAATGCAGCATTTCTTAGGTTGCTTGATTAGGGCCCATCTCTGAACACTCAGCATTCACCACACAAGCCTCAGTCTCCCTGGTTGGCTACAGTACATTCCTAGCTGATTTGCTACAAGTCTTAAAGAGCAATATGATCTCCTCTTTCATTATCCACATCACTCTTACTTATTATTCTTTCAAACTGAAGTGATTCCCCAAGAGTAGGGTGACATACTATACATCCTCCTCAGAGACAGAGAACTATTTTCCCTTTTTCAAAATGGCATTTTGAACTAGCTTTTTTTTGATTAAACTGCAAACATTTTAATAGACATTAAATGACCAACCAGCCAACCTTAGCAGGCATTCAAAAGTGATAGACTGATACCTATTTAATAGCCAAGCTTATATATACAGTTATGGAGAATACATACATACACGCAACAAGCACTTCGAAATACCTACAAAAAGGTGATTCTTCCTAAGAAATTAAATTATTCTGGTACAAAGTATTGTAATCTATAGGTCTCAATAAGAGGAACACCAAAGGAAGGGAAAAGCACAATCGTTGAATACATCAGAAGTATTCAGTGACCAAGTTCCAGAGATAAAATAATCCAAAGTTCTGAAGAAACAAGCCACACAATTTCATTAAGTCTATTAAATCACAGCAGTGCAATTACAGGAGAATAAAAAATTATCAGCTGGTACTGGGACAACCATAGACCTATGACCCTGACTTCAATAGAAGAGGTTTTGAACTATAAGCAATGCAGAGCACAGATTAAGATGCAGAATCAACTTATCAGAAGTACCACGCTAACCTGACAACTCATCTCTACCTAAGGAAAATGCTGCAGCTCTAACTTGGACTTCAGTAAAGCACGTGATGACGGGCCATATGTTAGTGAGATCGGAAAGAATTGACAGGCAAGATTTATACAGTTAATGAAAAGCACGTGCTCTTCACTCAGTCATATATCACGTTTAAAGAGAAAGTAGTGGGATAGGGCAGGGATTCTCAAGTTTTTTATAGTGGCGGCTCTCAAAACCCAAGCCGTAAGGCACTCGCTCCGCTCGGCACAGGGGAAGCGCGGGCAGTTCCTGTGAAGGGAGCCCAGCGCACGCACAGACCGGAGAGTTTGGCTGCGGAGAGGCCATGCGCTCGGAGGGGCGCACACCCCGCCGGGAGAGCTCCTGCAGCGGCCGGGCTGCCCGCCGGCCCCGGGGCGCCGCTTCTCCGTCACCTTGACCGCGGGGCCGCCGCTGCGGAGCTCCATGCGGGCCGGGAGAGCTCTCCGCGCCGGCACTGAGCCCAGCTGCCCTGGCGGAGGTCAGCCTCCGAGCCGCGGAGCTACTCGCTCCGGTTTTCAGGCGAGATTTATCACCCCGCGTACAAAAACCACGCAACAGACTGGACCGGGGCAGCGCCATCGGCGAACTGACGTGGCTGCAGCGCGGCACAAACTCCGGTGCGAGCGTCCCGGCGCGGCAGAGCTGCCCAAAGCACGGGCTCTTCTCAGCCCGACCGAGCTCCGGGGCCCCGGCGGCTCTGCCCCACGACGGTCCGCTCCGGCTCCGGCCGCGGCTCNACCTACCTGCCGAACCGCCCAGGGCATCCTCGCTCTCCAAAACTCCTCTGTGCTTCGCCCCGCGGAGCTCCCCCTTGGATTTCCAAACGAGCTTTACCATCTTGATCATCTCGGGCAAGTCCCAGGCCAGGGTCCCCTGCTGATAACCGGGCAGGCTGCCCATGGGAAAGGGCATCGGCTCTTCTCCCGTCCTCCTCCGCCTGCCCGGCTCTGCCGCGGGGAAGAAGCGCTCCAGCACCGGCATCCTGGCCCGCGCCCCCCGCTGGGGAGCCGCAGCCAGCCCCCGGCCCGAGCAGCCGCGATGGGCATCCA